>JAZGLO010004262.1:0-40907 GCA_036873155.1 Biomphalaria sudanica
AAGGTTTCAAGAATACATTTATCTACTTTCTCTTCCAGGCTGTAAAAGTTCTAGTTGGCTGTCTTCTGTTGAGTATCGGTAACTTGGGAACAAGTTTGGTGCTGTCATTTATCTATGGCTGGCAGTTGTCACTGGCCTTGCTGGGATTTATGCCATTTTTGGTTTTATCGTAAGTGTCTCGGGAGGTTTTTCAAATGGCGGGAAACAGAAACCAATCCATTATTGTATTCTACAGATATTGCTACCTGCTTGCCAAAAAAACATGCTAGATCATTACAGAAACAAACCAAAATTAGTTCACGATCAAAAGTAAATATTTCCATTTTTTTGTTAGACGCACATCGCATGTTCTATGTGGGTCACTCCAGAGAGACAATACCATCTTAGATTTCTTTTTCTATATTTTACTAATTCTTAATGTTGTTCAAAAGGAACGTTTCTTGTTATGATGTATATATAAAGAAATTGCACTTAAACACATCGTGAGCACATCGCTACCAACGTAACACCTGGACCAGTAGGCCACATATATTCTTATGTATTCATTATAGTGCACCCTGTGTACATCCAGAACATATCATTGTTGTATTATAACAGCTGATTCTTCAATGTTCACAGCGGTCTGCTGTCAGTTCAATTCCTCGGAGGGGCCGCCAATGATAAAAAAGAAACTATGGAAGAAATGAGCAAGGTGCGTCTTTCTTTGTTGCTAAAAGTTTTTTTGCAATTCTCTTAAAAAGAAAATAAAAGACTATATTCAATCTTAGATTTCTTTTTAACACAATATACCATATTCAATCTTAGATTTCTTTTTAACACAATATACCATATTCAATCTTAGATTTCTTTTTAACACAATATACCATATTCAATCTTAGATTTCTTTTTCTATATTTTACTAATTCTTAATGTTGTTTCAAAAGGAACGTTTCTTGTTATGATGTATATATAAAGAAATTGCACTTAAACACATCGTGAGCACATCGCTACCAACGTAACACCTGGACCAGTAGGCCACATATATTCATTATAGTGCACCCTGTGTACATTAAGAGAATAGTGAAGGCAGAAACAGGCGTTCAAAACAATCCAATATTAAAGTTAAATGATTGTCCTATCAAAGGGCACGACATGTTCTGAATAGACAAACAAAAGAATACGATACTATGGCTTAATGTTGTGAATTTCTCAATGTAGTTTATAGGTCAGTGTTGGTGCTTGCTCTCTGTTGTTCGTTGCTTTTATTAAATTGCCCACTTTGATTGATGCCGCTTTACTGTTGATGACACTTGTACAGAAAGGGAGATAATGATAATAAAATTGCTAAGTTTTTTTTTCTTCTGTATTTAATCGCTTCTTTTCATTTTCACTAGTGTGATGTCGATCTATATGGAAAAGTAGTTTGAATGTTCTTTATATAGTTTTAACTACAATTACAAGGCAAAACAGAACGGTGCTTTAAAGAATGATACTCCGTGTAAGCTTGCTCGTAAGGAATGAATTGAAACTGTGTGTTGACAAAGAATACATGGAAGCATATAATGAATTACCTTGTTGCAGAATGCCATGGCCAGCATTGACAACATACGCACAGTAGCTGCCTTAACCAGAGAAGCCACTTTCTTCAACATCTTCAGGGACACTATGATGCGGCCTTTTCGTAAGAACATGCTGAGGTCAACAACAGCCGCGGCAGCCTATGGTGTTTCCAACGGCATGTACTATATATCCTTTGCTGTCTCTTTCTACTACGGCTCCAGGCTGCTTCGAGACGAAGATATGGGCTTTGATGATATCATCAAGTAGGTAGAATCTTTTCAAAACTAGGTAGAATCTTTTCAAAAGTAGGTAGAATCTTTTCAAAAGTAGGTAGAATCTTTTCAAAAGTAGGTAGAATCTTTTCAAAAGTAGGTAAAATCTTTTCAAAAGTAGGTAGAATCTTTTTAGAACATATATTCTATCAGAATAGTCTGCTAGATTGTGGGGGTGTATTATAGGTGACAATGTTAACCCAAAAAGAAAAGAGAAAGAGAAGAGAGAGAGAGAAAAGAGTTGTGAGTAGAGAAGAGAAGAGAAAAAGAAAAGAGAGGCAAGAGGATAGAAAGAAGAGTGAAGAGAAAAAAGTGAGAACAGAAATAGAAGATAAAGAAGAGAGGAGAGAGAGGAGAGAAGAGAGGCAAGTGAGAGAGAAAAAGAGAAGATAGAGGGAAGAGTAGAGAAGAGGGAAAAGAAGTGAGAGAGGAGAGAAGAAGTGAGAGAGGAGAGAAGAAGTGAGAGAGGAGAGGAGAAGTGAGAGAGGAGAGAAGAAGTGAGAGAGGAGAGGAGAAGTGAGAGAGGAGAGAAGAAGTGAGAGAGGAGAGGAGAAGTGAGAGAGGAGAGAAGACGTGAGAGAGGAGAGGAGAAGTGAGAGAGGAGAGAAGAAGTGAGAGAGGAGAGGAGAAGTGAGAGAGGAGAGGAGAAGTGAGAGAGGAGAGAAGAAGTGAGAGAAGAGAGAAGAAGTGAGAGAGGAGAGAAGAAGTGAGAGAGGAGAGAAGAAGTGAGAGAGGAGAGGAGAAGTGAGAGAGGAGAGGAGAAGTGAGAGAGGAGAGGAGAAGTGAGAGAGGAGAGAAGTGAGAGAGGAGAGAAGAAGTGAGAGAGGAGAGAAGAAGTGAGAGAGGAGAGAAGAAGTGAGAGAGGAGAGAAGAAGTGAGAGAGGAGAGAAGAAGTGAGAGAGGAGAGAAGAAGTGAGAGAGGAGAGAAGAAGTGAGAGAGGAGAGAAGAAGTGAGAGAGGAGAGAAGAAGTGAGAGAGGAGAGGAGAAGTGAGAGAGGAGAGAAGAAGTGAGAGAGGAGAGAAGAAGTGAGAGAGGAGAGAAGAAGTGAGAGAGGAGAGGAGAAGTGAGAGAGGAGAGGAGAAGTGAGAGAGGAGAGGAGAAGTGAGAGAGGAGAGGAGAAGTGAGAGAGGAGAGAAGAAGTGAGAGAGGAGAGGAGAAGTGAGAGAGGAGAGGAGAAGTGAGAGAGGAGAGAAGAAGTGAGAGAGGAGAGGAGAAGTGAGAGAGGAGAGGAGAAGTGAGAGAGGAGAGGAGAAGTGAGAGAGGAGAGGAGAAGTGAGAGAGGAGAGGAGAAGTGAGAGAGGAGAGGAGAAGTGAGAGAGGAGAGAAGAAGTGAGAGAGGAGAGAAGAAGTGAGAGAGGAGAGGAGAAGTGAGAGAGGAGAGGAGAAGTGAGAGAGGAGAGGAGAAGTGAGAGAGGAGAGGAGAAGTGAGAGAGGAGAGGAGAAGTGAGAGAGGAGAGGAGAAGTGAGAGAGGAGAGGAGAAGTGAGAGAGAGGAGAAGTGAGAGAGGAGAGGAGAAGTGAGAGAGGAGAGGAGAAGTGAGAGAGGAGAGAAGTAAGAGATTAGAGAAGAAGTGAGAGAGGAGAGAAGAAGTGAGAGAGGAGAGAAGAAGTGAGAGAGGAGAGGAGAAGTGAGAGAGGAGAGGAGAAGTGAGAGAGGAGAGGAGAAGTGAGAGAGGAGAGAAGAAGTGAGAGAGGAGAGGAGAAGTGAGAGAGGAGAGGAGAAGTGAGAGAGGAGAGAAGAAGTGAGAGAGGAGAGGAGAAGTGAGAGAGGAGAGGAGAAGTGAGAGAGGAGAGGAGAAGTGAGAGAGAAGATATGAAAGAGAGAGAGAGAGAGAGAGAAGTATAACATACTTACAGTTGGTCAGATAAGCCTTACACTACAAATAAATCTAATTGGACTTTATTTGCTTTAGTTGTTGAGATATGACTTTGTTTATTTCAATATAGTTTACAAAACTTCTTCAAAACATCTAGGAACATTACACAATTTAAGAATAATGTTAATCATAATAAACCATAACTTTTTGCCATTTTCACTTTTTGAAATTGTGTACATTAACTTACCTAGAAGTAAATTTACCATGGTCGGTAATACTTTTATATGTATCGCTATAAAAACCAACTTAAGTTTTTAGCATTCCAAAAATCCTAACTTTCTAAATGTCAATTTGTCAACATCTCTGTCATTTGTGCTCTTCTCTAAATGTCATTTTGTGCTCTTCTCTAAATGTCATTTTGTGCTCTTCTCTAAATGTCACTTAGTGCTCTTGAAATGATTGCAGAGTGTTTGGTTGTATGGTGTTGAGTTCCATGACTTTTGGAAGGACTGTAGCTATGGCTCCAGCTCTAAATGACGCCATCAAGGCAGCCAGGAGGATATTTGCGCTGCACGACTATGTACCGGACATTGACCCTTATTCCCAGGATGGACTTAAGCTTGCTGAGGTCAGTCCTTGAAACATAACTCCATCCATTCTATCTGCTGTTTTTATTTTTAACGCTCAATTATATATCTGTACTATCGTTTGAATTTGTGTGGAAGAAATAGTTTTCTACTGTATTGAATGTAACAACAACTTAGTTTACATTGCGTTCATATTTGTATTTCATAAAAATGTTAAAAAATCTGAAACAATGTGTTTTTTTTACATACCTTTTTTAAAATCGCTAACACTAACAAGCCAGCCAGTAGTTTTGTTGCGAGATTGAGAAATGGGAACAACGATTATATTGGTTTTACTTGTACGCTTTGAGTTCAATCTAAACCTAAACTCGAACAGAAAAAAAGGGTGATGGTGGAGTTCAACTCCTTAAAGAAGGATTCAGATTTTTACAACTCTTTTGAATAAAAAGTAAGTTGATTGGTATCACAAAAGCAAAACCACGAAAAGAGTACTGTAAGGATTATCTTATCAATTACAGTAACCGTGTCTCATATTCTGTATGACTGCCCCAGACTTGCTGATCTCCGTCTCGACAAGTCTGGGAAACCAAACATTCGCGACCTGTATGCTGACATGTATGCACTACTCAAAACAGCAGGGTTTATGTTCTGGGCTTTTGCAAGAGAGAATTGAACCTCTCAAGCCCTTACTCAAATGGAGTTTGATGATGATGATGATGATGATCAATTCCAGATATTACTTCATGACGTAACTTTAAGAATTGAAGCAGTTCTACACACGAATACTCCTTTTACCTCTAACAGGACATACTATTAGAGTACATCTTCTTATCTTCTTATCTTATATAATACAGACGTTACTTCAAAAAAGAAGATGATTACGTCCTACGCGTCATGCATTTAGTCATGCATATTAACCAATGACTTAAATTCTGCCAAGTCACTCGTTTTCCTGGCTAGCTCAGGCAACCCATTCCATGCTCTAATAGCACTAAGGAAGAAGGAGTATTTGTACAAATTTGTCCTAGCATATGGGACGAGGAATGTGCTTTTATCTTTGTGTCTTTCAGAGTATTTTATTAAATTCTATTTTTGTATTTGAAGATTATGGTTCAGTGTTTTATGTATAATTGCTACTTTACTTTTGAGTCTTCTGTCCTGAAGGCTTTTTAAATTTAGTGATTTTACTATAGGTGTTACTCTAGTCAAATGTGAATATTCATTTGTTATGAATCTCACTGCTCTATTTTGTGTCTGTTCCAGTTTCTTAATGTTTTCTTGAGTTGAGGGGTCCCAAGCGGAATTAATTTGTTTTAGTTTTTTTTTTACTCTTAACAACTGACATTTTTCTGGGTGGAAAGACATGCTCCAATTTGATTCCCATTTCTGTAATTCCTCTAATTCTCTTTGTAAAATATCTGTGTCTTGTGTTGTGTTTATTGTTCTATGTATTATGCAATCGTCTGCAAATAATCTGACTTTTGTTCCTGAAGTAATGCAATTTGGTAAATCATTTATGTACATTAAAAATAGTAGTGGACCCAAGACTGTTCCTTGAGGTACACCTGAGTTTACTGTTATCTGTGTTGATTTAGAGCCATTTATTATAACAGTTTGTTGTTTGATTGAACTTATTTCTAACCATGTAGTCCATTGGTTCTCAAACTTTTTTTTTGTGACCCTTGGAAGTCCTCGTAGAACCCTGTGGGTCTATATAGACCACTTTTGGAATCACTGATGTAGTCGAAGTATAACAACGTATAGATGTTGAAAGATATAGTTCATGTTTTTATAGATCTCACTTTTTCCAACTTTTCTGTCACGTATCTGCAGGGAGAGTTCAAGAGTTCAGTTCGGTTCTCAAAGACATTTTTCCATTACCCCATGCGGCCGGATGCTAAGATACTCAACGGCCTTGACCTTACTGTGGAGCAAGGTCAGACGGTAGCCCTCGTTGGCGAAAGCGGCTGCGGTAAGAGTACCACCGTCCAGCTTATTGAGCGATTCTATGATCCAGAGCGCGGCAGTCTGGTATGTACAGAAAAACAAATCTTCTCTGTCTTTAGTTTCTTGATCGATTATATTACAACTTTATATCGATCTTTTTAGAATGACATAGTAGGTATTAAATTGACTCCAGGAATTATTAAAATGCACCGCTGGAGGGCCCGGATGTATACAGATGCAGTGCTAAATAAAAACGTTTCACACTCAATGTTATAAAATGTATGGAAAGATTAGAAACAAACACCTTGTAACTATATATCCTGTAGTCATGTTATGTACCACTAAGTGCCCATTTCAGATCTTGGTTTCTTTGGTCGATGGTTAACGAGGGTGTTATGTGGCCATCACGACAGCCAAAAACCTTTACTTTCCTGACGTAAGTCCCATTAGAGTTGAATGGAATCAGGAATGTCCTAAAAGTCCCAAATTAAATTATAGTCTAGTCTTCACTGGGGTTTGAATTTGAGACAACTCTTTCAGAAGCGCTTTATCCCACCTCCACCACTCCCAATACTACCAAGCTACTATTAATTATAATCCCCTCCCCTTTTCTAAAGAAACAGATTGAAATAAATCATTTTTTTCTGCTGGTCAGTTTCTGGACAAGTACGACGTCAAAGATCTCAATGTCCAGTGGCTAAGGTCACAAATCGGTCTTGTCTCCCAAGAGCCCACGTTATTTGACATGAGTGTGGCGGAGAACATTGCCTACGGCGACAACAGTAAGACAGTCAGCATGGAGGAAATCATCACCGCAGCCCGCAAAGCCAACGTTCACAGCTTCATTACGTCACTTCCTGATGTAAGTAACAGTAACAAGGTGTTGCCTGTGAATTGATAGATTAGTGTTAAGTGAAGTATATCACGTGATTAGGCAGTCCCAGTTGTGACCAACACATTTTTCCACAACTAACGCAGTCAAAGCTAGCTTTTTGCACCACAGATGGACTTGCTGCTTGATGAGTATACATTCATTTATTTACATTTTTATTATCATTTTGTAATATGGAATACGTCTGTAAGCCCTACATGACGTTCAGATTTTTGGGGTACTTTATTGTTGATATTCAATAAGGCAAATAAATATATATTCTAGCACTTGTTTAAGTTTAAAAAAATTTAAACCTTTAAATCTGTGCCAACGATAGCAATAAATAGACATATATACATAAAACCTACGGTTATTAAATAAAAATGTTCATACATTAAAACTGTTGACGTCATTTTTACATGAAGCCTGTTGACGTCATTAAACTTTTTAACTTGTAGACTTTATTAGACATTAAACCAGTTGACGTAATTATATATTAAAATTTATTTATGTCATTATACATCTTAGATGTTAAAGATGCTAATGTCATATTAAATTAAACACATTGACGTCATTATACTTCAAAGCTGTTGACAACATCATACATTAAATCTGTTTAGGTCATTATACATTAAATCTGTTGAGGTCATCATACATTAAATCTGTTGAGGTCAATTTACATTAAATCTGTTGAGGTCATTATACATTAAATCTGTTGAGGTCAATTTACATTAAATCTGTTGAGGTCATTATACATTAAATCTGTTGAGGTCATCATTCATTGAACCTGTTGAGGTCATCATACATTGAACCTGTTAAGGTCATCATACAGTAAATCTGATGAAGTCATTATACATTAAATCTGTTGAGGTCATTATGCATTAAACTTCGAATCACATGAATAAGTGTTCTGTATGTTTCAGTCTTCTATAAGTATCTTTATAATCATTGTCGTTGTATATATACATGGCTTTATATCTCTCCTTCCGAACTCAATGGATTGGTGCTGTCTCCAGGGCTACAACACCATTGTTGGGAACAAAGGGACACAACTCAGTGGCGGTCAGAAACAGAGGATAGCCATTGCTAGGGCGATGGTCAGAAACCCTAAAATTTTATTACTTGATGAGGCCACGTCTGCGCTGGATGCGGAAAGTGAAAAGGTATTGCGTATTCTTTGAATGCTAGACCTTGAGAAATCATTGTTTCAGAACAGAAAGAGAAAAACTACATGAATAAACAGGCCAGAAAGTATTAAAAATAAGGGATGTAAATATGAGGCATTGGTAGCTTTGGTAAAAAGTAGTAAAACTGCACCTTCTTTGAGTGAGAGAGAGAGAGAGAAAAGCGAAGAGAGAAAAGAGGGGTGGTCAGAGAAAGGGGATACGTTTGAGAAAGAGAGAAGGGGACAGAGGGACAAATTGAGAGAAAGTGAATGAGAGATGGACAAAGCTTGAGAGAGACCAAGCGGAAAGAGAAAAATTTGAAGAGACTGAGTGGCAAGAGAGAGAGAGAGAGAGAGAGAGAGAAGGAGGAGAGAGAAAGGGAGAGATAGAGATAGAGAGGAGGAGGAGAGAGATAAAGGAGAGAGAGAGAGAAGAAAAAGGGAGGGAGATTTCTATCAAGAAAATATACAATCTCTATGTCTCCCTCTTTTTCCTTTCTTCACTGTCTTTGACAGTAATTCAATGAGGCTTTATTTTCTCTTCCTTCTTCAATAGTCTTTGACATGAACTAAATCTATCAATCATTATAGTTTCATTGAAGGCGATCTTGTTATATGATATACAATAGAACATTTGATCTAAAACAAAAATAGAATTAAAAAATATAACTTTAGAGAAAGCACAACGTTTGTCTCTAAATGTCTATCCCCTTCAGATAGTCCAGGAGGCGCTAGATAAAGCAAGGGCAGGAAGAACATGTATTACAATAGCTCATCGGCTCACTACTATCAAAGACGCTGACAAGATCGCAGTCTTCAAGGGTGGAGTGGTCTCCGAGCTGGGAAGTCATACCCAGCTTATGGCCAAACACGGCGCTTATTACGACTTGGTGCAAGCCCAGAGTAGGAAACAAAGCTGAAATGTGTTCATGAAGTTGACATCAACAAAAAGAAACAAGTTATATTGCACACTTTTTTTTGTCCAGTCTGTGATTCTTATTGAAAATTATGCATGTATAATAAAAAAAAAAGAATGAAACAACAAAAAAAGGTTTTATCGGTTGAGTTGTACTAGCTGTCTGGGGTTTCAAATTAAAGGTCGGGCATGAAAACCCAGAAAAATAAGAAGAAAATATGGCTGTATGAACATGGTCCCAACTGAGGGGGGATTGCCTAGAAGTCGAAAGTGAAATAATGTTGCGGTCCTATGCTCCGCTGTTGAGGCCTATGGTCCATTAGTAGTCAAAAAGGGATAAGACAAACATTCCCAGCACTTTTAGAGACTTATCGGCCATGGAGAAATTTAAAATTGTTTGTTTGGCAGCAAATACTGGAGGAAGGAAGGTGAACGTCATTAAAGGCGTCCCCCCCTCGTATGCCAAAGAAGTATGAGAACCACTACCTGAACTTGCCAACTCACTCAGTTAACAAAACCATCCAGTAACAGCACGACATTACTCTACGTTGGTACAGAAACTTGATGCCGTGTCCACAACACAATGTCAATGGGCAACGGAGTTCACGTTGGTGAGAGTTCAGTAGAGCTTTTCTCAACAGAACTATAGAAAGGGAACTATAGTCTTTAAAAAAGTAGGTACTTATTTAGTATAGTGACGCACTATAGTTGATGGACTTTGAACGCGACCTTTAGTGACGTCGAGGATAGTGAGTTTTAGTTTGTTTAGTTTCAATCCGTTGGCATTAGGACTCAGGGGCGAAACCATCTGTTAGCGAGAGACTCGACTGTGGTCTATTCTAAATTATTGTTGAATAGTATGTACTTAGTCTTTCACTTGTAGTACTTGTACTGTGTTTATCCTACCAAACTCGCATATGAATATACACCCGAACAACACTCAATATATACAAAAGTTAGACGCATCTTCAGTGTGGCAAACACTTTACAATATTAACATTTAAAAAAAAAAATAAAGTTTGCGTTTCAGGCCTTAGGATCTATGGGGGCAGATCACCTGTTTCAACGGTTAACGAAGGTTTCATATGGTCAGCAATTTTTCTTAAATAATGTCAGAGGTGCACGAAATTAAAAAACCCAGTCTTCACCAGGATTCGAACCTGGGACTCCTCGGTTCGGAAGTCAAGCTCTCTGCCAGTCAGCCAGCGCTTCGGCCTCAATTAACATATAACAAGAGCAATATGAAAATATACCCTATCCCCTCATGTGGTGCTCCGAACCTATTTCATAAAGTTACAAAATGATATCTATTTACAGAAAACAGCACACATTACAAGCAAGTTGTAATTCTGGGAAATCAAATTTGTTATACACAACAATAACTTCCAAGGTATTATTATGTATAGCTTTTAAACTATTTTATTCCTTTATTATAAAAAAAATTTATACTTTCATAATCATTGTTGATTTAGAAACAGTTGAGTTGCTTACTACAAGGTCAATTACGCTCCATTCTCCTGCTACCATCCTCTGTAAGCACGCCAACAACGACATGAGATAAATCAACATCTAATTAGAGTTAAAACAAGTAGCAACGTGCATTGTTTTTTTTTTATCACAGGAATAGCCTTAATATTGGATTAAATAATTTCAGTTGTTGTCATAGTAATGAGAATTAAGCTACATTTACTAATCGAAAGACACTCTTATCATCACTGGGTGGACCTGTTTAGAACTCACTATTTAGTTGTATTTTAAATATCACAAATATCTTGACTTACTGTACTTTCCATTGCTGTAAAGTATTAAATAGCCTGACTATATCGTTCAGAAACAAGAGTACCCAAATAAACGAACAAAAGTGCAACCCAATACACTGAAATACAATTATTATTATTAAGACTAAAAGCTAAAAGTTACAATTATTTTTTTTCCTAGATGTTACGAATTGCTTAGTGAAGATATTTCAAATAGTAAAAATATTGTTTGTTTGTCAGGAATTAGTGTTGAGATTACTTAAATGTAGAGGGTTTCTGTTAAGACTAATGAAGCAAAGCTTTCTATATTTAGCAACAATATTTGTAGCAAATGTACCTATTCAACACAAAGTTTTCCTTTCAGACCTTGCAATCTATGATGTCATCTGTTTCTGTGGCCTACGGTTAACGAGCGTGTCATGTGGCCAGCACAACGACCAACTGTCTTTACTTTTCCCCAACTAATGTCAGGTACCCATTAGAGCTGGGAGGCACCCTAAAGATACCGAAATTCAAAATCCCATTCTTCACCAGGATTCGAACCCGGGACCCGTCGGTTCAGAAGCCAAGCGCTTTACCACTCAGCCACTTCATATGTCTGGTATCGTTTTAATGATAAACTCTCAACATAAAGCCACTTTTAAAATAGTAAAATAATGTTTCTAAACAAAAAGATATAAGCATATACCTGACTTATAAGAGATGGAGATCTAGATCTCGTAAAGTTTAGGCATATTTTAAAATTTAATAAAGAAATATACAAACAATTCATTTCATTACGTAAATGAATGTCCAGTTGGTGTGAACTAGTGTAAATGAAATAAAAAGAATGATTAAAAAACATTAGCATTACAAATACCCGTACAACAAGAGATCAGCTTGATCAGTTCTATTTGTCAAAGTTCGTTACATCGTCATATGTCAATGTTGTTTTTGGGCGTGTCCCACGATACGAACGAAGATTGTCTGGGATAGTATTGACCCAAAGTTGGGTTAGTGTGCGGGAGGGTAATCTTTTCTTGTCCAGGCCGGCCAGAAACCTTGGTGTGATAGGCCTGTATCTGGTTACCCCCAAACCGTCAGTTTGGATGTCTGCCGTTAAAGTCAGAACAGAGTTCACCTGCGAGTCTCCGTTTGTGTTGCCACCATAAGGCCGAGAGAGGCCTTTTTTAGTGGAACCGGAGGAGTGGTTGGAGGCATTGTCCAGCGGTAAGGCCAAATGATCCAAGTTGTCCGTTTGAAGCATGTCTTTACGGCGGTTTAGCTCTTGAACGAGTTCATTCCAAGAGTGAATCATACGACGCGAGCCCCTGTTGTTCTGCTCGTTGAGGTTCACTTCCACCGCCGAGCTATACACCTGAGTCGCCAAGCGTCTCGGATGCATAAGGCTATGTCGCTGTCGGCGAAATGCATCGGGGTAAACGGGATTTGATTCATGGCCGGAGTGGCCGACGTCTGGCCTGAAAATAAAGCTGTGGGTCCTACGAGGAAGTTCTGATTGAGGCGGGAGATGAGTTATAGTCAAGCCACCCATTAACTGGCGCCTGGCCAGCTGCTTCTTCCGGTCTACGCGATGGTCCCCATCGTCCATTGCGTCATTAGATGTTGCAGTAAGTCCGTTGCTGGAAGAGGCAGAAGCCCAGTTCCTAGACTGCACTAGACGGAAATGACCAGCAGTTGATGGCTCTTGAGCAGGAAATGGAGCCGCAAGAGTCGGCAAAAAATGATTGCTTTGGTAAGGTACGTGTTGACTTCTAGCATTATCTTCACGGTACCGACCTTTCTGGGCTGAAGGCATCTGTCACTTTTGATTATATCTCTTCAATGTTTTATACACGATGTGTTAACCAAGATTGAGATGTACAGACATATTTATATTGGGTGTAGCTATAGGAAGCTACATCCCACAAACATGCTTACAGTGGTGAAAAGAAGGCGAATTTCATTGGTAGTGGCATCACTTTTCAAAACCTGTATAGAATAAATATAAAGATAATTTAAAAAAAACCGCTGTTATCATATTTATTTACTACTGGAATATATTTTATTGTTCTAGTCCCTAACCCTTCCTTCTTTATAAACGTATTCATTTGTTTGTACTGCCCCTGCGATAAGGGTGTTATGAACGAGCATGTGCTTTTAACTGTTCAAGGATTATAATGATTAAATACAGACCTCGCTGTTCCAAGAACCATGGCCTATCTATTCACTATTTCATTGATGTACATGTTTTCTTTATTGGAAATTTTCATGCATGGCCGAATAGCAATAAACAGCATGCATTTTTGGTGTATCCGGTGTGCTGATAAAATTGATATGATTATTTTTGCGCACTTTTTAGCACTTTCAAATCAAATTCTATAACCTCTTCTGTTTGAAGTTGGCAGGGACCATTAGCTAATAATAAAGTTATAATTATACTGTTACTCTTCCAGATTTTCTACAGTTTGTTCATAGTAGCAGATGTCAAGCTTAAACAAAGTGGCGTAGCTAGGAATTTGCCATTCTTTGGGGGGGGGGGGGGCTTGACTTCTTTGAGGGGCCCTGCATTTAATGTAAAAAACACTAACTGGGGGGTCCCTTAAGTGAGGCTCCTGTGGGGATTTTTAAATTTCCACCGCACTCCCCCCACCCTTGCTACGCCTCTGCTTAAACAGGTTTTAATATTTATTATTTATCTTCAATCTTATTTTATGTTTGACTAGACACAAATTGTTAAAAGAAATACAAGTATTAGAGAGATTTGACTTTCATATTGATTGCATTATTATAAAGAGAACCAGCACATCATTAAAAAGACTCAAGGCAGTATACATAGGCATAGATAGAGCTGGATCCCGTGTAACAGACTGAGAAACATTGTGGTAGACACGACAATGCAACCGAAGAGTTATCAAACAGCCCCCACCCCCACCCCGCCCTAAGAATAATCAAAAGTCTCTTCATCAGTCTTTGATCAGGCAAAGTACACAACCTGTTGACATTGACATGTATGTCAGCAGTGTGTAAGTAATCATGTTACGTGAACAAGGTCATGTGAGAACTGAATAGCTATATATAACAACCAACAACTCTAGTACAAAAGTGACAAGTATGTTAGGTGAGATTAGTTTCTTCTAGGTGGTCAATAACACAGGCAGTGTGCCAGGTACAACAGGAGTGGCTAGAGATCTTCCATGCAGTTGTTCTTTGAATAGCACTATCTATCTATCTATCTATCTATCTATCTATCTATCTATCTATCTATCTATCTATCTATCTATCTATCTATCTATTTATCTCTATCTATCTATCTATCTATCTATCTATCTATCTATCTCTATCTATCTATCTATCTATCTATCTATCTATCTATCTATCTATCTATCTCTATCTATCTATCTATCTATCTATCTATCTATCTATCTAATCTATCTATCTATCTATCTATCTATCTATCTATCTATCTCTATCTATCTATCTATCTATCTCTATCTATCTATCTATCTATCTAATCTATCTATCTATCTATCTATCTATCTATCTATCTATCTATCTATCTATCTATCTATCTATCGAGACGTTACATTTATGACATAGGTATATTCACATTAAACTTGACCAACCATTATTGAACCATAACTTATACATAAAAAAAACAAAACCTATTAAACAACTCAGAAAGACACAAATAAGTTGCATTTCTTTTTACAGATGTTAGGGCAAACACGTGGAATTATTCCCTTTCCTCAGTGGATCATGGAAGAGGTTGCCTGAATCAGCCAGAAAAAAACAATGACTTACGAAGTCTCTCGCACGACTAGATTAAAACATGGATAATCGTACTGGTAGGACGTATATATATATATATATATATATATATATATATATATATATATATATATATATATATATATATATATCCAGGGCCGCCGCCAGGGTTGTGGCCGCCTGCGTGCAAAATTTTAAAATGCCGCCCCCCCCCTTTTTTTTTTTCTAAAAAAAAATTCATTGAGACTGAGCTGGACACTGTTCCAAAAGTGGCATTGGATTAAAATCAATTTTTATAGGACATTCTGTTTTTCCCTTTTATATTCGCACAGTTGTACCCCTCAAGTAAAACTATGAATCATGAATCATGCCAGTGGCATGGCTAGAGTATATGATGCCTGGTGCGGCACCTTATCTTGATGCCCCCCCCCAAATAAAAAAAACAACAACTAATTAATAACATTGCAAAACCTTACTTTTTTTTTCAAAATAATATGTATTCATTAATCAAATATTGTTAATTCTTTCATGCCCTTAATGACCTTTCATGACCGCAGCATTATCATAGCCTTGACCCCTGCAGTCCATTATGTCTAAGCCATCCAAACGCAATTTCTCTAGAATCATCTCAGCGATTCCAGCAGCATGCGTGTTCTTTGTGTCGATGAAGTCAACAAAAGACTCATGAACCTGCACCCCGTCATTCTCCATGACAACATACCGTAAAATTTGGGGAATTTGATCCAGCTTTGAGATGTCAAGTGTACTGTCATAAATAATAGAGAAATATTTGGCTTGTTTTACTTGCTGTATGATTTGTTTTTTAGCATGATCCCCCAATATTGTAATAAATTCATTTTGTATTTGTGTAGACATGTATGTATTCGGTCTGGAACAAAGCTTAGTTCGAAGCACATGCTCCCTCAAGAGTGGATCGTACTTTGATAGTAATTTTACTAACTTTCCAGGTTTTCGTCTCTTGTATAATCAAATCTTGGGCCTTGTTGTCAATATTGTTCCCTACTCTCAGGCAAACTTCAAGTTCCCTCCAAGCAAGCGATGACTGAATGTGAGCTCTGCTGGTCTCATGGTTTTCTATTTTCGGGGATAACCTCAACTCATTGAATTCATCTTTGGATTTAAATGAAGATTTAGTACTTGATCTTGTTGAGAAGAGTATGCAGGGGAAGCAAAATAAGGATTCTTTTTTTTTTTTGGCGAATAACACATCCACTTTCTAAGAACTTTCTCGCCGTTTGACATTTGCCGGAAAAACCAAGCCTTTGAAAGCTTTCTAGCCTTTTCTTTTGCTGATTCTTGATGTCTATACGCCTCTCTGAATTGACTGTTCATACGCTGAACTGTTTCAGATCCTTGAGTGAGAAGGTGTATGCGAATATTATCTGTGATGACATCAGGCCTATCTCCAATGTCTTTCAGTCTAGAGTTTATTATCCTGCTTTCTGTATTGTTGTCACTGTCTGTAGGTTCAGCTTCTTCAATATGAATTTTTGAGGACATGCTTGTGTGCTGTCCTTTAGCCTCTAGAACCTGCGGTATTGAAGTATTTTCTTTTTTTCACGATGTCGGCCTCATCTTTTTTTTTTCTGGATTCAACGATAACCGTCTCATCTTGCTTTGTTGCTTTTAATTGTTCAGTTAATTCATACCCATTAACAGCTCGCCTATAGTCGGTGGACTCTGGCAATGATGTGACTTGAAACTGTCTCGATGCTTCTTTAGACTTAAGAAATTTAAGAAACGCACCTCACTGCGGTCAAAGAAACTGCTTTATGCGGATGACATTGTCCTCTGGTCAACCGGCAAGAAAGCCGACCAAATACAGGCGACATTACAAGCAGACCTCCAAACCATCTCCTCGTATTGCGACAAATTACAGATTCAAATAAACGTTGCCAAAACGACTTGGTCCCTGTTCAGCCTAGGGATCGACATTCTTAAGTCTCTATTCGAGCTTCAACTCGGTGGGCTGTGACTCCAACGTGAAAATACGCCAAAATATCTAGGGGTGACCCTGGATAGAAAGATGACAGTGCTCCAGCACGTCCAGAAAGTTGAAAGAAAAGCCTCGGAGAAGTTAGCGTTACTAAGAAAGCTGGCTAGCACAAAGTGAGTTGCCAAAGCTGACATGCTACGCACATTTTATTTAGGGGCAGTCAGATCACAAATTGAGTACAGCTCAAGTATATGCTAGTAAAACTGCCCTCGAATCACTCGACCGAGTACAATCACAGGCACTAAGGTTCATTTGTGGCACCTTTCGGACAAGCCAAACAAACGCTGCTGAAATCTTAACAAACGTGGCCCCTTTACATTTATGGAGGGAGAGGGTGGTACTTACAGCCTACGAGCGCTATAAAAGGGGCGACTCTAGGCTACCCACCTCAATATTAGAGCGACAGCGGAGAGAGAGGAACCGCATAAAATGCGATCGTTCCTCCACATTGCGGCCAATTTGTCAAAATCAGCTGGGCTCTCCACTGACAGAATCCCAATTAGACTAATTAGTACTTGCCCTCCGTGGAGGAGAAGACGGCCCCACAAATAAGCATGTCCCTTATAGGGCAAGAGGGAGCCACCAAGAGGCGATTAACACCTGCCATACTCCAAAACTTGGCATCAGCTACACTAAAGTCCTACCCATCAGATGCCATCTTCTGTTATACTGATGGGTCGGTAATAAGGGACCCCGATAGATCTGGGTATGGGGCCCTTATAGTCTACCCAGACCGGACAGAACCAGAGATGCCGATTTCTCCGTCTGAGCTTAAAAGGGTTTTGAGGCGCCAGCCAGACTAGTCAGTCTTGAGCACTGTTCATCATTTTGTTTACGTTACAGTATTACAATTAATTAGTTAGTTAAAAAAAACCCTGTAGAAAACAAAGGTTAGCTTATTTAAAAATATTGACATTACAATAGAATTATTTCCAAAATTAAACTATAAAGAATCATAAAGAAATGAATAAACTAAGACAATGAGGTAGTTCCTTATTTCTGACCTACTTTAACCAAAGTCACGTGATTGTAGGACAACAAAGAGGAGAATTGCCTTGTCTTCCTATATTTCCATCCCTGTTGTTCCTCTATTTTTACGAAATTTTACATTTACAAACATTTTTAAATATACAGAGTACACCAACGAACTTCCCGAATGTTCAAATAATTATACGAATGTTTTCATAAAGGCCAAGAACTGTTTAAGAATAGGTTTAAATTATCAATGATATTTCCTTTATAGTCCACAACAAGCGTCAACATTTTGCCTAATGATAGATCTACATTCACATACAGAAGAAGGTGTTTTTACAAACGTTCTTGTAAGATTACAAAAAAAGGCTTGGTGTAAACTACACACACACACACACACACACACATATATATATATATATATATATATATATTAGGGGTGCACCGGATAGTACTTTTTGATATCCGGCCGGAGCCGGATATGACCGGATAGTAAAATTTGATATTCGGCCGGTGCCGGAGCCGGAGCCGAATACCTAAGTGTTTTGTAAATAGCTTGTATTGCTGAGCATTTTACGAAACTGTTAAATAACATACCTATATTTGTTGGTATTATTTTTTTCCTTTTATATACCTTATTGTTTTAAACTCTTTTGCTGATTGATTTATTAAAGATTAACAGTATTTATAAACATAAATTAATCTGTGTAGCATGAGCGTGTCTGTGTGTATGTATGAGGCCACCAACTATAAAGGCTGTGTGTTGGAGGGTCAATGTAAAATATGTTAGTATATATTTAACTAGTTACTAATGTAAATCTCTCATCTGGCTTGTATGGTGGTTGGATGTATGTGTTCAATAATTTCTGACCAACAACTTGTAATTTTAAGTCCAAAGACTGCTTCTGAATCTGGCTTCAAGGGCTTAATACTGATAGCTGTTAGTTAATAGTTGGAGGCAAACGATATTGTATTAACAGCAGGAACATCTATTATACCTACTCATAGCCTGAGCTTTAAATGTTGCGAAGCATAGATTTAATTGTAGTCTGTAGGCCTATTATTGTTATCAATGTTTAGATCTACTGTTATATAGATCTAAGAGAATTAGGAAAACCAACTATAAAAGAAACAAAATCACCCACACCCTCCCTACCAAAAAAAACCAACATAAATAGACTTTGTGTTCGACTGATTGTAACAACCTGGTCAGATAGACTTAGTGAGCCTACACATGTAGTCCTAGTGTAGTGTGTATAGTTGATGGTGTTGACCTTCACGCGTTTTTTTTCCTTGGGCATACGCAATAGTGTTTAGTGTGCAGGCAAAAAAAGATAACACATTGGCATGATCAGTCAAGCATATAGATAAATTATCTCTGTACCTTAGTTACAGAGGTCAAGTGTTTCTTAACATTCCAGCATATTTTTTCTTTGTTTGCTAGATCTAATTGTGGTGCTTTAGATCAATTTATTTTCTGCGATGTTAAATTTAATTGTAAGGTTTTCCTTTATATATTAAGTCAATAGAATTAAACAATGAAATTAGTTTTCTTTCTAAAGGTTTTAATACAAGGGGAAAAATACATACACGCACACATGCACATATTTGTTTTATTTTATTGTGCAACGAACGTGTGTTCAGCGCTCTAAATGACATTTCTCTCCAAGTAAACAAACTCAGTGTCACCATCTAGTGACCTCTAGACAGTCTCAATATGTCTTAACAATTTGCGTTAATCCATTCTGGCTTAAGAATGGTCAATGTCTATATTCTCTGTCAATACATTGTCATGGATTAAACAAATAAGAAGTTGGGGGTGTTGAGTCTCTTGAGCCCTCCCTTTAAAGATACCCTTGGTCAGTGTCTGTTTGGCTAGTAGACCTGACTCATACGTGAGACTTAACTCAAAGTAAACAAACTTATTACCCGTCCAATGGTATAAAAGGTGTGGTTTGTGATCCAGACCCTTGATTGACAACCTATCTCATAATAAACTAACTCATACCAAATTAACCTTATAGAGATTTGGCTTGTAATCCAAGTAAACAAACTCAGTTCCCTTATAAGATGTGACCTCTAGACAGTGTCAACACGTTGACATCTGGCTTAATGTGGTCAGCTGCCTATCTCTGAACTCAATGTTATGGACTAAACAAACAAAAGGAGGTGGGGGTAGCTCATCTCTACCTCTGGAGATACACCCGCACATCTTGACAGATTATCAGCGTGACGAAGTTAAGGAATATGACATGTTTACTAGACCACTCAAAGGTCAAGACAAGCCAGTGTGCCAGACATCGCTGCTACGTATGTAATACGAATTTATAATGTAAAGTCTAGTCCCACCCCCCCAATAACAAACCTAGTTCCCTCGTGTGACCTCTAGAGAGTGCTTACGTCCATCGTATCTGACTTGGGGTCACCTGTCAATCAATGAACTCAATGTGATGGGCTAAACAAATAAAAGGGGGAGGGAGTTGTTCATCTAGAAATATACCTGGTTACCTTAGAGGTGTGGCTCTTGTAGTCCAGCCCCCCCCCCCCCCAATAAAGATTAACTACTAAGTAAACAAACTCAGTTCCCTCGAAAGGTGTGACCACTAGAGAGTGTCTATACGCTGACATTAAACCTACGTCCATCGTATTTAACTTGTGGTTACCTGCCTCAATGTGATGGACTAAACAAATAAAAGGGGGTGGGAGTTGTTCATCTCTACCTCTGGAGATATACCCGCACAGCTAGACAGACGTCTGGTCATCATGACGTAGTCAAGGAATGTAACATTTTAACATGTTAACTAACTTACTCAAAGGTCAAGACAAATTGAAAAAAGTGCCAGCCATTGCATCTCTGTATGTAAAGCGCATTTATGATGTAAAGTTTCATCTCTATTTATATTAAGTTATTAACATGCCTTGTCTTTATAATAAACGATGTTTGGTGCATATTTATAATGGCTCTATTTTTAAGCACATTATTTTGTTTTCATATAAACATTAATACATTCTATAACAGACAGTAATGGAACAAGGTCCACTTTATGCATATTAAATAAGTGTATTTTTACTATCCGGTTTACTATCCGGTAGTGATATCCGACCGGAGCCGGATAGCACCGGATAGTAAAAAATGCCGGATATTCGCCAGAAGCCGGAGCCGGAGGGACTATCCGGTGCACCCCTAATATATATATATATATATATATTTATAGGCCTCTATATGGGATAATATGCATATTAGTTGAAACATTGTTAGTTCCATAAACTTCAGCTATTTTTTAACGTTATGTATTTCATATTCCGCTAATGTGAAATACATTATGCACATCGATAACATTAAGAATAATTTATCTTATCTTATCTTATATAATAATTTTCTGTGTTGGATACATGATGTATTATTATGTTATTAAAAGTTCTATCATTTTTAAGAAATTCACAAAATGTTACATTTAAGTTTCAAAAATGCGTTGACGAAACAGATCTAGATCCATTTTATTACTTAGAAACCAAATTTAACTATGAAAGGGCGGGGTAAGACACATTTGGCCTGTGTAACTGTAAGAGTAGATCTAGATTTATCCTTGACTATCAGATGTGTTATTTGTTCGCTAAACAACTCAAGCCTATTACGCACAAGGAAAACACATGGCAGTTTTTTTTATCTTTTATAACAACTAGTCGACATATCGACTACACACTAGCCCTTGAGCTATCTGACCAATACACACTGGTCTGCTGTCCAACTTTTAGTGTTCTACTCAAGTTCAAGCTTGTTTACTTTTGGGCAGAGGAAAAGGGGGGGGGGGATGAAAGTGTTACTTTTTTTTTCTAGGACTGGTTACCCGAATGCTAAGAACTGTAAGTGTAGTCATTTATTGTAGATCAAGAAATCTTGATCTCAGTATGCCAGATTATAGGCCAACGCTTCGGTACCTTCTATCAAAGGTTCAACTATTTGTTGTAGTTGAAACTATTAAAAAAATGTATCTCTAGATTCTCCTGTTATTAACAAGTGATAGCTTAGCGTTAATGAGTAAATTGAAACCACTAAATATATTGACTTAAAACGCATCAGATTCCCACTACAAACTAACTAAACCTAAGCACGGTGCGCGATGTATACACACAACCACGTGACTCGGGGGGGGGGATTCGGAACCACCTCATTGTTTAGAGTTAGAGTTTAGCAATATATTTGTAAACTCAATATCTAGATTAAACCAATGGACTAAACAATGAAGTAAAAAATGGTTGGCTTATCTTCGTCTTCTTTATATTACAGAGCATTGATCAGTGTAGTAACAACATGTACCGTGTGTCCGAAATAAATATAGTAAATTAGATTCAAACTGTTCAATAGCTTACATTGTATGGAAGAAATAGTCAAGGAGATGAAGCAAAATAGCGACATGACTAGTTTATAAATCGTTAGTTCATGTTTAAAATACAGTAGTTTAAGTTTGTTCGTGTCCATACAATTAGTCGTTTTTACTGAAAAGCTCAGGGAAATAGGAAATTAATACACACAGAAATCTGACATCTTATTGTTGTTTTTGTGTGTGATAAACTTCTAGACCTGATCTCCTTCAGACGACTCGCTTATGCTCTTGTATTTGTGACGATGAATTTATATAATTGATGAGCTGCGGCAGGTATATTACAATGAATAACGGAAATGATCATGATCTATATACCATTTCTCGATAACTTTGACTACTCAACAGTGTTATATGATCTGGACTCTGATATGATAACTTGTTTGTTATTGTAAAATAAAGCATAATCCGAAAAAAAAAAAGCTCGAAATACAAAAGCAATTGACCGTGGAGCTTTTTCAACGTTCTGTACACTTTCATGATAATTATCATGATTGTATTTTGGAGAGATGTGTATTGTATCCACAATCATCTGACTTACACGGATTCAGAGTTGCCTATACATTTATCCAACAAATGAATCAACTAAGCGCTGAATATTTTTCTTGAGTTTAAAGAAAGTAAACAATCCATAGTACAATTAGTCACTTTAACAATGACTTGTAAAAAACAGAGTAAGGCAGTGGTTCTCACATTCCCAGGTGGCGACTTCCCTAGATAACATTTTCGTTTAAGTCCACAATAGAAGTTATAGCTCAGAGGAGCCATGTAGGCCTCGACAGTGAGGCCCTTGAGGTTTTAAAAAGAATGTAATAAAAAAGAAAAGAAACTTTGTCATAATTTTGTAGGTTTTATTTTTCATTAATATTAATTGAACACTGTGTAAAGAATCCAAAGTTATGCCATGAAAGTTCATTAAAACGTTGTTTTTGTTGTTTTTTGTTGTTGTTTTTTCTGACATTATGTTGCCTACATAATTTCTAAGTGTAAAAAGTTATTCCTGTAGTTGCGGCAGGTTTCCGCTCAAGTCGGCAACGGGTCTGAACCTTTTTTTTGCGCGATCTCCTCCTTGTTGGTCGGTTGTTGGCTTGTAGCTCCAAACAACTAGTACAAATGAACTGATGGAGGCGTTATATATTTTTTGATAAATAAACTTTGAATAACTTCAACTAACTTCTTTGTTTCTTTTTAACAAAACTCAATAGAACTGTTATTATTCACGATTTAACTTGAGATGAGATATAGATCTAATAGTAAGAAATAAACTGATATTTAAACAAAATCTAGCTCGCAAAAAAAAGTCTTTACTCGTTCATGTCTTAAGATCGTCTCACATTTGTACTAGGTACGTTGATTTCATCATCACTGTGTAACCAACCAAACAATCGCTTAACCTCTTCTCACAAACGCTTAGGAAACACACACACTTCATAACACACTCCGTAACACACTCCATAACACACTTCATAAGACACTCCATAACACCCGTTTTTGTCAGGACGTTGCGCTCTCCCCCCCCTCCATATGAGAGGAACTAACGCCCCCCCCCCCCCCCACTAATGAAAATGTTTTTAAAATTACCAGTAATAGATCTACTTACAGGGCGGGCCATTGGCTTCAAAACAAAAATTACAAACACACAAACCCGCGAAAATTTAATGCCAGAAATGAGTAGGCGCTTTTAGAAATAAACCGTGGGAATCCCTCCACCGCTGCTATATTTTATTTGTTCTGTTTTCAAAAAAATTTCTTATGTACGAATATCCTTTCTATTTTCAAAGAATAATGGAATAATTAGAATTTATTTAAAATATTTAATTTTTTTTTATTTAATAATTAAAAAAAAAAGTAACCTTTGAATAATGATTTGGCCGCACCCTAAAGTCGGCCGCCTGCGTACAATGCACACATTGCACAATAGGTAGCGGCGGCCCTGTATATATATATATATATTGTTACGTATCTAGGCATTGTTTTTTTCTTCTTTGACCTGTTGCGGTCGAGAGACGGGGAGGTTGTCTGCCCCTTGTGTAATAAGTTTTTTTTTCTTTTTTATTCGTCAAGCCACACAGACAGTGACCGGTCCTTGACCTGTGTGTGTACCTCTGGTTGAAAGGAGGGTGTTTTTTTTTTTCTGTCTCTTTGAAGAGCGTTCTAGATCTGGGTGTTGACGACTTTCTGTTCTAGAATATACTGGATATCGACGCGCGGTAGATTATATAAGACCGCTCGCGTAACGTTGACGGACAGACATACGGAGACAGCCGTGGGACAGAATAGCGGAGACATTGCGCGACCCGTGCGTGGTATGCCACTTGATCGTGTAAGTTTTTTTTTTACAAGGCCTTGCTTGCTTGTATTTGTAATTACATTTTCAAACTCTTGTATTGTAATATTTTTACATGCCATTTTTGTAAAAGGGTTTTGGTCAACCCATCAAGTCTGTATTGAGTAAATGTTTATGTTTCTTTCTTGTAACTTTATATTTGATTAAACATTAAGTTGATAGTTTACCTTCCGATTTCTTGTGTCATTTTTTTTTGTTATTCATTGTAAGTCTTTGATTAAATTCAGACTTAAGATAAGTGACACAACTCCTTTTCTATTGTTACGTTCCCCTAGGCAAGCCATTTTAAAAATTAGAATTCAATTCGTAATACGTGACAAAAGAAGTTTGAGGGCTTTCGTCCCGGATATTTTTCTGAACCTATTTTCGTCTTACTTGAGTAATTTTGTAAAGGCGAAGTTGACTTTAACAAAATTTTTTTTTGTGTCAAAGAGTCGGAAGTAAAGTATCAATAGTATTGACCAAACTCTTAAGGTTTTTTGTTGTACTGATTTTGTACTGTATATTTACATTGTATACATATTTTTGCTTGATCGTTTGCTAGTTAGTCATGGATATTCAGGTTTTTCTTGCAAATCCCTCTGTGGAAGAGCTTGATGCTTTTACTAGGAAGGAACTGGTCCTTATTTCTAAACATTTAGGGTTAAAAATAAAATCAAATGCCCTTAAACAAGAAATCAGAGATAACATTGTAATCCATTATGTAGACGAGGAAGTGTTTTCTGAAGACCTTTTAGAAACCCTTAGACCCGATGAGGGTAAATCAGATTTAGAACTTCAGATAAAATTAAAACAAATGGAAATAGAAGCCCAGAAGGAAATTAAACAAAAAGAATTAGAGCTTGCAGCGGCTAGAGAGCAGAAAGAAATAGAAATGAAATTACAAATAGAGTTAAGAAAATTAGAGTTAGCTGCTAATGTAAGACCAGATTCTTCCCCTGCCAGTCATACTGCTGAAGCAACAAAATTTTTGAAAATAATTCCACGCTTTAATGAAGCCACAATTGACAATTATTTTCCACAATTTGAACTTGCTGTGAAAAATTTTAAT
This sequence comes from Biomphalaria sudanica, assembly GCA_036873155.1. Classification (NCBI taxonomy): domain Eukaryota; kingdom Metazoa; phylum Mollusca; class Gastropoda; family Planorbidae; genus Biomphalaria; species Biomphalaria sudanica. Next base: position 25,391 of record JAZGLO010004262.1, read on the forward strand.
GTACCTGAAACTTTGTGGCCCACTTTGCTGCAAACAGTTTTGACTGGTAGAGCTGCAGAGGTATTTTGTTCTTTGACCATTGAACAACAAAAAGATTATAATGTTGTTAAGGCCTTAATTCTTAAGGCATATGAACTTGTTCCGGAAGCTTACCGAAAGCAGTTCAGGGATTGTCGCAAATCGGATGGCCAAACCCATGTAGAATTCCTGCGAGAAAAGGAGCGACGCTTTGAGAAATGGCTCACTTCCAGGGAAATCGGCACCGACTTTGCCAAATTCAAGAACCTAATGCTGATGGAAGAGTTCAAGAGTTGTGTGCGGCTGGACGTCCGTACGCATATAGCTGATCGTGGCGAGGAAGATGTGCACAAGGCTGCAGTGTTGGCAGACGATTATATAATATCACATCAATTTGCCAAGTATACGACGGATGTCAAGCCAAAACAAGTCAAACAGCCTGAGTCCACTGCTAGCAACTCCATCAAGAACAGCAGTACAAATGACAGAAAACCTACTACAAGTAAAGCTACTTGTTCCTACTGCAAACGAGAAGGCCATAAAGTTGACGATTGTTGGAAATTGAGGAAGAGAAACGAAAAAGCTCCTTCAAAAGTCAGCGCTTGCACAGTACAGTGGTCGTCGAGGTCTATTCCCTCATCATCAAGTCATATCAAGAATACCTCGACACCACCTGTTTCAAATGTATTGACTGTACAAGACTCTCCGAAAATGTCTCCACGGTGTTCAAATGACTCAACAGCGAGTTCTTCAAATACATCAAGCCGATGTTCCAATGACTCAAACAAGAGTTTTTCAAATACATCAAGCCGATGTTCCAATGACTCAAATAAGAGTTTTTCAAATACATCATCCCGATGTTCCCATGACTCTATCAAGAGTTCCCATAAGACATTACCCCGATGTTCCAATGACTCTATCCAGAGTTCCCATAAGACATCACCCCGATGTTCCAATGACTCTATCCAGAGTTCCCATAATACATCACCCCGATGTTCCGATGACTCTATCCAGAGTTCCCATAATACATCATCCCGATGTTCCCATGACTCTATCAAGAGTTCCCATAAGACATCACCCCGATGTTCCAATGACTCCATCAAGAGTTCTCCAAATACATCCAAAAGATGTTCTACTGACTCAAGAAAGAGTTTCTCCACTGCGTCTCCTAAAGATGTCAATGACTCCAGCGAGAGTTCGACCCAAGTCCAGTCTGCATCAACCAAAATTGATGTTTTATTAGAGGATTTTAAGCCTTTCATTTCGGAAGGATTTGTATCACTACCCGGTGATTCTACAAGTCTACGACCTATCACCATTCTGAGAGACACAGGTGCCTCACAATCGCTACTTTTAGAGGGTATCTTGCCCTTGTCAAAATCATCATCGACTGGGAAGAGCATCCTGTTACGAGGCGTAGAGCTTGGATGTATAGATGTGCCTCTACATCTAATCGACATAAAGTCAAATCTCATTACTGGACCGGTTGTTGTAGGTGTCCGACCAACATTACCATTGGAAGGCATCTCGTTGCTGTTAGGCAATGACTTAGCAGGTGGAAAGGTGATAGCCGAACCCATCGTCACTCAAACACCCGACTTATCTGCCACACCCGAGGAAGACCTAGAGTTATATCCAGCGTGTGCAGTAACAAGGGCAATGAGGTTGAAAGCATCTCAAGAAGAGAACGTCGTCAAGGCCAACAGTAACCAAGATGATGTGGACTTGAGCACCACATTCTTTGCTTCTCTTGAAGAAGAACCAACGCCAAATTCTGAAAAGCCGGCATCAACTCGAAAACAGTTGATTGAGGACCAAAAGAAGGATCCAGAGCTCGCCAAACTCCGAAAAACCGCAATGACATCACAAGAGGCAGAGCTAGCATCAACGTGCTACTACATCCAAGATGATATGCTCTTCAGGAAATGGAAACCTCCAGACGCATCCAACGAAGAAGAATGGAGAATATGCCATCAAATCGTGTTACCAGAAAGATACCGAGCGTACATCATGAATCTGGCTCATGACACACCAATGTCAGGTCATCTCGGCATCCACAAGACATACCACAAGATTATGACACACTTCTTCTGGCCACGTTTGAAGAAAGATGTCATCCAGTACTGCCGATCATGTCATGCCTGTCAGATGGTTGGCAAGCCAAATCAAAAGATCCCTGTTGCTCCTCTGAAGCCGATTCCAGCCTTTGAAGAACCTTTCAGCAGAGTACTTATTGACTGTGTTGGTCCTCTCCCAAGGACAAAAGCTGGCAACCAATACCTGTTGACCCTTATGTGTGCTTCAACTCGTTTTCCTGAAGCAATTCCTCTAAGGAACATAAAAGCATCAAACATTGTGAAGGCCTTAATCAAGTTCTTTACTCTATTTGGTCTACCAAAGTCCCTCCAATCGGACCAAGGAACGAATTTCACTGCCAATCTTTTCAAGCAAGTCATGACTCAGTTGGGCATCAAACACTGCATGTCGAGTGCGTATCATGCCGAGTCGCAAGGCGCTCTTGAGCGATTCCATCAGACTCTCAAGAACATGATCCGAACCTATTGCTTTGAGCACGAAAAAGACTGGGACGAAGGAATCCACATGCTGCTGTTTGCAACCCGTGAATCCGTCCAGGAATCGTTGGGATTCAGCCCTTTTGACTTAGTCTTTGGCCATTCGGTGCGCGGTCCCTTGAAATGTATAAAAGAGACTTTGTTGTCACCAACAGCCACTGAAGGACTTTTAGACTATGTAAGTAAGTTTAAAACTAGACTTTATGATGCTTGTGTTCTGGCCAAAAATAACTTACAAAACACCCAATCCAGCATGAAACGCTGGTATGATAGAAAGGCCCGTGTTAGAGAATTTTCTCCCGGGGATAAGGTGCTTGTATTTTTGCCCATACCAGGTCAACCCTTGCAAGCCAGATATTTTGGTCCCTATGAAATTGAGACCAAAATTAGTGACCTCAATTACACAATCAAAACCCCTGACCGTAGGAAAAAGACTCAGCTATGTCATATAAACATGCTGAAGCCTTATGTATCTCGGCCAGATCACTCAGATAAGAGTAATTGTGTTTTAAATACAGTCAAAAGTTGTTCAAATAGCCATGTTTCTCCTATTGATGATGATATTGTAAAGGAGAAATTTGGACAATACAAAATACCTAATTCTTTTGTATTACAGAATTTGGATGTAAAACTGTCTCATCTGTCTTCGACAGAAAGGCCAGTTATCATGAAACTCATTAATGAATTTAATGACATTTTTTCTGATGTACCAAAACAGACTAATGTTATAATGCATGATGTAGATGTTGGCGAGGCTACTCCAGTCAAGCAGCATCCTTACAGGGTCAACCCTGAAAAACTTGCCATACTTAGGTCAGAAATCAAGTATATGCTTGAAAATGACCTCATTGAACCAAGTTCCAGTAGCTGGAGCTCCCCATGTGTCTTGATACCTAAACAGGACAAGACTTATCGTTTTTGTACAGACTACCGTAAGGTAAATGCTGTAACAAAGACCGATTCGTTTCCTATCCCTAGGATAGACGATCTCATAGATCGTATTGGTGACGCTAAGTACATCACCAAAATAGACCTACTTTCAGGTTATTGGCAGGTTCCCCTGACTGATAGGGCAAAGGAAATCTCCGCCTTTGTCACCCCTGATGGTCTGTACCAATACAAAGTGATGCCATTTGGCATGAAGAATGCTCCTGCCACTTTCCAGAGAATGATAAATGCCCTGCTTGCTGACATGGAGAATTGCCACGCATACATAGACGATGTAGTAATTTTTAGCCAAGATTTTTCTAGCCATTGTAAACAACTGCATTGTCTTTTTACTAAACTGTTACATGCAAAAATTACTGTAAACCTGAGTAAGAGTGATTTTTGCCAGGCTTCCATCCAATACTTAGGCCATATTGTAGGACAAGGCCAGGTGAAACCTGTAATGGCCAAAGTAGAAGCTATCCAAGCTTTCCCTATCCCTGCTGATCGGAAACAACTCCGAAGATTTTTGGGAATGTCTGGATATTATAGAAAATTTTGCGAAAATTTTCCTGTCATTGCCAGTCCTTTAACAAACCTCCTGAGAAAGAACGTCCGATTTACTTGGACGGATGAATGTCAGAAAGCCTTTAACCAAATTAAGCAGATATTATCTAGCTCCCCCATTTTGATGGCTCCTGACTTCGGAAAACCTTTTAGGTTAGCTATTGACGCCAGTGACACAGGTGTTGGGTCAGTCCTTTACCAAGAAGATAATTTCCAAGTAGAGCATCCTATTTGTTTCTTTTCCAAGAAATTTAATAGACATCAAAGAAATTATTCTACTGTGGAAAAAGAATGTCTTGGGTTGATTCTTTCTATACAACACTTTGATTTTTATATCAGTGGGTCCAGATGGCCACTGGTTGTATTTACTGACCACAATCCCCTTACATTTATCCACAAAATGTCTGGCAAGAACCAACGACTTCTCAGGTGGAGTTTATTTTTACAAGAGTACAACCTAGATCTTAAACACATAAAAGGCAGCGAAAATGTTATCGCCGATGCCTTATCTAGAGTGTAAAAAGTATTTTGATGTATATTTTTTTATATATATCATGATAAATACATTCTGTAATGTAAATATTTTTTTTGTAGTTCTAAAAAGATTTCCATTTCATGGAAATGTAAACTTTTTATTTTTAGGAGGGAGGTGTTACGTATCTAGGCATTGTTTTTTTCTTCTTTGACCTGTTGCGGTCGAGAGACGGGGAGGTTGTCTGCCCCTTGTGTAATAAGTTTTTTTTTCTTTTTTATTCGTCAAGCCACACAGACAGTGACCGGTCCTTGACCTGTGTGTGTACCTCTGGTTGAAAGGAGGGTGTTTTTTTTTTCTGTCTCTTTGAAGAGCGTTCTAGATCTGGGTGTTGACGACTTTCTGTTCTAGAATATACTGGATATCGACGCGCGGTAGATTATATAAGACCGCTCGCGTAACGTTGACGGACAGACATACGGAGACAGCCGTGGGACAGAATAGCGGAGACATTGCGCGACCCGTGCGTGGTATGCCACTTGATCGTGTAAGTTTTTTTTTTACAAGGCCTTGCTTGCTTGTATTTGTAATTACATTTTCAAACTCTTGTATTGTAATATTTTTACATGCCATTTTTGTAAAAGGGTTTTGGTCAACCCATCAAGTCTGTATTGAGTAAATGTTTATGTTTCTTTCTTGTAACTTTATATTTGATTAAACATTAAGTTGATAGTTTACCTTCCGATTTCTTGTGTCATTTTTTTTTGTTATTCATTGTAAGTCTTTGATTAAATTCAGACTTAAGATAAGTGACACAACTCCTTTTCTATTGTTACGTTCCCCTAGGCAAGCCATTTTAAAAATTAGAATTCAATTCGTAATACGTGACAAAAGAAGTTTGGGGGCTCGTCCGGGATATTTTTCTGAACCTATTTTCGTCTTACTTGAGTAATTTTGTAAAGGCGAAGTTGACTTTAACAAAATTTTTTTTTGTGTCAAAGAGTCGGAAGTAAAGTATCAATAGTATTGACCAAACTCTTAAGGTTTTTTGTTGTACTGATTTTGTACTGTATATTTACATTGTATACATATTTTTGCTTGATCGTTTGCTAGTTAGTCATGGATATTCAGGTTTTTCTTGCAAATCCCTCTGTGGAAGAGCTTGATGCTTTTACTAGGAAGGAACTGGTCCTTATTTCTAAACATTTAGGGTTAAAAATAAAATCAAATGCCCTTAAACAAGAAATCAGAGATAACATTGTAATCCATTATGTAGACGAGGAAGTGTTTTCTGAAGACCTTTTAGAAACCCTTAGACCCGATGAGGGTAAATCAGATTTAGAACTTCAGATAAAATTAAAACAAATGGAAATAGAAGCCCAGAAGGAAATTAAACAAAAAGAATTAGAGCTTGCAGCGGCTAGAGAGCAGAAAGAAATAGAAATGAAATTACAAATAGAGTTAAGAAAATTAGAGTTAGCTGCTAATGTAAGACCAGATTCTTCCCCTGCCAGTCATACTGCTGAAGCAACAAAATTTTTGAAAATAATTCCACGCTTTAATGAAGCCACAATTGACAATTATTTTCCACAATTTGAACTTGCTGTGAAAAATTTTAATGTACCTGAAACTTTGTGGCCCACTTTGCTGCAAACAGTTTTGACTGGTAGAGCTGCAGAGGTATTTTGTTCTTTGACCATTGAACAACAAAAAGATTATAATGTTGTTAAGGCCTTAATTCTTAAGGCATATGAACTTGTTCCGGAAGCTTACCGAAAGCAGTTCAGGGATTGTCGCAAATCGGATGGCCAAACCCATGTAGAATTCCTGCGAGAAAAGGAGCGACGCTTTGAGAAATGGCTCACTTCCAGGGAAATCGGCACCGACTTTGCCAAATTCAAGAACCTAATGCTGATGGAAGAGTTCAAGAGTTGTGTGCGGCTGGACGTCCGTACGCATATAGCTGATCGTGGCGAGGAAGATGTGCACAAGGCTGCAGTGTTGGCAGACGATTATATAATATCACATCAATTTGCCAAGTATACGACGGATGTCAAGCCAAAACAAGTCAAACAGCCTGAGTCCACTGCTAGCAACTCCATCAAGAACAGCAGTACAAATGACAGAAAACCTACTACAAGTAAAGCTACTTGTTCCTACTGCAAACGAGAAGGCCATAAAGTTGACGATTGTTGGAAATTGAGGAAGAGAAACGAAAAAGCTCCTTCAAAAGTCAGCGCTTGCACAGTACAGTGGTCGTCGAGGTCTATTCCCTCATCATCAAGTCATATCAAGAATACCTCGACACCACCTGTTTCAAATGTATTGACTGTACAAGACTCTCCGAAAATGTCTCCACGGTGTTCAAATGACTCAACAGCGAGTTCTTCAAATACATCAAGCCGATGTTCCAATGACTCAAACAAGAGTTTTTCAAATACATCAAGCCGATGTTCCAATGACTCAAATAAGAGTTTTTCAAATACATCATCCCGATGTTCCCATGACTCTATCAAGAGTTCCCATAAGACATTACCCCGATGTTCCAATGACTCTATCCAGAGTTCCCATAAGACATCACCCCGATGTTCCAATGACTCTATCCAGAGTTCCCATAATACATCACCCCGATGTTCCGATGACTCTATCCAGAGTTCCCATAATACATCATCCCGATGTTCCCATGACTCTATCAAGAAAATTTAATGCCAGAAATGAGTAGGCGCTTTTAGAAATAAACCGTGGGAATCCCTCCACCGCTGCTATATTTTATTTGTTCTGTTTTCAAAAAAATTTCTTATGTACGAATATCCTTTCTATTTTCAAAGAATAATGGAATAATTAGAATTTATTTAAAATATTTAATTTTTTTTTATTTAATAATTAAAAAAAAAAGTAACCTTTGAATAATGATTTGGCCGCACCCTAAAGTCGGCCGCCTGCGTACAATGCACACATTGCACAATAGGTAGCGGCGGCCCTGTATATATATATATATATATATATATATATATATATATATATATATATATATATATATATATTTATAGCTTTTATATAGCGCTACCTTCATGCTTATAGCATGCTCAGAGCGCTTTTGGTCCAATCTCATTTGTGGACCAGTGGGGGGAGGGGGTATCTAGGAGTTGGTTTTCCGTGCTGCCTTTAGGCGCTCAGTAAACACAACTCTGCCCGAGTCGGGCCCCCTTCTGGGTAGCCAAGCCAAGCGCCCTTGGCCTCTCGACCACTAGGACGTAATCATATTCTTTTTTCTAGGAACGTCTGTAGTTTATAAAATAAAATTTAAAAAAAAAAGTGGAATAGAAAAATGTTATAACCCAGTCGGTCTCAGAAGACGAGAAATGCGCCCAAATGAACTACTGGTGACGTCCTCTCATTGACTTAACAAACTTATTCTGAAGCGCCAAAATTTGCTACAGTTCATGCATGTGAAGGCATCTGTTTTAGGGCCAGCGAAGTTTTCCACCTTCCCAGATTCCAGTGCAGTGCACCAGAGACTTATAGAGTCAACAAATGGTGTGGTGACATTATTGACTGTCTTACAATGCAATAAGAGACCAAAGTAAAGGGAGATGATACGGTATTAACACTGCTCTGGAGCTCACAGATCAACAGGTTGAGAGAACCAACCCTAGAAAAATGATCCATGCCAACAAATTGTACCGATAAATCCTTTCAATTACAGAGTGACCGCCCTTCTTATCTCGGTTCATACCGGTGCCAGATACTCTTAAGATATTATTAAGATCAAGCTGTGGGGACACAAAGGATCAAAATGGGCTCTGTTGCCTAGCAACAAAGAAACAATACATAAGAGAATTATAGCCTCTGTTCGCCTTCTATTGATGAGTAAAGTGTGTGTGCGTGTGTGTGTGTGTGCAGTATTTTAGCTTCCTTAATTACACTGATAAGAATTGGGGTGTGTTAAAGAATCTTGGTTGGTTTGGCTTTGCATGGTGAAAGACAGACTTGGCGTCTGAGAACAGACCTAAGCTAAAAGGCTATTACATTAAAAAAAACACAATACAATAGTACAATACATTTTGAGAAAGAGGTATCACTGAAGGTGGCATTACCATGTGTACAAGACTTGTAGATAATGAATCATGAAATATTGTTTGGTATGGCATGAACAAATTGGGCTGACGTGTCTTATCTCAAGTACACGAATGATCGAGACATTTCCGAAGAAGAAAGAGACAAATAGAAAGGGAAACAAACACGTTGATATTTTAGCAGACGATTCAAGAAAACAAACACACACAGACAAATGATAGAAAGATTTTAATAGACGTACAGAAAAAAAAATGTGTCGAAAAATACAAAGAATAACAAATAAAGTTTACTTAAGTGAAAGAACCGCTAATTAGTGCAGTTTATCAGGATTTAGCTCCCTTTCTGCTATTTAAAACAAAATTAATTAATTAGTACTAATTGATTGACTAATTGGTCAATTTTCGGATTGATTCGTGTATTGTCATCGACTATGAATAATTATGCAAAATTTCAACTTAATCTGAGAATGGGAAGTGGTGTACGTTCAAGGTGACAAGAGAAGTGTAAACAGGAAGTTTAGTACTACATTCGCTTTTCAAAGATTCAAGTATCTACACAAGAAATTACACATGTAAAGAGAGTTTAATAACAAAGAAAGGTTTTTATGTTATTTTCGCTTCGAGAACATCTGTTTTAAAGCTTCTATACGAGAGACAAGCTTATATCGGGATCGATTGGTCAATAAGTTTCAAGCGCTATTTTAAGTCTAGTTCTGTGAATTTATTATTGAAATAGTTATATTGTGTGTTTAATATTTTAATGATTTCTATTTCAGAAATAAAACTACTTTTTTTAGAGGACTTCTGTAATTCTGTCTCATAAATAAAAGAATCACTCGCAAATTAAAGTGGAATTCGGTTCAGCGGATTTAGATTTCAGATCAAACTTTTAGAAACACAATGACATATTATCTACTCCAGAGGCGCTTTCGCCTTTTTGACCCGGGAACCCCTTTAAATAGTAAAAACTTGCTGATGGACCCCCTAAATGAAAAAGCTTCATAACTACATATTATAGAATTTAAAAATCTAAAATTAAAACTAAAAAATTCATTTTGTTGAAGGAGTGTTTATTGTGATTATAACTTTTGTTTAAAATAAAATTTAAAAAGAAATAATGACATGTATGAGGGACATCAGATTATCAGATTTCATCAGTGTATGTATGCCCGCCTCAAAGAGCACACATTGCGAGTTGGTTTCTTTTATTTATGATCAGGTTCATTACGGCAGTGAACAATACAAGAAGACGGGAGCTTCATTACAATGACCAGTACTGCAAAATTTTCGGTATCCTTGATAAAATATTGGATTAAGTTCCTCGTTTAGAGATATTTCAAGTGAGAATGTTCACGAGCAAAAGGGTTCAACACCCAGTCGGTTATTATCAAGTGAAGAATGTCAAATCTTTGATTTAGGTCTTAAATAGTACATAATAGACAAATCCAACAGTTGTGATCTTATCTTATATAATACAGACGTTACAGCAAAAAAGAAGATGATTACGTCCTACGCGTCATGCATTTAGTCATGCATATTAACCAATGACTTAAATTCTGCCAAGTCACTGTTTCCTGGCTAGCTCAGGCAACCCATTCCATGCTCTAATAGCACTAGGGAATGATGGACAAGCTGATTAGTATTCAAGTTATTCGATCAGATTAACTGTCTTTTAATTTAAATTGCATACAATTTTCATCTTTCTGTGGACCCCTTTCGATCGTCTTGAGGACCCCCTTGGTGTCCGCGGACCCCAGTTTGAGAAACACTGACCTGCTCATTCTATTGTAAGAGACTCAAGTTTAATCATCATTCTCTTTGACCACGTGTTCAGATTTAAAAAAGCTGTTTTAATGTTGAGAAAAACAATATTGGATAAAATGGTGTTAAAGTTTACAAAAGTGAAGCCTGTACAGCCAGCACATTAGGTTCCTACTGGAATATATGACCTTAAGCCTTACAGAATAGGTACAGGTATTCATTGTCCTAAAAACATGCATGAATAAAAAATGTGAATAAATTTGAATAAAAAAATGAACCAATTAATTCATCAAGTAGTGGTAATTAATTAATTGTGTTTGATGTCAACAAAGTGAAATAAACATTGACAGATTTAGATAATGTGCTGTAAATGTGGAGTTCTTCTCCATATAATATTTTTATTTTTATGTTAAGTATTTTTTAAACTTATTTTGCTAGTTTCACTTTCACTCTATTTACACGACTCCATCGAAAGAAAATTTTAGCATTCACATGACGACAACATGTATATGACTACAGCTTAAACTCTCAACTTGATCATCCATCTGACCACAACCACAAATAACTATAAGTCCAGGCGACGCTCATAAAATTTGATGACTGTAGGTTTGCTTTATTTTATTTTTATTTGAGGGGTTTTTCTACCTTGAAAACCTTTGGCTACGCTCATGGAATCAAGCTACTTTGGTTGGACGGGATTTTAACATTAAACCTCCCTTGCTATGCTCATAGAATTTAGTGATTGTAATTTTGCTCTAGTTTTTTTTATTTCAGGGGTTTTACCTCAAAGCTCCTTTAGGCTAGAGGTAGAGTTTTAACCTAACCATTCCCCCCCCTTTTTTTTTTTTTGAATAGAAAACTAACTAATAACGATGGTAAATTAAGGTTTTATCTGTGTGCTTGTTAGGAGCAAGAGGAATCTCCATTAGCAAACCAAATGTTAAACCTTTTTTTTTTAACATTCCTAGATCTAGACTTGATTTCATATTCAAAACAAGAAGCACCATTAAAAAATTATATTAACTCTTAAATCTGATTTATAACACATTTTTAATGATATAAGACAAGTAAAAAATATTGATGCTATTAACACTCATATAAATTGAACGCCACATTTTTAAATCGCAACTTTCTGTTTGGTTGTTGTTTCTGTTCTCTGCTTCCTTTTCATACTAATGAGTACAAAAAATTGAATCGATCCCACGCTTACATCGATGATACGATTACAATAAACACTTATCGATATCACTTTTTAATTAGCATACTATTACGTTAGCGATACTTACGCTGGTGTAGATTTCGCGGTTTTCTTAAAATCCAATTCAAACACTATATCTAAATTCATTTCGTTCTAAGTCTGAATAAATAAGAAAACTTGGGGAGGAACATTGTTTACAGCATAAAGTCTACCCAAGTTGTGTTTTCAGAAGTATTGTAAAAAAAAAAAGCCTAAGAGGCAACCCCTACACAAAAGTTTACCAGATAAACCAGCGCAGAGGAGGCCAAATGAAATAAGAAAAGCACACGGAAGAAAAAGAAGTAACGTCGAAAAAAAAAAGGGGGGGGGGGAATGCTAGAAAAGGCTGAGATTAGCAAAAGATCAAAGAGAGTACATTGGTGGCATTGGAAGAAAGAAAGGGGACGCTATTCACATGTATTGTCACAGCGCTCGAAGCAGACGTGGAACCCACTGAAAGAATGAATGAAAAAAATCAATAATATTTCTTCGATAGTGAAAATGACTCGGCTTGAGCAACGGGGAAGAAAGACCATTACAAGTGAATACCAAAACAGATTTCCAAAAATAGTATCAATGGTCATAACGTATTAGTATTTTATTAATAACAATAACCGTTAACCTACTTATAAAGAAGTGCTGTATTTTTAAAAAAATATAGAAGAAATGCAGCAATCGGGAAGATCTATGCAGGTTTTTTTTTTTTTATATTTTGACTTTGTTAAGGCATCTATCAAAACTTTTTCATGCGTCGCATTTTATGACTTAACACTTTGTTGATTTAAGAGATTCTTTTCTAGATTGGATGAAAGATATCCACATTGGAATCGACAATAAAATCAAATGAAGCAAAAAATGAATTGACGGAAAATAAATTTTAGTACAGAGTGGTAGAAAATAGTTGCTGTACTACACGCTCTGGAGCGTACAAGAACAAAACAAGTGAAACCATTTAGAAGAGAAAGTACTATTGAAATGAAAGACGAAATGGAAATGAAAGATGAAATTGAAATGAAAGACAAAATGGAAATGAAAGATGAAATTGAAATAAAAGACGAAATTGAAATGAAAGATGAAATTGAAATAAAAGATGAAATTGAAATGAAAGATGAAATTGAAATGAAAGATGAAATGGAAATAAAAGATGAAATTGAATTAAAAGACGAAATTGAAATAAAAGATGAAATTGAAATAAAAGATGAAATTGAAATGAAAGATGAAATTGAAATGAAAGATGAAATGGAAATGAAAGATGAAATTGAAATAAAAGACGAAATTGAAATGAAAGATGAAATTGAAATAAAAGATGAAATGGAAATGAAAGACGAAATGGAAATGAAAGATGAAATGGAAAGGAAAGACGAAATTGAAATGAAAGATGAAATTGAAATGAAAGACGAAATGGAAATGAAAGATGAAATGGAAATGAAAGATGAAATGGAAATAAAAGATGAAATTGAAATGAAAGACAAAATGGAAATGAAAGATGAAATTGAAATAAAAGACGAAATTGAAATGAAAGATGAAATTGAAATAAAAGATGAAATTGAAATGAAAGATGAAATTGAAATGAAAGATGAAATGGAAATAAAAGATGAAATTGAATTAAAAGACGAAATTGAAATGAAAGATGAAATTGAAATAAAAGATGAAATTGAAATGAAAGATGAAATTGAAATGAAAGATGAAATGGAAATGAAAGATGAAATTGAAATAAAAGACGAAATTGAAATGAAAGATGAAATTGAAATAAAAGATGAAATGGAAATGAAAGACGAAATGGAAATGAAAGATGAAACGGAAAGGAAAGACGAAATTGAAATGAAAGATGAAATTGAAATGAAAGACGAAATGGAAATGAAAGATGAAATGGAAATGAAAGATGAAATGGAAATAAAAGATGAAATTGAAATGAAAGATGAAATTGAAATGAAAGACGAAATTGAAATGAAAGATGAAATTGAAATAAAAGATGACATTGAAATGAAAGACGAAATTGAAATGAAAGATGAAATTGAAATAAAAGATGACATTGAAATGAAAGACGAAATTCAAATGAAAGATAAAAATTGAAATGAAAGACGAAATTAAAATGAAAGATGAAATTGAAATAAAAGATGAAATGGAAATGAAAGATGAAATAAAAATGAAAGATGAAATGGAAATGAAAGACGAAATTGAAATGAAAGATGAAATTGAAATGAAAGACGAAATTGAAATGAAAGATGAAATGGAAATGAAAGATGATATGGAAATGAAAGACGAAATGGAAATGAAAGATGAAATGGAAATGAAAGACGAAATGAAAATGAAAGATGACATTGAAATGAAAGACGAAATGGAAATGAAAGATGAAATGGAAATGAAAGATGAAATGGAAATGAAAGATGAAATGGAAATAAAAGACGAAATGGAAATGAAAGATGAAATGGAAATGAAAGACGAAATGGAAATGAAAGATGAAATTGAAATGAAAAATTAAATTGAAATGAAAGATGAAATAGAAATAAAAGATGAAATGGAAATGAAAGACGAAATGGAAATGAAAGATGAAATGGAAAGGAAAGACGAAATTGAAATGAAAGATGAAATTGAAATGAAAGATGAAATGGAAATGAAAGATGAAATGGAAATGAAAGATGAAATGGAAATAAAAGATGAAATTGAAATGAAAGACGAAATTGAAATGAAATATGAAATGGAAATGAAAGACGAAATTGAAATGAAAGATGAAATTGAAATGAAAGACGAAATTGAAATGAAAGATGAAATTGAAATAAAAGATGACATTGAAATGAAAGACGAAATTGAAATGAAAGATGAAATTGAAATAAAAGATGACATTGAAATGAAAGACGAAATTGAAATGAAAGATAAAAATTGAAATGAAAGACGAAATTAAAATGAAAGATGAAATTGAAATAAAAGATAAAATGGAAATGAAAGACGAAATTGAAATGAAAGATGAAATTGAAATGAAAGATGAAATTGAAATGAAAGATGAAATGGAAATAAAAGACGAAATTGAAATGAAAGATGAAATTGAAATAAAAGATGAAATTGAAATAAAAGATGAAATTGAAATGAAAGATGAAATTGAAATGAAAGATGAAATGGAAATGAAAGACGAAATTGAAATAAAAGATGACATTGAAATGAAAGACGAAATTGAAATGAAAGATGAAATTGAAATGAAAGACGAAATGGAAATGAAAGATGACATTGAAATGAAAGACGAAATGGAAATGAAAGATGAAATGGAAATGAAAGATGAAATGGAAATGAAAGACGAAATGGAAATGAAAGACGAAATGGAAATGAAAGATGAAATTGAAATGAAAGATGAAATTGAAATGAAAGATGAAATTGAAATGAAAGACGAAATGAAAATGAAAGATGAAATGGAAATGAAAGACGAAATTGAAATGAAAGATGAAATTGAAATGAAAGATGAAATTGAAATGAAAAACGAAATGGAAATGAAAGATGACATTGAAATGAAAGACGAAATGGAAATGAAAGACGAAATGGAAATGAAAGACGAAATGAAAATGAAAGACGAAATGGAAATGAAAGATGAAATTGAAATGAAAGATGAAATGGAAATGAAAGATGAAATAGAAATGAAAGATGAAATGGAAATGAAATTCGAAATGGAAATGAAAGATGAAATGGAAATGAAATCATGACAGATTCCTTTGTCAAATGGTAGCCTAACAATGACTTAGAATGACCATAATCATTTTATAGGACGCTTAGTTATGAAACTGTTCATCTACAATCCTCAAAGATTAGGTCTGATTATTTTAAATCGACGATTAGTATAAGATGAAAAATCACTATTTGGCATTTAAAAGCTGCACAAACTGGACACATTGTTAGGATT
>JAZGLO010004265.1:0-40262 GCA_036873155.1 Biomphalaria sudanica
ATCCATGGGTACTGTCATAGAGGAGAAACGTTGACTATTTACTCATGATTCTGTGAAATAAAAATACAAGAAATAATGAGTCGTTCAGCAGATAAGAGTCATATTATTTAGCTGATATCTTTATAAAAGAGTAGAAAATATTCTAGTTAAAATAATTAGCTGTAGAAATACAGTTTGAATAAAGTGTTGTTTGGACGATGGATAAATCCTGACCTGGATAACATATGTTGTATATGTGTACATGACGATTGGTGTGTTTCATAGCTTTGGGTCTTGTTGCGATGGTCTTGTGTGGTGAATACGCCTTATTATTCTCAAAAATTGAAATCTGATGGCCCTAAACCCAATTGTATGCTGGGGATTCTGGTTTTGGATCAAGAACTTACAGGACTTTTTTTTTCGAAATAGAATAATTTAAATTGAAAGCCTAAAACGAGAGATCACAAACTATGCTTTGCTTCACACAATAGAATTTTATTTCAATAATAAATTCACTGGAGTAGACTTGACGTGAAGCTCGACACTTACAGACTTACTGAACTGTTTGGATCCACAAAACTCAGAAATCTAAATTTACCGAATCTTCTGGTACCGGAAAATGTTTCTATTTTAATTATATCTCTTACATAATCTACTGTATAGAAACTCGAAGATGTCAGAAACCAATGTCTAAAAGAATCTTGTTTATATTTTTCTTGTTTTTAAAAATCTATGTTTTGTCTTAAATATGATGTAGTTGTTTCTTTCTTTTCTTTTTTTTTTGTTTCTTTTTTTCATGTTTCAAATGTTCCATCAGATTTGAAGATTATTACGTCCTTGGGGGGTGGGTAGGGTTCGTATCAAGAACCATCGAGACCTTTGAACAACAGTGTAGAGCAGACGAACAGGCAGCCATGTATAAAGTATGTATTATTTACTATATGCACTGTTTAGGCCCGATGGATGTCATGTATTAAAAAAACCTGAACAAAAATGTTGACCTGATGATAAATGAAAGTTTGAATAACCGAGCAAGTGTGTCAGGGATAAAATGAAACAACAACAACAACAACAAAACAAAAAACAAGACAAAGAAAGATGATTTTTTGAAACGACAAAATATTTGTGGTGTAAATATTATTGGGTAGAAATTGAAATAGATGTCTTTTTTTTTAAAAAGTTCTTTATCCTCCATATAACCTTTGGAATGGGATTTATAACTTTTGTATTTCAACCTTATATGATTATGTGAGTAGGCCTATAAGTTCTATGCTAGAGAGAGAGGACGCAATGTATAGGCCTACATTTAGACTAGTTAGAAATTGGAAACTCTATTTTTTAATATAAGGGAATTTTAAATATATTCAATGTGTTAGCCTTCTGTACACTATAAATGACTTAGATTATATACGTAGTTTAATTCATATAAAAAAATGACACGCTTGTGTGTGTATTACCATGTGTTAGAAAGTGATTCAGTTCATTACAAAATGTACACTACAATTACTATACAGCTATTATATAAACTGTTTATTACAGTCGTAGGTGATCGTCTCACGGCTTGACCATTGACTTCCAAATGCACTACATCCCGTAAGACGTCAGACAGAATTGTGTGTTCGCTAAGTCTTACCTTGTTACATCCATCGCAACAGAAAGTTATCACATACAAAGATGAATTCACTCCCACTAGTTCATGTCTGACTAAAGCACACAGTGCAGGCCATGAGAAGTGGTTGACATTTGTATGCTCAAGTTAGACTAGATCTATCTACGTTACGGCACCATGTGAACAGTTCACTCAACAAACTCGACGGGGACGCTTGGTATCCAAACTGGAACACTTCTCCCGTAGAAACCCAGTTATCGCCCCAGTGAGAAGGCGCCAACTATTTTGTGGTCACTTTGAATAGCTTACAAGTGTGTAACAGAACTCCAAAAGTGTGGCCTGATTTTGTGTCCTACTTTTTCTTTGGAAACTCTACAATGAATGTAGACTTGTCATATAAAATTTTAAAATTAATTAACTTTCGGATTTCGAAATTATTCAAACGAATGTATTTTGTTTGACGTGAGCAACTGTTTGACTTCTAGCGCGCAGGTTTAGGAACAACAAAACTTTCCATATCTTTATTTATTCTGCTCTTAAATCCATTTAGCCCAAAATGAATTAAACTGACTAAATATACTTTTCTGACTTTTGTTGTTGTTGTTTTAGCTGTTTTCTTATTAGATTGTCCGTACTGGTTGGTTTTAAAATAAATTAACATATTCATCGATGACTTTATTTATATCTGGATCAACACTCTCAGAAACTGTATCAATATTTGTATGTTTATCGACTGAATAAGAAAGTCGATGCAGTGATAACTTCCAACATCGTCCAAGAATATGTCACGTCACTTTGTCCTCTATAAACTAGTCACAAGAGCTGTCCAATTATCCAATTATACCTGGGACGTGGGGGGGGGGGGGGGAAGGTACTAGAGGAGGGAGAGGACGACTTAGTTGTGTGTGGCTGGGCAGTGTCCTTATAGAACCACAGCTATGTCATAGGCCGAGTCTGGGACTGGAGAACTCTTCAGTTTCACTTCAAACTGGGCTCACCTAGTCAGAGGGAAAAGAAAGGGGAGAATCGGAGCGGGGGGAGGAATATGCCTGCTTGAACATTAAATGGGAGGTGACTGCAACCAGGATGGCAGGGGGGAAATAGGAAGTTCTCTCCCCCTCCAGAGCAAATAGTCGTAGATGTCCCCTACGTACAAATAGTCGATTAGAGGACATTTAATTTGCTGAATAATTGAGCTATCGGGTGACAGTTGGGGTGTGTTGGCGAGGAGAGAGAGAGAAAGAGAGATTACATCAAGAGAAAACAAGCAAGGGGAGAGCTCAGTGAATGGAGAGAAAGAGAGATTACATCAAGAGAAAACAAGCAAGGGGAGAGCTCAGTGAATGGAGAGAAAGAGAGATTACATCAAGAGAAATCAAGCAAAGGGAGAGCTCAGTGGATGGAGAGAAAGAGAGATTACATCAAGATAAACAAGCAAAGGGAGAACTCAGTGAATGGAGAGAAAGAGAGATTACATCAAGAGAAAACAAGCAAGCGGAGAGCTCAATTAAATGGAGAGAAAGAGATTACATCAAGAGAAAACAAGCAAGGGGAGAGCTCAGTGAATGGAGAGAAAGAGAGATTACATCAAGTGAAAACAAGCAAGGGGAGAACTCAGTGAATGGAGAGAAAGAGAGATTACATCAAGTGAAAACAAGCAAGGGGAGAGCTCAGTGGATGGAGAGAAAGAGAGATTACATCAAGAGAAAACAAGCAAGGGGAGAGCTCAGTGGATGGAGAGAAAGAGAGATAACATCAAGATAAACAAGCAAAGGGAGAGCTCAGTGAAAGGAGAGAAAGAGAGATTACATCAAGAGAAAACAAGCAAGGGGAGAGCTCAGTGGATGGAGAGAAAGAGAGATTACATCAAGTGAAAACAAGCAAGGGGAGAACTCAGTGAATGGAGAGAAAGAGAGATTACATCAAGTGAAAACAAGCAAGGGGAGAGCTCAGTGGATGGAGAGAAAGAGAGATTACATCAAGTGAAAACAAGCAAGGGGAGAACTCAGTGAATGGAGAGAAAGAGAGATTACATCAAGTGAAAACAAGCAAGGGGAGAGCTCAGTGGATGGAGAGAAAGAGAGATTACATCAAGTGAAAACAAGCAAGGGGAGAAATTAGTGAATGGAGAGAAAGAGAGATTACATCAAGAGAAAACAAGCAAAGGGAGAGCTCAGTGAATGGAGAGAAAGAGAGATTACATCAAGAGAAAACAAGCAAAGGGAGAGCTCAGTGAATGGAGAGAAAGAGAGATTACATCATGAGAAAACAAGCAAGGGGAGAGCTGTTGTGTATTTATGTTTCCTGTTGTGTGTTGTGAACTGATCTGTTCTAGTGTGTCAAAATGTCATAGTGTCCATGTCAGCTTGTGTGTGTGTTTTTGTACTGTGTTATTGTGAACTTTTTGTCATTCTTGTTCAATAAAGCTCAGCTTCAAGACATGTCTTCTTGTAGTGTTTTATTAGGTCACTACAATTTATTGAACAAGAATCCTGTGCATTAATTGTGCTTCTAAACTTAAGTATGGATCGTTTTCTAAGACCTGAAAGAATTGTGGTGGATCCTAATGATCCGGACGCTCAAAGGATCTGGAAGCACTGGCTTCACACGTTTGAAAAATTCGCATCAAAACTATCTGTATCAGAAGCTGAGAAGTTCGATCTACTATGTAACTTTATCTCACATGCTGTGTACGAATTGATATCTGACTGTACTGACTTTGAATCTGCTGTAAACACACTAAACGGATTCTATGTGAAACAAACCAATGAGGTTTATGCTCGCTATCTCCTATCCAATTGTAAACAGGAAACAGGACAGAGTGTTGACAGGTATATTCAAAAATTGAGATTGCTAGCTAAAGACTGCCATTTCAGAGCAGTCACTGCCCTCGAAAACCAGAACGAGGCCATCAGAGACGCATTCATTAGTGGCATGTCATCACCAGAGATTAGGCAGAGACTTTTAGAGTACTCATCTCTGGATCTCGCAAAGTCATTGGAGGTAGCTAGATCTCTTGAGATGGCACAGAAACATTCTGTGACATATAACTCGCAACAAGCCACTACTTTTCAAACACCACAAGCACAACAATCCACTACGTCGGAATTGCCACTTTGCTCTGCTGTAGAAGACACGATTGATTCGGCACTCGGTACCATAGCTGCATCTCAAGGCAAATGCTACTTTTGTGGAGGTGCTATCCATTTTCGTATCAAATGCCCCGCTAAAGATGCAACCTGCAATAAATGCGGTAAAAAGGGACACTACAAAAAGGTATGCAAATCAAAACTTTCTACAGTTTACAGACATAACTCTGATTCAGCGGCGTATACAATAACAGCCGCCTCTTCGTTTTCTCTATCTCGTGCTGTAATGAAGATACAAGTTTAAAAAATTACCCTTGACGCCCTCATCGATACAGGTAGTTCGGACAGTTACATTTCTGCATCGGCTGTCAGAAAGTATAGATTCAAAACTTTTCACTCATCAAAACATATATCTATGGCCAACACGAACCTAACTGGTTATACTCGAGGCCATGTTAATGCTTACATTAAGAGTAAAGGCTCCACTTATAAAGACTTCAAGCTACACATACTTGACAACCTCTGTGAGGATGTTATTTTAGGCCATGACTTCCTTGAACAACATAAGAGTGTACAGATCACTTTTCAGGGGCCTAAACCAACAATGGTGTTAAATGGAATGAAAGCTGCTAATGTTGAACCCGCTCCTCTTTTCCAAAATATGCTTAAAGAGTGTCGACCTATCGCCACAAAATCCAGACGATATTCTGCAAACGACACTCTATTCATCAATTCAGAAGTTGAGAGACTCTTAAAAGATGGCATCATTGAGCCCTCGTCATCTCCATGGCGGGCTCAAGTCTTAATAATAATTGATGATATGGTCTCTCAAATAGCTAAATATGATGTATTTAGCACCCTTGATCTTCGCAACGCATACCATCAGATCCCTCTAAGGAAGACTGATCGCCCTTATACTGCCTTTGAAGCTGGAGGGAAATTATACCAATACTGTAGGATACCCTTTTGGAGTAACTAACGGGGTAGCCTGTTTTCAACGGACAATCGACAAGATCATAGAACAAGAGTCACTGGAGGGTACATATGCTTATATTCATAACATCACCATTTGTGGTAAGGACAGAGAAGAGCATGATAAAAATCTGCATAAATTTCTTGGGGCTATAAAAAAATATGGACTAACTCTTAATGAGGAAAAGTGTGCATACGCATTCTCAAGAATAAGATTACTAGGTTATGAAGTCTCTCATAATGAGATGAAGCCAGACCCCGACAGACTACTGCCCTTGCGTCAACTTCTTCCACCCGAGAACCTAAATGCACAAAGGCGAGCTGTTGGTCTATTCTCCTACTATGCCAACTGGATAGGACATTTCTCAGATAAGATCCATCCTTTGGTACACAACAGAACTTTCCCACTCCTTGAGAGAGTCAAAGATACATTTCGTTAAAAAAAGAACTAGAAATGGCTGTTGTCACTAATGTAGACCACAAAACGCCGCTGGAGGTTGAAACAGATGCATCGGATATCGCTATATCCGCTACATTATCCCAGAACAAAAGACCAGTTGCCTTCTTCTCCAGAACACTATCTCTTAGCGAGAGACGTCAATCCTCCGTAGAGAAAGAAGCGATGGCTATCGTGGAATCAATCAAGAAATGGAGACATTTTCTATTAGGGTCACATTTCAAACTCAGCACAGATCAAAGGTCCGTATCATTCAATGTTTAACCCTCGGCATCACGGTAAAAAAAAAAACTACAAAATTCAGAGGTGGAGAATAGAACTATCAATGTACAGTTTGGATGTGGGGGGCTGACAACATGGCCGCCGATGCTCTTTCTCGTGGATTCTGTGCAAGTACAACCACCCCTAGGTCTTTGAAAGAACTTCACAACACTCTTTGTCATCCTGGCATAGTGCGAATGCTCCATTTCGTCCGGTCAAAGAATCTTCCGTATGCAGTTGAAGAAATAAGAACTGTAGTAAACAATTGCCCCATCTGTGCAGAGATAAAACCTCGTTTTTATCAACCATCTGCCGGCAGCTTAGTAAAAGCCACATCACCATTTGAGAGACTTAGTGTTGACTTTCAGGGACCACTCCCTTCTACCACTAAAAATAAATATTTATTGACAATTATTGATGAGTACTCAAGGTTTCCTTTTGCATATGCATGTCCTGACATGTCTACTCAAACAGTAATTAGATGCTTCACAAACCTATTCAGCATTTTTGGCACGCCCTCGTATTTACATTCCGACCGGGGATCAGCCTTCATGTCTGAAGAGCTACGATCTTTCCTCAGAAGTAAAGGCATAGTAACAAGCAGAACCACAGCATACAATGCCAAAGGAAACGGGCAAGTTGAAAAACTGAACTCGACTCTCTGGAAGTCAATTCTTCTTGTCGTAAGGTCAAGAGGACTACCTAATACACAATGGGAGCTAGCCCTAAACGACGCTCTCCATTCAATTAGATCTCTACTATGCACTGCTACAAACATGACGCCTCACGAAAGACTATTTTCCTATAAAAGAAGGTCTGCCTGTGGTGTCTCTCTGACGACCTGGCTATCTGTTCCAGGGCCTGTCCCGATGAGAAGACATGCAAGGCAAAGCAAATATGATCCGCTGGTAGATGAAGTAGAGCTTATTGAAGCTAACCAGAACTATGCCCACATACGTCTTCCAAATGGACGGGAAGAAACTGTCTCACTACACCATTTGGCTCCGAGAGGCGACTCATCTTCAGAGACCGTAGTACATGATTTCGCTCCAAGAGACTTTGAAACATCTTCTGAGGTTTTTCAACATCAACTGGCTCCTGGTAACACTGAGACTTCTCCGGGTGTCTCCCAACATTCAGTGGCTTCTAGGGGTAACATAGAGACATCTGTAGAGAACATGGTTCCACCTGCTTTAAGAACAGAAGAAAACATTATTGAAAATGGACAAAATTCACCTGCCAGAGATACGCCCTTACAGCACTCGTATTATCTCAGAAGTAGAGCGAAAAGAAACTAAACGTGGGGGGAATGTTGTGTATTTATGTTTCCTGTTGTGTGTTGTGAACTGATCTGTTCTAGTATGTCAAAATGTCATGGTGTCCAGGTCAGCTTGTGTGTGTGTGTGTACTGTGTTATTGTCAACTGTTTTGTCATTCTTGTTCAATAAAGCCTAGCTTCAAGACATATCTTCCTGTAGTGTTTTATTACGTCACTACAAGAGCTCAGTGAATGGAGTGAAAGAGAGATTACATCAAGATAAACAAGCAAAGGGAGAGCTCAGTGAAAGTAGAGAAAGAGAGATTACATCAAGAGAAAACAAGCAAGGGGAGAGCTCAGTGGATGGAAAGAAAGAGAGAATACATCAAGAGAAAACAAGCAAAAGGAGAGATCAATGAATGGAGAGAAATAGAGATTACATCAAGAGAAATCAAGCAAGGGGAGAGCTCAGAGGATGGAGAGAAAAAGAGATTACATCAAGAGAAAACAAGCGAAGGGAGAACTCAGTGAAAGGAGAGAAAGAGAGATGACATCAAGAGAAAACAAGCAATGGGAGAGCTCAGTGGATGGAGAGAAAGAGAGATTACATCAAGAGAAAACAAGCAAGGGGAGAGCTTAGTGAATGGAGAGAAATATAGATTACATCAAGAGAAAACAAGCAAGGGGAGAACTCAGTGAATGGAGAGAAAGAGAGATTACATCAAGAGAAAACAAGCGAGAAGAGACCTCAGTGGATGGAGAGAAAAAGAGATTACATCAAGAGAAAACAAGCAAAGGGAGAGCTCAGAGAAAGGAGAGAAAGAGAGATTACATCAAGAGAAAACAAGCAAAGGGAGAGCTCAGAGAAAGGAGAGAAAGAGAGATTACATCAAGAGAAAACAAGCAGGGGAGAGCTCAGAGGATGGAGAGAAAGAGAGATTACATCAAGAGAAAACAAGCAAAGGGAGAGCTCAGTGAAAGGAGAGAAAGAGAGATTACATCAAGAGAAAACAAGCAAGGGGAGAGCTCAGTGAAAAGAGAGAAAGAGAGATGACATCAAGAGAAAACAAGCAAGGGGAGAGCTCAGTGAAAGGAGAGAAAGAGAGATGACATCAAGAGAAAACAAGCAAGGGGAGAGCTCAGTGAAAGGAGAGAAAGAGAGATGACATCAAGAGAAAACAAGCAAGGGGAGAGCTCAGTGAAAGGAGAGAAAGAGAGATGACATCAAGAGAAAACAAGCAAGAGGAGAGCCCAGTGAAAGGAGAGAAAAAGAGATGACATCAAGAGAAAACAAGCAAGGGGGGAGCTCAGTGAAAGGAGAGAAAGAGAGATGACATCAAGAGAAAACAAGCAAGGGGAGAGCCCAGTGAATGGAGAGAAAGAGAGATTACATCAGGAGAAAACAAACAAGGGGAGAGCTCAGTGAATGGAGAGAAATAGAGATTACATCAAAAGAAAACAAGCAAGGGGAGAGCTCAGTTAATGGATAGAAAGAGAAATTACATCAAGAGAAAACAAGCAAGGGGAGAGCTCAGTGAATGGAGAGAAAGAAAGATGACATCAAGAGAAAACAAGCAAGGGAAGAGCTCAGTGGATGGAGAGAAAGAGAGATGACATCAAGAGAAAACAAGCAAGGGGAGAGCTCAGTGAATGGAGAGAAAGAGATATTACATCAAGAGAAAACAAAGCAAGAAGAGAGCTCAGTGAATGAAGAGAAATAGAGATTACATCAAGAGAAAACAAGCAAGGGGAGAGCTCAGTGAAAGGAGAGAAAGAGATATTACATCAAGAGAAAACAAACAAGGGGAGAGCTCAGTGAATGGAGAGAAATAGAGATTACATCAAGAGAAAACAAGCAAGGGGAGAGCTCAGTGAAAGGAGAGAAAGAGAGATTACATCAAGAGAAAAAAGCAAGAAGAGAGCTCAGTGGATGGAGAGAAAGAGAGATTACATCAAGAGAAAACAAGCAAAGGGAGAGCTCAGTGAAAGGAGAGAAAGAGAGATTACATTAAGTGAAAACAAGCAAGGGGAGAGCTCAGTGGATGGAGAGAAAGAGAGATTACATCAAGAGAAAACAAGAAGGGGAGAGCTCAGTGGATGGAGAGAAAGAGAGATTACATCAAGAGAACACAAGCAAAGGGAGAGCTCAGTAAAAGGAGAGAAAGAGAGATTACATCAAGAGAAAACAAGCAAGGGGAGAGCTCAGTGGATGGAGAGAAAGAGAGATTACATCAAGAGAAAACAAGCAAAGAGAGAGCTCAGTAAAAGGAGAGAAAGAGAGATTACATCAAGAGAAAACAAGCAAGGGGAGAGCTAGGTGAATGGAGAGAAAGAGAGATTATATCAAGAGAAAAAAACAAGGGGAGAGCTCAGTGGATGGAGAGAAAAAGAGATTATATCAAGAGAAAACAAGCAAGGGGAGAGCTTAGTGAATGGAGAAAAAGAGAGCTTACATCAAGAGAAAACAAACAAAGAGAGAGCTCAGTGAAAGGAGAGAAAGAGAGATTCTATCAAAAGAAACAAGCAAAGGGAGAGCTCAGTGAAAGGAGAGAAAGAGAGATTACATCAAGAGAAAACAAGCAAGGGGAGAGCTCAGTGAATGGAGAGAGATAGAGATTACATCAAGAGAAAACAAGCAAAGGGAGAGCTCAGTGAAAGGAGAGAAAGAGAGATTATATCAAGAGAAAAAAATCAAGGGGAGAGCTCAGTGGATTTAGAGAAAGAGAGATTACATCAAGAAAAAACAAGCAAAGGGAGAGCTCAGTGAAAGGAGAGAAAGAGAGATTACATCAAGAGAAAACAAGCAAGGGGAGAGCTCAGTGAAAGGAGAGAAAGAGAGATGACATCAAGAAAAAACAAGCAAGGGGAGAGCTCAGTGAAAGGAGAAAAAGAGAGATTACATCAAGAGAAAACAAGCAAAGGGAGAGCTCAGTGAATGGAGAGAAAGAGAGAATACATCAAGAGAAAACAAGCAAGGAGAGAGCTCAGTGAAACGAGAGAAAGAGAGATGACATCAAGAGAAAACAAGCAAAGGGAGAGCTCAGTGAATGGAGAGAAATAGAGAATACATCAAGAGAAAACAAGCAAGGGGAGAGCTCAGTGGATGGAGAGAAAGAGAGATTACATCAAGAGAAAACAAGCAAAGGGAGACCTCAGTGAAAGGAGAGAAAGAGAGATTCTATCAAGAGAAAAAAAGCAAGGGGAGAGCTCAGTGGATGGAGAGAAAGAGAGATTACTTCAAGAGAAAACAAGCAATGGGAGAGCTCAGTGAAAGGAGAGAAAGAGAGATGACATCAAGAGAAAACAAGCAAGGGGAGAGCCCAGTGAAAGTAGAGAAAGAGAGATGACATCAAGAGAAAACAAGCAAAGGGAGAGCCCAGTGAAAGGAGAGAAAGAGAGATGACATCAAGAGAAAACAAGCAAAGGGAGAGCTCACTGAAAGGAGAGAAAGAGAGATGACTTCAAGAGAAAACAAGCAAGGGGAGAGCCCAGTGAATGGAGAGAAAGAGAGATGACATCAAGAGAAAACAAGCAAAGGGAGAGCTCACTGAAAGGAGAGAAAGAGAGATGACTTCAAGAGAAAACAAGCAAGGGGAGAGCCCAGTGAATGGAGAGAAAGAGAGATTACATCAGGAGAAAACAAACAAGGGGAGAGCTCAGTGAATGGAGAGAAATAGAGATTACATCAAAAGAAAACAAGCAAGGAGAGAGCTCAGTTAATGGATAGAAAGAGAAATTACATCAAGAGAAAACAAGCAAAGGGAGAGCTCAGTGAATGGAGAGAAAGAAAGATGACATCAAGAGAAAACAAGCAAGGGAAGAGCTCAGTGGATGGAGAGAAAGAGAGATGACATCAAGAGAAAACAAGCAAGGGGAGAGCTCAGTAAATGGAGAGAAAGAGATATTACATCAAGAGAAAACAAAGCAAGAAGAGAGCTCAGTGAATGGAGAGAAATAAAGATTACATCAAGAGAAAACAAGCAAGGGGAGAGCTCAGTGAAAGGAGAGAAAGAGATATTACATCAAGAGAAAACAAACAAGGGGAGAGCTCAGTGAATAGAGAGAAATAGAGATTACATCAAGAGAAAACAAGCAAGGGGAGAGCTCAGTGAAAGGAGAGAAAGAGATATTACATCAAGAGAAAACAAACAAGGGGAGAGCTCAGTGAATAGAGAGAAATAGAGATTACATCAAGAGAAAACAAGCAAGGGGAGAGCTCAGTGAAAGGAGAGAAAGAGAGATTACATCAAGAGAAAAAAGCAAGAAGAGATCTCAGTGAAAGGAGAGAAAGAGAGATTACATCAAGAAAAAACAAGCAAAGGGAGAGCTCAGTGAAAGGAGAGAAAGAGAGATTACATTAAGAGAAAACAAGCAAGGGGAGAGCTCAGTGGATGGAGAGAAAGAGAGATTACATCAAGAGAAAACAAGACGGGGAGAGCACAGTGGATGGAGAGAAAGAGAGATTATATCAAGAGAAAAAAAACAAGGGGAGAGCTCAGTGGATGGAGAGAAAAAGAGATTATATCAAGAGAAAACAAGCAAGGGGAGAGCTTAGTGAATGGAGAGAAAGAGAGATTACATCAAGAGAAAACAAACAAAGAGAGAGCTCAGTGAAAGGAGAGAAAGAGAGATTCTATCAAGAGAAAACAAGCAAAGGGAGAGCTCAGTGAAAGGAGAGAAAGAGAGATTACATCAAGAGAAAACAAGCAAGGGGAGAGCTCAGTGAATGGAGAGAGATAGAGATTACATCAAGAGAAAACAAGCAAAGGGAGAGCTCAGTGAAAGGAGAGAAAGAGAGATTATATCAAGAGAAAAAAATCAAGGGGAGAGCTCAGTGGATTTAGAGAAAGAGAGATTACATCAAGAAAAAACAAGCAAAGGGAGAGCTCAGTGAAAGGAGAGAAAGAGAGATTACATCAAGAGAAAACAAGCAAGGGGAGAGCTCAGTGAAAGGAGAGAAAGAGAGATGACATCAAGAAAAAACAAGCAAGGGGAGAGCTCAGTGAAAGGAGAAAAAGAGAGATTACATCAAGAGAAAACAAGCAAAGGGAGAGCTCAGTGAATGGAGAGAAAGAGAGATTACATCAAAAGAAAACAAGCAAAGGGAGAGCTCAATGAATGGAGAGAAAGAGAGAATACATCACGAGAAAACAAGCAAGGAGAGAGCTCAGTGAAAGGAGAGAAAGAGAGATGACATCAAGAGAAAACAAGCAAAGAGCTCAGTGAAAGGAGAGAAAGAGAGATTACATCAAGAGAAAACCAGCAAAGGGATAGCTCAGTGAATGGAGAGAAATAGAGAATACATCAAGAGAAAACAAGCAAGGGGAGAGCTCAGTGGATGGAGAGAAAGAGAGATGACATCAAGAGAAAACAAGCAAAGGGAGAGCTCAGTGAAAGGAGAGAAAGAGAGATGACATCAAGAGAAAACAAGCAAGGGGAGAGCCCAGTGAAAGGAGAGAAAGAGAGATGACATCAAGAGAAAACAAGCAAAGGGAGAGCTCACTGAAAGGAGAGAAAGAGAGATGACTTCAAGAGAAAACAAGCAAGGGGAGAGCCCAGTGAATGGAGAGAAAGAGAGATGACATCAAGAGAAAACAAGCAATGGGAGAGCTCAGTGAAAGGAGAGAAAGAGAGATGACATCAAGAGAAAACAAGCAAGGGGAGAGCTCAGTTGATGGAGAGAAAGAGAGATGACATCAAGAGAAAACAAGCAAGGGGAGAGCTCAGTGAAAAGAGAGAAAGAGAGATTACTTCAAGAGAAAACAAGCAATGGGAGAGCTCAGTGAAAGGAGAGAAAGAGAGATGACATCAAGAGAAAACAAGCAAGGGGAGAGCCCAGTGAAAGTAGAGAAAGAGAGATGACATCAAGAGAAAACAAGCAAGGGGAGAGCCCAGTGAAAGGAGAGAAAGAGAGATGACATCAAGAGAAAACAAGCAAAGGGAGAGCTCACTGAAAGGAGAGAAAGAGAGATGACTTCAAGAGAAAACAAGCAAGGGGAGAGCCCAGTGAATGGAGAGAAAGAGAGATGACATCAAGAGAAAACAAGCAAAGGGAGAGCTCACTGAAAGGAGAGAAAGAGAGATGACTTCAAGAGAAAACAAGCAAGGGGAGAGCCCAGTGAATGGAGAGAAAGAGAGATTACATCAGGAGAAAACAAACAAGGGGAGAGCTCAGTGAATGGAGAGAAATAGAGATTACATCAAAAGAAAACAAGCAAGGGGAGAGCTCAGTTAATGGATAGAAAGAGAAATTACATCAAGAGAAAACAAGCAAGGGGAGAGCTCAGTGAATGGAGAGAAAGAAAGATGACATCAAGAGAAAACAAGCAAGGGAAGAGCTCAGTGGATGGAGAGAAAGAGAGATGACATCAAGAGAAAACAAGCAAGGGGAGAGCTCAGTAAATGGAGAGAAAGAGATATTACATCAAGAGAAAACAAAGCAAGAAGAGAGCTCAGTGAATGGAGAGAAATAAAGATTACATCAAGAGAAAACAAGCAAGGGGAGAGCTCAGTGAAAGGAGAGAAAGAGAAATTACATTAAGAGAAAACAAACAAGGGGAGAGCTCAGTGAATGGAGAGAAAGAGATATTACATCAAGAGAAAACAAACAAGGGGAGAGCTCAGTGAATGGAGAGAAATAGAGATTACATCAAGAGAAAACAAGCAAGGGGAGAGCTCAGTGAATGGAGAGAAATAGAGATTACATCAAGAGAAAACAAGCAAGGGGAGAGCTCAGTGAATGGAGAGAAATAGAGATTACATCAAGAGAAAACAAGCAAGGGGAGAGCTCAGTGAATGGAGAGAAATAGAGATTACATCAAGAGAAAACAAACAAGGGGAGAGCTCAGTGAATGGAGAGAAATAGAGATTACATCAAGAGAAAACAAGCAAGGGGAGAGCTCAGTGAATGGAGAGAAATAGAGATTACATCAAGAGAAAACAAGCAAGGGGAGAGCTCAGTGAAAGGAGAGAAAGAGAGATTACATCAAGAGAAAACAAACAAGGGGAGAGCTCAGTGAATGGAGAGAAAGAGAGATTACATTAAGAGAAAACAAACAAGGGGAGAGCTCAGTGAATGGAGAGAAAGAGATATTACATCAAGAGAAAACAAACAAGGGGAGAGCTCAGTGAATGGAGAGAAATAGAGATTACATCAAGAGAAAACAAGCAAGGGGAGAGCTCAGTGAAAGGAGAGAAATAGAGATTACATCAAGAGAAAACAAACAAGGGGAGAGCTCAGTGAAAGGAGAGAAAGAGAGATTACATCAAGAGAAAAAAGCATGAAGAGAGCTCAGTGGATGGAGAGAAAGAGAGATTACATCAAGAGAAAACAAGCAAAGGGAGAGTGTTACGTGCGCATCTTAGTGTAAATGTGAAAACGTGCGCATCTTAGTGTAAATGTGAAATGGTGCGAATGCGTGTTGAAAATAGGAGGAAACCAAAATGGAGGAATATGAACAAGAAAGTGTTTTCAGTGTTAATAAAGATTAAAGTATTTATAAACGGTGATTTGTCGTTTCCATGTATAAAGAGTCTCATCTAATATGAAGACGTAACAAGTGGCGCCCAACGTAAAAGGTAAAACCCACATATCCCTCTATACACAGTGGATCTCCTGTCAACAGACAGTAGAGATAGTAAAGTCTAGATCTAGAGACAGGAGAACATTCGAGTCGATATTATTAGAAATAGACTATGGCGGACAAGGCTGAGGTAGCAGCGTTGAAGGAAGAGGGAAGGTTGTTGGAGCTGGAAGGGGCAGAACTAAGAAAATACGTACAAGAAAGGTTAATGGAGAGGGAGAGATTAGCGATGGAAAGAGACAAAGAAAAGGAGAGATTAGCGATGGAAAGAGAAAAAGAAAAGGAGAGATTAGATAAGGAGGACAAAAGAGAAAAAGAAAAGGAGAGATTAGCAATGGAAAGAGACAAAGAAAAGGAGAGATTAGCGATGGAAAGAGACAAAGAAAAGGAGAGATTAGCGATGGAAAGAGAAAAAGAAAAGGAGAGATTAGATAAGGAGGACAAAAGAGAAAGAGAAAAGGATAAGGAGATAGTAGCAATTGAAAGGGAAAAGAAAAATGAATTAGTTGCCATTGAAAGAGAAAGATTAGCGTTTGAAAAAGAGACAGCAGAGAAAAAGTTAAAAACAAACCAAGAAAAAGAAAGTGATAAAAGAAAGAGTGACACTACAGGGAATAAACTAGCAAAATATAAAGGTGCGATATTTGAAGAAGCTAAAATGGACATAGACATTTTTTTGAAGAAATTTGAAATTGAAATGAGAGAACTGGAATACCCCGAAGACAAATGGTCATTCTTATTATCAAAGTCATTTGTAGCAGAGGTTCCATCAAAGATATGCATGAACCAGAGCAACTATAGCGTGGTGAAAGAACAATTACTGCGAACGTACGGAAAAACAGAGGCGTACTACCGTGAACAATTTGTTAACTGTGCGATCGAAACAAATGATGACCCACAGACATTCCTGGACAGAATGACCAGTAGTTTTGAAAATTGGACTGAAACCGCTAAAATAGAAAAGACATTTGACGGTCTAAAGACATTTCTAATGATTGACAAAGCAATTTATGAGTGTCAGGAGGAATTAAAAATATTTTTGTTGGAGAGGAAACCAAAATCCATAGAAGACATAGTAAGACTGATAAGGGCCTATAAGGTGGCACATCCCGATAAGAAACTATCCAGTGGCAGTAACATAGAAGAAATAGTTGCATTTAACAGAACAAGAGATACACGAGACAACTACATCAACAACGGCAGACGATTTAGATATGATGAACAAAATAGGTTTAGAGGGCAAGGAAGGAACCAAATTGGTAGTAGACAAGGTCAGTTTTATAGTAACCGAGGTCGATACCAAAGAAATGTACAGGGACGATTCGGCGGAGTAAGAGATAGAAGAGATCAAAGCCTGTCAATGTTAACATGTGCCGGAAGCCTTGAGTATTTTGAGACCTTCGTGAGAAACAAAATAGCAAGGACGATACGAGATTCAGGCAGTACAATAGTGGGTGTTAATAAGAAATTAGTAGAAGAACAAGACTATACCGGCAAAACCAGGAATTGTGTGATGTTTGATGGGAAGACGGTACAATTACCAGTTGCTAGAATTAAAATTGATACACCATATTTTACTGGAATTGTGGATGCATGTGTAATAGACCATGCTCATATTGATTTGATTATTGGAAATATTCCAGGTATAAAGAATTGCAATGAAAAGGATATGGGAAATTGGAAGAAGTGTTTCGGAATGAGTATAACTCGATCCAAATGTAAGGACCTGGATGCAGGAGATCTGGAAAAATTATTTCAGTTACCAGATAAGAACGAAAAAGAAGAAGGATTATTAGAAAACGCAGAAACATTAGAACTTAATAATGTAGTATTCAACAAGGAAAGGTTTATTACAGAACAAAAAAATGACCCAGAGACGCGTCAGTTGGCCCAGAAAGGAGGCAGTGGATTAGCTTTGGAGGGTTGCACCATGTCGGATCGAGAGAGTGGCGATGAGCAACAACAGCCGCAGGCCCAAGAAGCTTCAGATCCTGGTGGGTCTGCGGAGCAGGAGTTGGCCACACGCACATTACACATCCAGTCCAAAAGATTT
The DNA here is from genome assembly GCA_036873155.1 of Biomphalaria sudanica. Lineage (NCBI taxonomy): Eukaryota > Metazoa > Mollusca > Gastropoda > Planorbidae > Biomphalaria > Biomphalaria sudanica. The sequence goes on from JAZGLO010004265.1 coordinate 17,262, forward strand.
TATTTAGATGTGAAACAAAACAAGCGTGGTCGCTTCATCAAGGTGGCAGAGGTTGGTGCTGGAGGAAAGAAAAGTCGTCTTCTACTGGCCATGTCATCTGCGGCTGAGTTTAGGGACTTTTTGTCTGATTTCTCAGAGCACTACGCATAGTTAGGGCCTACAAATTCAGAAACACCACCAGAAGATGGCAGGCTGAAAAGTAAGGTGATCGTTAAAGATAATCGGCGCTACTACTTGGATTTGAAAGAAAACCAACGTGGCAGATTTCTTCGGGTGTCTCAGACCATCCCCCGTGGAGGTCCCCGTTCACAAATAGCCATACCTGCTCAGGGTATGATAGAGTTTAGAGATGCACTTACTGAACTGTTGGAGGAGTTTGGCACAGATGATCAAGAACCACAGAATGAGCTACCAGAAAGTCGTTCTATGAGAGTAGAAAACAAAATGTTCTATTTTGATGTAGGCTCTAACAGGAGAGGTGTTTATCTTCGCGTCTCGGAGGTCAGAAATAATTTCCGGACGGCAATCACCATTCCAGAACGATCATGGGGACGATTCCGTGACATCATCTCCGAGTTTGTTGACAAATCTAGTGCAAGGCCAGAGACTGAATAAATTGACAGCCCTGCGTTTTGCCTGTGATATCTGGCCCCCAACTTTGCTGCAGATGACCTGCAGAGGAAATGTGCTTTCTGATTGGATGGCTTGTGTTTGTGTGACGTCATGTGACTGGACTAGTAGGATTTGACCAGTGTTTTTGTTGTCTAATTACTCCATAATGGGACATTTTGTCGACACGAGGTTCAACTGGGTTTTCTAGACAAATGTTTGTATAATGATATATATTTCTAAATATATATATATCTGTATGTGTTAAAGAGCAGACATTTACAATTCCCCCCTTTATTTCAGTCTGCTGGAGTAACATCCCTTTGTTTCAGTCTGTTGGAGTTTATAATCCCCTATGTGCGGGATGCTAAGATAGTGTCTTATGCAATGTAGTCCTCCCCAAATGCAGTCTTGTAGCAAGCTGCACATCTATGGTGCTGTTACACGGTTGGATTGATGACTTGAGTGTCTCGGTACATCACCAACACAAGTATCAGTCTATCACCATCCCACAGAGCATCAGTATTATCAACTGGATGCTTAAGTTTTCAGAGCGAGTGATTGTGTCTGTCAACTCACTGTTAGGGAAACAAGAAGTGTTAGAATTGAACTCGGTCTCACACTAGTGTAGGTTTGTGAGAATAGTTCCTATCCTGTAGAGACACACTGGGAATGAGCTACACCTTAACTTATAGAAAATACAATGCTTGAATGCGATTGTGCGTGAGGAAACTTGGGCATGTGAATGTGTGCATTGTGTGTGTGTGTGTGTGGGGTGACCTAAGTGAGTTATTTCATTGTTATCTCATGACTACCATTAGACTGGTACTGGGACTCTTCTCCAAGACATTGTGTTGGACTCATTGAACTGTGTATTGATCTGTCTATGTGCTTTGATGTCTTCATAATGAACTATTCAGTCAAAGTGACTGTGTCATGAATTGTTTATATTTTATACTTGTCATAACAAAATCATCTCTTGTCCACCAATCCTTGCAACATTTTTTTTTTCAGCTCTGCTGTTCATTGTTCTTATCATAGGGAAACTGGAGATTGTGTAGAGTATATCATGACTATTGAAATTCTGTTAAGAATTAAGCTATTTTATTGTGTACATTGGTAAATTCTGGCACGGAGTGTAGTAGATATTCAATAGAGAATTGTTCAATTGTGGGTGTACACAACAATGATTTGTGAGCAGATATAGATTTGGATTGAATTATAGGCGGGGAGTGGTATAAACGAAATCTGCATGATTCCATAGAGATATGTATAGATATATATGTGTCACAACTGGGGAATATAAATGTTATATGTTAATCTAATGTTAGAAGTGTATTATTATTAATATGTCATTGTGTATGATTTTGGTTTGTATTACATTATGGTTCCCTATGTTACAGAGAATTTAGATTTTTTTTTTTAACTTGGAATAGGCTGATAAGATATGTGGTGATTTGTATTTTGGACGTTCGATGTACATCAAACTTGTCAAACAGGGGGGGTGTTACGTGCGCATCTTAGTGTAAATGTGAAAACGTGCGCATCTTAGTGTAAATCTGAAATGGTGCGAATGCGTGTTGAAAATAGGAGGAAACCAAAATGGAGGAATATGAACAAGAAAGTGTTTTCAGTGTTAATAAAGATTAAAGTATTTATAAACGGTGATTTGTCGTTTCCATGTATAAAGAGTCTCATCTAATATGAAGACGTAACAGAGAGCTCAGTGAAAGGAGAGAAAGAGAGATTACATTAAGAGAAAACAAGCAAGGGGAGAGCTCAGTGAAAGGAGAGAAAGAGAGATTACATCAAGAGAAAACAAGCAAGGGGAGAGCTCAGTGGATGGAGAGAAAGAGAGATTACATCAAGAGAAAACAAGAAGGGGAGAGCTCAGTGGATGGAGAGAAAGAGAGATTACATCAAGAGAACACAAGCAAAGGGAGAGCTCAGTAAAAGGAGAGAAAGAGAGATTACATCAAGAGAAAACAAGCAAGGGGAGAGCTCAGTGGATGGAGAGAAAGAGAGATTACATCAAGAGAAAACAAGCAAAGGGAGAGCTCAGTAAAAGAAGAGAAAGAGAGATTACATCAAGAGAAAACAAGCAAGGGGAGAGCTCAGTGAATGGAGAGAAAGAGAGATTATATCAAGAGAAAACAAGCAAGGGGAGAGCTTAGTGAATGGAGAGAAAGAGAGATTACATCAAAAGAAAACAAGCAAAGGGAGAGCTCAGTGAAAGGAGAGAAAGAGAGATTACATCAAGAGAAAACAAGCAAGGGGAGAGCTCAGTGAATGGAGAGAGATAGAGATTACATCAAGAGAAAACAAGCAAAGGGAGAGCTCAGTGAAAGGAGAGAAAGAGAGATTATATCAAGAGAAAAAAATCAAGGGGAGAGCTCAGTGGATTTAGAGAAAGAGAGATTACATCAAGAAAAAACAAGCAAAGGGAGAGCTCAGTGAAAGGAGAGAAAGAGAGATTACATCAAGAGAAAACAAGCAAGGGGAGAGCTCAGTGAAAGGAGAGAAAGAGAGATGACATCAAGAAAAAACAAGCAAGGGGAGAGCTCAGTGAAAGGAGAAAAAGAGAGATTACATCAAGAGAAAACAAGCAAAGGGAGAGCTCAGTGAATGGAGAGAAAGAGAGATTACATCAAAAGAAAACAAGCAAAGGGAGAGCTCAATGAATGGAGAGAAAGAGAGAATACATCAAGAGAAAACAAGCAAGGAGAGAGCTCAGTGAAAGGAGAGAAAGAGAGATGACATCAAGAGAAAACAAGCAAAGAGCTCAGTGAAAGGAGAGAAAGAGAGATTACATCAAGAGAAAACCAGTAAAGGGATAGCTCAGTGAATGGAGAGAAAGAGAGATTACATCAAGAGAAAACAAGCAAGGGGAGAGCTCAGTGGATGGAGAGAAAGAGAGATGACATCAAGAGAAAACAAGCAAAGGGAGAGCTCAGTGAAAGGAGAGAAAGAGAGATTCTATCAAGAGAAAAAAAGCAAGGGGAGAGCTCAGTGGATGGAGAGAAAGAGAGATTACTTCAAGAGAAAACAAGCAATGGGAGAGCTCAGTGAAAGGAGAGAAAGAGAGATGACATCAAGAGAAAACAAGCAAGGGGAGAGCCCAGTGAAAGTAGAGAAAGAGAGATGACATCAAGAGAAAACAAGCAAGGGGAGAGCCCAGTGAAAGGAGAGAAAGAGAGATGACATCAAGAGAAAACAAGCAAAGGGAGAGCTCACTGAAAGGAGAGAAAGAGAGATGACTTCAAGAGAAAACAAGCAAGGGGAGAGCCCAGTGAATGGAGAGAAAGAGAGATGACATCAAGAGAAAACAAGCAAGGGGAGAGCTCAGTGAAAAGAGAGAAAGAGAGATTACTTCAAGAGAAAACAAGCAATGGGAGAGCTCAGTGAAAGGAGAGAAAGAGAGATGACATCAAGAGAAAACAAGCAAGGGGAGAGCCCAGTGAAAGGAGAGAAAGAGAGATGACATCAAGAGAAAACAAGCAAAGGGAGAGCTCACTGAAAGGAGAGAAAGAGAGATGACTTCAAGAGAAAACAAGCAAGGGGAGAGCCCAGTGAATGGAGAGAAAGAGAGATGACATCAAGAGAAAACAAGCAATGGGAGAGCTCAGTGAAAGGAGAGAAAGAGAGATGACATCAAGAGAAAACAAGCAAGGGGAGAGCTCAGTTGATGGAGAGAAAGAGAGATGACATAAAGAGAAAACAAGCAAGGGGAGAGCTCAGTGAAAAGAGAGAAAGAGAGATTACTTCAAGAGAAAACAAGCAATGGGAGAGCTCAGTGAAAGGAGAGAAAGAGAGATGACATCAAGAGAAAACAAGCAAGGGGAGAGCCCAGTGAAAGTAGAGAAAGAGAGATGACATCAAGAGAAAACAAGCAAGGGGAGAGCCCAGTGAAAGGAGAGAAAGAGAGATGACATCAAGAGAAAACAAGCAAAGGGAGAGCTCACTGAAAGGAGAGAATAAGAGATGACTTCAAGAGAAAACAAGCAAGGGGAGAGCCCAGTGAATGGAGAGAAAGAGAGATGACATCAAGAGAAAACAAGCAAAGGGAGAGCTCACTGAAAGGAGAGAAAGAGAGATGACTTCAAGAGAAAACAAGCAAGGGGAGAGCTCAGTGAATGGAGAGAAATAGAGATTACATCAAGAGAAAACAAACAAGGGGAGAGCTCAGTGAATGGAGAGAAATAGAGATTACATCAAGAGAAAACAAGCAAGGGGAGAGCTCAGTGAATGGAGAGAAATAGAGATTACATCAAGAGAAAACAAGCAAGGGGAGAGCTCAGTGAAAGGAGAGAAAGAGAGATTACATCAAGAGAAAACAAACAAGGGGAGAGCTCAGTGAATGGAGAGAAATAGAGATTACATCAAGAGAAAACAAACAAGGGGAGAGCTCAGTGAATGGAGAGAAAGAGATATTACATCAAGAGAAAACAAACAAGGGGAGAGCTCAGTGAATGGAGAGAAATAGAGATTACATCAAGAGAAAACAAGCAAGGGGAGAGCTCAGTGAAAGGAGAGAAAGAGAGATTACATCAAGAGAAAAAAGCATGAAGAGAGCTCAGTGGATGGAGAGAAAGAGAGATTACATCAAGAGAAAACAAGCAAAGGGAGAGTGTTACGTGCGCATCTTAGTGTAAATGTGAAAACGTGCGCATCTTAGTGTAAATGTGAAATGGTGCGAATGCGTGTTGAAAATAGGAGGAAACCAAAATGGAGGAATATGAACAAGAAAGTGTTTTCAGTGTTAATAAAGATTAAAGTATTTATAAACGGTGATTTGTCGTTTCCATGTATAAAGAGTCTCATCTAATATGAAGACGTAACAAGTGGCGCCCAACGTAAAAGGTAAAACCCACATATCCCTCTATACACAGTGGATCTCCTGTCAACAGACAGTAGAGATAGTAAAGTCTAGATCTAGAGACAGGAGAACATTCGAGTCGATATTATTAGAAATAGACTATGGCGGACAAGGCTGAGGTAGCAGCGTTGAAGGAAGAGGGAAGGTTGTTGGAGCTGGAAGGGGCAGAACTAAGAAAATACGTACAAGAAAGGTTAATGGAGAGGGAGAGATTAGCGATGGAAAGAGACAAAGAAAAGGAGAGATTAGCGATGGAAAGAGAAAAAGAAAAGGAGAGATTAGATAAGGAGGACAAAAGAGAAAAAGAAAAGGAGAGATTAGCAATGGAAAGAGACAAAGAAAAGGAGAGATTAGCGATGGAAAGAGACAAAGAAAAGGAGAGATTAGCGATGGAAAGAGAAAAAGAAAAGGAGAGATTAGATAAGGAGGACAAAAGAGAAAGAGAAAAGGATAAGGAGATAGTAGCAATTGAAAGGGAAAAGAAAAATGAATTAGTTGCCATTGAAAGAGAAAGATTAGCGTTTGAAAAAGAGACAGCAGAGAAAAAGTTAAAAACAAACCAAGAAAAAGAAAGTGATAAAAGAAAGAGTGACACTACAGGGAATAAACTAGCAAAATATAAAGGTGCGATATTTGAAGAAGCTAAAATGGACATAGACATTTTTTTGAAGAAATTTGAAATTGAAATGAGAGAACTGGAATACCCCGAAGACAAATGGTCATTCTTATTATCAAAGTCATTTGTAGCAGAGGTTCCATCAAAGATATGCATGAACCAGAGCAACTATAGCGTGGTGAAAGAACAATTACTGCGAACGTACGGAAAAACAGAGGCGTACTACCGTGAACAATTTGTTAACTGTGCGATCGAAACAAATGATGACCCACAGACATTCCTGGACAGAATGACCAGTAGTTTTGAAAATTGGACTGAAACCGCTAAAATAGAAAAGACATTTGACGGTCTAAAGACATTTCTAATGATTGACAAAGCAATTTATGAGTGTCAGGAGGAATTAAAAATATTTTTGTTGGAGAGGAAACCAAAATCCATAGAAGACATAGTAAGACTGATAAGGGCCTATAAGGTGGCACATCCCGATAAGAAACTATCCAGAGGCAGTGACATAGAAGAAATAGTTGCATTTAACAGAACAAGAGATACACGAGACAACTACATCAACAACGGCAGACGATTTAGATATGATGAACAAAATAGGTTTAGAGGGCAAGGAAGGAACCAAATTGGTAGTAGACAAGGTCAGTTTTATAGTAACCGAGGTCGATACCAAAGAAATGTACAGGGACGATTCGGCGGAGTAAGAGATAGAAGAGATCAAAGCCTGTCAATGTTAACATGTGCCGGAAGCCTTGAGTATTTTGAGACCTTCGTGAGAAACAAAATAGCAAGGACGATACGAGATTCAGGCAGTACAATAGTGGGTGTTAATAAGAAATTAGTAGAAGAACAAGACTATACCGGCAAAACCAGGAATTGTGTGATGTTTGATGGGAAGACGGTACAATTACCAGTTGCTAGAATTAAAATTGATACACCATATTTTACTGGAATTGTGGATGCATGTGTAATAGACCATGCTCATATTGATTTGATTATTGGAAATATTCCAGGTATAAAGAATTGCAATGAAAAGGATATGGGAAATTGGAAGAAGTGTTTCGGAATGAGTATAACTCGATCCAAATGTAAGGACCTGGATGCAGGAGATCTGGAAAAATTATTTCAGTTACCAGATAAGAACGAAAAAGAAGAAGGATTATTAGAAAACGCAGAAACATTAGAACTTAATAATGTAGTATTCAACAAGGAAAGGTTTATTACAGAACAAAAAAATGACCCAGAGACGCGTCAGTTGGCCCAGAAAGGAGGCAGTGGATTAGCTTTGGAGGGTTGCACCATGTCGGATCGAGAGAGTGGCGATGAGCAACAACAGCCGCAGGCCCAAGAAGCTTCAGATCCTGGTGGGTCTGCGGAGCAGGAGTTGGCCACACGCACATTACACATCCAGTCCAAAAGATTTTATTTAGATGTGAAACAAAACAAGCGTGGTCGCTTCATCAAGGTGGCAGAGGTTGGTGCTGGAGGAAAGAAAAGTCGTCTTCTACTGGCCATGTCATCTGCGGCTGAGTTTAGGGACTTTTTGTCTGATTTCTCAGAGCACTACGCATAGTTAGGGCCTACAAATTCAGAAACACCACCAGAAGATGGCAGGCTGAAAAGTAAGATGATCGTTAAAGATAATCGGCGCTACTACTTGGATTTGAAAGAAAACCAACGTGGCAGATTTCTTCGGGTGTCTCAGACCATCCCCCGTGGAGGTCCCCGTTCACAAATAGCCATACCTGCTCAGGGTATGATAGAGTTTAGAGATGCACTTACTGAACTGTTGGAGGAGTTTGGCACAGATGATCAAGAACCACAGAATGAGCTACCAGAAAGTCGTTCTATGAGAGTAGAAAACAAAATGTTCTATTTTGATGTAGGCTCTAACAGGAGAGGTGTTTATCTTCGCGTCTCGGAGGTCAGAAATAATTTCCGGACGGCAATCACCATTCCAGAACGATCATGGGGACGATTCCGTGACATCATCTCCGAGTTTGTTGACAAATCTAGTGCAAGGCCAGAGACTGAATAAATTGACAGCCCTGCGTTTTGCCTGTGATATCTGGCCCCCAACTTTGCTGCAGATGACCTGCAGAGGAAATGTGCTTTCTGATTGGATGGCTTGTGTTTGTGTGACGTCATGTGACTGGACTAGTAGGATTTGACCAGTGTTTTTGTTGTCTAATTACTCCATAATGGGACATTTTGTCGACACGAGGTTCAACTGGGTTTTCTAGACAAATGTTTGTATAATGATATATATTTCTAAATATATATATATCTGTATGTGTTAAAGAGCAGACATTTACAATTCCCCCCTTTATTTCAGTCTGCTGGAGTAACATCCCTTTGTTTCAGTCTGTTGGAGTTTATAATCCCCTATGTGCGGGATGCTAAGATAGTGTCTTATGCAATGTAGTCCTCCCCAAATGCAGTCTTGTAGCAAGCTGCACATCTATGGTGCTGTTACACGGTTGGATTGATGACTTGAGTGTCTCGGTACATCACCAACACAAGTATCAGTCTATCACCATCCCACAGAGCATCAGTATTATCAACTGGATGCTTAAGTTTTCAGAGCGAGTGATTGTGTCTGTCAACTCACTGTTAGGGAAACAAGAAGTGTTAGAATTGAACTCGGTCTCACACTAGTGTAGGTTTGTGAGAATAGTTCCTATCCTGTAGAGACACACTGGGAATGAGCTACACCTTAACTTATAGAAAATACAATGCTTGAATGCGATTGTGCGTGAGGAAACTTGGGCATGTGAATGTGTGCATTGTGTGTGTGTGTGTGTGGGGTGACCTAAGTGAGTTATTTCATTGTTATCTCATGACTACCATTAGACTGGTACTGGGACTCTTCTCCAAGACATTGTGTTGGACTCATTGAACTGTGTATTGATCTGTCTATGTGCTTTGATGTCTTCATAATGAACTATTCAGTCAAAGTGACTGTGTCATGAATTGTTTATATTTTATACTTGTCATAACAAAATCATCTCTTGTCCACCAATCCTTGCAACATTTTTTTTTTCAGCTCTGCTGTTCATTGTTCTTATCATAGGGAAACTGGAGATTGTGTAGAGTATATCATGACTATTGAAATTCTGTTAAGAATTAAGCTATTTTATTGTGTACATTGGTAAATTCTGGCACGGAGTGTAGTAGATATTCAATAGAGAATTGTTCAATTGTGGGTGTACACAACAATGATTTGTGAGCAGATATAGATTTGGATTGAATTATAGGCGGGGAGTGGTATAAACGAAATCTGCATGATTCCATAGAGATATGTATAGATATATATGTGTCACAACTGGGGAATATAAATGTTATATGTTAATCTAATGTTAGAAGTGTATTATTATTAATATGTCATTGTGTATGATTTTGGTTTGTATTACATTATGGTTCCCTATGTTACAGAGAATTTAGATTTTTTTTTTTAACTTGGAATAGGCTGATAAGATATGTGGTGATTTGTATTTTGGACGTTCGATGTACATCAAACTTGTCAAACAGGGGGGGTGTTACGTGCGCATCTTAGTGTAAATGTGAAAACGTGCGCATCTTAGTGTAAATCTGAAATGGTGCGAATGCGTGTTGAAAATAGGAGGAAACCAAAATGGAGGAATATGAACAAGAAAGTGTTTTCAGTGTTAATAAAGATTAAAGTATTTATAAACGGTGATTTGTCGTTTCCATGTATAAAGAGTCTCATCTAATATGAAGACGTAACAGAGAGCTCAGTGAAAGGAGAGAAAGAGAGATTACATTAAGAGAAAACAAGCAAGGGGAGAGCTCAGTGAAAGGAGAGAAAGAGAGATTACATCAAGAGAAAACAAGCAAGGGGAGAGCTCAGTGGATGGAGAGAAAGAGAGATTACATCAAGAGAAAACAAGAAGGGGAGAGCTCAGTGGATGGAGAGAAAGAGAGATTACATCAAGAGAACACAAGCAAAGGGAGAGCTCAGTAAAAGGAGAGAAAGAGAGATTACATCAAGAGAAAACAAGCAAGGGGAGAGCTCAGTGGATGGAGAGAAAGAGAGATTACATCAAGAGAAAACAAGCAAAGGGAGAGCTCAGTAAAAGAAGAGAAAGAGAGATTACATCAAGAGAAAACAAGCAAGGGGAGAGCTCAGTGAATGGAGAGAAAGAGAGATTATATCAAGAGAAAACAAGCAAGGGGAGAGCTTAGTGAATGGAGAGAAAGAGAGATTACATCAAAAGAAAACAAGCAAAGGGAGAGCTCAGTGAAAGGAGAGAAAGAGAGATTACATCAAGAGAAAACAAGCAAGGGGAGAGCTCAGTGAATGGAGAGAGATAGAGATTACATCAAGAGAAAACAAGCAAAGGGAGAGCTCAGTGAAAGGAGAGAAAGAGAGATTATATCAAGAGAAAAAAATCAAGGGGAGAGCTCAGTGGATTTAGAGAAAGAGAGATTACATCAAGAAAAAACAAGCAAAGGGAGAGCTCAGTGAAAGGAGAGAAAGAGAGATTACATCAAGAGAAAACAAGCAAGGGGAGAGCTCAGTGAAAGGAGAGAAAGAGAGATGACATCAAGAAAAAACAAGCAAGGGGAGAGCTCAGTGAAAGGAGAAAAAGAGAGATTACATCAAGAGAAAACAAGCAAAGGGAGAGCTCAGTGAATGGAGAGAAAGAGAGATTACATCAAAAGAAAACAAGCAAAGGGAGAGCTCAATGAATGGAGAGAAAGAGAGAATACATCAAGAGAAAACAAGCAAGGAGAGAGCTCAGTGAAAGGAGAGAAAGAGAGATGACATCAAGAGAAAACAAGCAAAGAGCTCAGTGAAAGGAGAGAAAGAGAGATTACATCAAGAGAAAACCAGTAAAGGGATAGCTCAGTGAATGGAGAGAAAGAGAGATTACATCAAGAGAAAACAAGCAAGGGGAGAGCTCAGTGGATGGAGAGAAAGAGAGATGACATCAAGAGAAAACAAGCAAAGGGAGAGCTCAGTGAAAGGAGAGAAAGAGAGATTCTATCAAGAGAAAAAAAGCAAGGGGAGAGCTCAGTGGATGGAGAGAAAGAGAGATTACTTCAAGAGAAAACAAGCAATGGGAGAGCTCAGTGAAAGGAGAGAAAGAGAGATGACATCAAGAGAAAACAAGCAAGGGGAGAGCCCAGTGAAAGTAGAGAAAGAGAGATGACATCAAGAGAAAACAAGCAAGGGGAGAGCCCAGTGAAAGGAGAGAAAGAGAGATGACATCAAGAGAAAACAAGCAAAGGGAGAGCTCACTGAAAGGAGAGAAAGAGAGATGACTTCAAGAGAAAACAAGCAAGGGGAGAGCCCAGTGAATGGAGAGAAAGAGAGATGACATCAAGAGAAAACAAGCAAGGGGAGAGCTCAGTGAAAAGAGAGAAAGAGAGATTACTTCAAGAGAAAACAAGCAATGGGAGAGCTCAGTGAAAGGAGAGAAAGAGAGATGACATCAAGAGAAAACAAGCAAGGGGAGAGCCCAGTGAAAGGAGAGAAAGAGAGATGACATCAAGAGAAAACAAGCAAAGGGAGAGCTCACTGAAAGGAGAGAAAGAGAGATGACTTCAAGAGAAAACAAGCAAGGGGAGAGCCCAGTGAATGGAGAGAAAGAGAGATGACATCAAGAGAAAACAAGCAATGGGAGAGCTCAGTGAAAGGAGAGAAAGAGAGATGACATCAAGAGAAAACAAGCAAGGGGAGAGCTCAGTTGATGGAGAGAAAGAGAGATGACATAAAGAGAAAACAAGCAAGGGGAGAGCTCAGTGAAAAGAGAGAAAGAGAGATTACTTCAAGAGAAAACAAGCAATGGGAGAGCTCAGTGAAAGGAGAGAAAGAGAGATGACATCAAGAGAAAACAAGCAAGGGGAGAGCCCAGTGAAAGTAGAGAAAGAGAGATGACATCAAGAGAAAACAAGCAAGGGGAGAGCCCAGTGAAAGGAGAGAAAGAGAGATGACATCAAGAGAAAACAAGCAAAGGGAGAGCTCACTGAAAGGAGAGAATAAGAGATGACTTCAAGAGAAAACAAGCAAGGGGAGAGCCCAGTGAATGGAGAGAAAGAGAGATGACATCAAGAGAAAACAAGCAAAGGGAGAGCTCACTGAAAGGAGAGAAAGAGAGATGACTTCAAGAGAAAACAAGCAAGGGGAGAGCTCAGTGAATGGAGAGAAATAGAGATTACATCAAGAGAAAACAAACAAGGGGAGAGCTCAGTGAATGGAGAGAAATAGAGATTACATCAAGAGAAAACAAGCAAGGGGAGAGCTCAGTGAATGGAGAGAAATAGAGATTACATCAAGAGAAAACAAGCAAGGGGAGAGCTCAGTGAAAGGAGAGAAAGAGAGATTACATCAAGAGAAAACAAACAAGGGGAGAGCTCAGTGAATGGAGAGAAATAGAGATTACATCAAGAGAAAACAAACAAGGGGAGAGCTCAGTGAATGGAGAGAAAGAGATATTACATCAAGAGAAAACAAACAAGGGGAGAGCTCAGTGAATGGAGAGAAATAGAGATTACATCAAGAGAAAACAAGCAAGGGGAGAGCTCAGTGAAAGGAGAGAAAGAGAGATTACATCAAGAGAAAAAAGCATGAAGAGAGCTCAGTGGATGGAGAGAAAGAGAGATTACATCAAGAGAAAACAAGCAAAGGGAGAGTGTTACGTGCGCATCTTAGTGTAAATGTGAAAACGTGCGCATCTTAGTGTAAATGTGAAATGGTGCGAATGCGTGTTGAAAATAGGAGGAAACCAAAATGGAGGAATATGAACAAGAAAGTGTTTTCAGTGTTAATAAAGATTAAAGTATTTATAAACGGTGATTTGTCGTTTCCATGTATAAAGAGTCTCATCTAATATGAAGACGTAACAAGTGGCGCCCAACGTAAAAGGTAAAACCCACATATCCCTCTATACACAGTGGATCTCCTGTCAACAGACAGTAGAGATAGTAAAGTCTAGATCTAGAGACAGGAGAACATTCGAGTCGATATTATTAGAAATAGACTATGGCGGACAAGGCTGAGGTAGCAGCGTTGAAGGAAGAGGGAAGGTTGTTGGAGCTGGAAGGGGCAGAACTAAGAAAATACGTACAAGAAAGGTTAATGGAGAGGGAGAGATTAGCGATGGAAAGAGACAAAGAAAAGGAGAGATTAGCGATGGAAAGAGAAAAAGAAAAGGAGAGATTAGATAAGGAGGACAAAAGAGAAAAAGAAAAGGAGAGATTAGCAATGGAAAGAGACAAAGAAAAGGAGAGATTAGCGATGGAAAGAGACAAAGAAAAGGAGAGATTAGCGATGGAAAGAGAAAAAGAAAAGGAGAGATTAGATAAGGAGGACAAAAGAGAAAGAGAAAAGGATAAGGAGATAGTAGCAATTGAAAGGGAAAAGAAAAATGAATTAGTTGCCATTGAAAGAGAAAGATTAGCGTTTGAAAAAGAGACAGCAGAGAAAAAGTTAAAAACAAACCAAGAAAAAGAAAGTGATAAAAGAAAGAGTGACACTACAGGGAATAAACTAGCAAAATATAAAGGTGCGATATTTGAAGAAGCTAAAATGGACATAGACATTTTTTTGAAGAAATTTGAAATTGAAATGAGAGAACTGGAATACCCCGAAGACAAATGGTCATTCTTATTATCAAAGTCATTTGTAGCAGAGGTTCCATCAAAGATATGCATGAACCAGAGCAACTATAGCGTGGTGAAAGAACAATTACTGCGAACGTACGGAAAAACAGAGGCGTACTACCGTGAACAATTTGTTAACTGTGCGATCGAAACAAATGATGACCCACAGACATTCCTGGACAGAATGACCAGTAGTTTTGAAAATTGGACTGAAACCGCTAAAATAGAAAAGACATTTGACGGTCTAAAGACATTTCTAATGATTGACAAAGCAATTTATGAGTGTCAGGAGGAATTAAAAATATTTTTGTTGGAGAGGAAACCAAAATCCATAGAAGACATAGTAAGACTGATAAGGGCCTATAAGGTGGCACATCCCGATAAGAAACTATCCAGAGGCAGTGACATAGAAGAAATAGTTGCATTTAACAGAACAAGAGATACACGAGACAACTACATCAACAACGGCAGACGATTTAGATATGATGAACAAAATAGGTTTAGAGGGCAAGGAAGGAACCAAATTGGTAGTAGACAAGGTCAGTTTTATAGTAACCGAGGTCGATACCAAAGAAATGTACAGGGACGATTCGGCGGAGTAAGAGATAGAAGAGATCAAAGCCTGTCAATGTTAACATGTGCCGGAAGCCTTGAGTATTTTGAGACCTTCGTGAGAAACAAAATAGCAAGGACGATACGAGATTCAGGCAGTACAATAGTGGGTGTTAATAAGAAATTAGTAGAAGAACAAGACTATACCGGCAAAACCAGGAATTGTGTGATGTTTGATGGGAAGACGGTACAATTACCAGTTGCTAGAATTAAAATTGATACACCATATTTTACTGGAATTGTGGATGCATGTGTAATAGACCATGCTCATATTGATTTGATTATTGGAAATATTCCAGGTATAAAGAATTGCAATGAAAAGGATATGGGAAATTGGAAGAAGTGTTTCGGAATGAGTATAACTCGATCCAAATGTAAGGACCTGGATGCAGGAGATCTGGAAAAATTATTTCAGTTACCAGATAAGAACGAAAAAGAAGAAGGATTATTAGAAAACGCAGAAACATTAGAACTTAATAATGTAGTATTCAACAAGGAAAGGTTTATTACAGAACAAAAAAATGACCCAGAGACGCGTCAGTTGGCCCAGAAAGGAGGCAGTGGATTAGCTTTGGAGGGTTGCACCATGTCGGATCGAGAGAGTGGCGATGAGCAACAACAGCCGCAGGCCCAAGAAGCTTCAGATCCTGGTGGGTCTGCGGAGCAGGAGTTGGCCACACGCACATTACACATCCAGTCCAAAAGATTTTATTTAGATGTGAAACAAAACAAGCGTGGTCGCTTCATCAAGGTGGCAGAGGTTGGTGCTGGAGGAAAGAAAAGTCGTCTTCTACTGGCCATGTCATCTGCGGCTGAGTTTAGGGACTTTTTGTCTGATTTCTCAGAGCACTACGCATAGTTAGGGCCTACAAATTCAGAAACACCACCAGAAGATGGCAGGCTGAAAAGTAAGATGATCGTTAAAGATAATCGGCGCTACTACTTGGATTTGAAAGAAAACCAACGTGGCAGATTTCTTCGGGTGTCTCAGACCATCCCCCGTGGAGGTCCCCGTTCACAAATAGCCATACCTGCTCAGGGTATGATAGAGTTTAGAGATGCACTTACTGAACTGTTGGAGGAGTTTGGCACAGATGATCAAGAACCACAGAATGAGCTACCAGAAAGTCGTTCTATGAGAGTAGAAAACAAAATGTTCTATTTTGATGTAGGCTCTAACAGGAGAGGTGTTTATCTTCGCGTCTCGGAGGTCAGAAATAATTTCCGGACGGCAATCACCATTCCAGAACGATCATGGGGACGATTCCGTGACATCATCTCCGAGTTTGTTGACAAATCTAGTGCAAGGCCAGAGACTGAATAAATTGACAGCCCTGCGTTTTGCCTGTGATATCTGGCCCCCAACTTTGCTGCAGATGACCTGCAGAGGAAATGTGCTTTCTGATTGGATGGCTTGTGTTTGTGTGACGTCATGTGACTGGACTAGTAGGATTTGACCAGTGTTTTTGTTGTCTAATTACTCCATAATGGGACATTTTGTCGACACGAGGTTCAACTGGGTTTTCTAGACAAATGTTTGTATAATGATATATATTTCTAAATATATATATATCTGTATGTGTTAAAGAGCAGACATTTACAATTCCCCCCTTTATTTCAGTCTGCTGGAGTAACATCCCTTTGTTTCAGTCTGTTGGAGTTTATAATCCCCTATGTGCGGGATGCTAAGATAGTGTCTTATGCAATGTAGTCCTCCCCAAATGCAGTCTTGTAGCAAGCTGCACATCTATGGTGCTGTTACACGGTTGGATTGATGACTTGAGTGTCTCGGTACATCACCAACACAAGTATCAGTCTATCACCATCCCACAGAGCATCAGTATTATCAACTGGATGCTTAAGTTTTCAGAGCGAGTGATTGTGTCTGTCAACTCACTGTTAGGGAAACAAGAAGTGTTAGAATTGAACTCGGTCTCACACTAGTGTAGGTTTGTGAGAATAGTTCCTATCCTGTAGAGACACACTGGGAATGAGCTACACCTTAACTTATAGAAAATACAATGCTTGAATGCGATTGTGCGTGAGGAAACTTGGGCATGTGAATGTGTGCATTGTGTGTGTGTGTGTGTGGGGTGACCTAAGTGAGTTATTTCATTGTTATCTCATGACTACCATTAGACTGGTACTGGGACTCTTCTCCAAGACATTGTGTTGGACTCATTGAACTGTGTATTGATCTGTCTATGTGCTTTGATGTCTTCATAATGAACTATTCAGTCAAAGTGACTGTGTCATGAATTGTTTATATTTTATACTTGTCATAACAAAATCATCTCTTGTCCACCAATCCTTGCAACATTTTTTTTTTCAGCTCTGCTGTTCATTGTTCTTATCATAGGGAAACTGGAGATTGTGTAGAGTATATCATGACTATTGAAATTCTGTTAAGAATTAAGCTATTTTATTGTGTACATTGGTAAATTCTGGCACGGAGTGTAGTAGATATTCAATAGAGAATTGTTCAATTGTGGGTGTACACAACAATGATTTGTGAGCAGATATAGATTTGGATTGAATTATAGGCGGGGAGTGGTATAAACGAAATCTGCATGATTCCATAGAGATATGTATAGATATATATGTGTCACAACTGGGGAATATAAATGTTATATGTTAATCTAATGTTAGAAGTGTATTATTATTAATATGTCATTGTGTATGATTTTGGTTTGTATTACATTATGGTTCCCTATGTTACAGAGAATTTAGATTTTTTTTTTAACTTGGAATAGGCTGATAAGATATGTGGTGATTTGTATTTTGGACGTTCGATGTACATCAAACTTGTCAAACAGGGGGGGTGTTACGTGCGCATCTTAGTGTAAATGTGAAAACGTGCGCATCTTAGTGTAAATCTGAAATGGTGCGAATGCGTGTTGAAAATAGGAGGAAACCAAAATGGAGGAATATGAACAAGAAAGTGTTTTCAGTGTTAATAAAGATTAAAGTATTTATAAACGGTGATTTGTCGTTTCCATGTATAAAGAGTCTCATCTAATATGAAGACGTAACAGAGAGCTCAGTGAAAGGAGAGAAAGAGAGATTACATTAAGAGAAAACAAGCAAGGGGAGAGCTCAGTGAAAGGAGAGAAAGAGAGATTACATCAAGAGAAAACAAGCAAGGGGAGAGCTCAGTGGATGGAGAGAAAGAGAGATTACATCAAGAGAAAACAAGAAGGGGAGAGCTCAGTGGATGGAGAGAAAGAGAGATTACATCAAGAGAACACAAGCAAAGGGAGAGCTCAGTAAAAGGAGAGAAAGAGAGATTACATCAAGAGAAAACAAGCAAGGGGAGAGCTCAGTGGATGGAGAGAAAGAGAGATTACATCAAGAGAAAACAAGCAAAGGGAGAGCTCAGTAAAAGGAGAGAAAGAGAGATTACATCAAGAGAAAACAAGCAAGGGGAGAGCTCAGTGAATGGAGAGAAAGAGAGATTATATCAAGAGAAAAAAAACAAGGGGAGAGCTCAGTGGATGGAGAGAAAAAGAGATTATATCAAGAGAAAACAAGCAAGGGGAGAGCTTAGTGAATGGAGAGAAAGAGAGATTACATCAAAAGAAAACAAGCAAAGGGAGAGCTCAGTGAAAGGAGAGAAAGAGAGATTACATCAAGAGAAAACAAGCAAGGGGAGAGCTCAGTGAATGGAGAGAGATAGAGATTACATCAAGAGAAAACAAGCAAAGGGAGAGCTCAGTGAAAGGAGAGAAAGAGAGATTATATCAAGAGAAAAAAATCAAGGGGAGAGCTCAGTGGATTTAGAGAAAGAGAGATTACATCAAGAAAAAACAAGCAAAGGGAGAGCTCAGTGAAACGAGAGAAAGAGAGATTACATCAAGAGAAAACAAGCAAGGGGAGAGCTCAGTGAAAGGAGAGAAAGAGAGATGACATCAAGAAAAAACAAGCAAGGGGAGAGCTCAGTGAAAGGAGAAAAAGAGAGATTACATCAAGAGAAAACAAGCAAAGGGAGAGCTCAGTGAATGGAGAGAAAGAGAGATTACATCAAAAGAAAACAAGCAAAGGGAGAGCTCAATGAATGGAGAGAAAGAGAGAATACATCAAGAGAAAACAAGCAAGGAGAGAGCTCAGTGAAAGGAGAGAAAGAGAGATGACATCAAGAGAAAACAAGCAAAGAGCTCAGTGAAAGGAGAGAAAGAGAGATTACATCAAGAGAAAACCAGCAAAGGGATAGCTCAGTGAATGGAGAGAAAGAGAGATTACATCAAGAGAAAACAAGCAAGGGGAGAGCTCAGTGGATGGAGAGAAAGAGAGATGACATCAAGAGAAAACAAGCAAAGGGAGAGCTCAGTGAAAGGAGAGAAAGAGAGATTCTATCAAGAGAAAAAAAGCAAGGGGAGAGCTCAGTGGATGGAGAGAAAGAGAGATTACTTCAAGAGAAAACAAGCAATGGGAGAGCTCAGTGAAAGGAGAGAAAGAGAGATGACATCAAGAGAAAACAAGCAAGGGGAGAGCTCAGTGAAAGGAGAGAAAGAGAGATGACATCAAGAGAAAACAAGCAAGGGGAGAGCCCAGTGAAAGGAGAGAAAGAGAGATGACATCAAGAGAAAACAAGCAAAGGGAGAGCTCACTGAAAGGAGAGAAAGAGAGATGACTTCAAGAGAAAACAAGCAAGGGGAGAGCTCAGTGAATGGAGAGAAAGAGAGATTATATCAAGAGAAAAAAAACAAGGGGAGAGCTCAGTGGATGGAGAGAAAAAGAGATTATATCAAGAGAAAACAAGCAAGGGGAGAGCTTAGTGAATGGAGAGAAAGAGAGATTACATCAAAAGAAAACAAGCAAAGGGAGAGCTCAGTGAAAGGAGAGAAAGAGAGATTACATCAAGAGAAAACAAGCAAGGGGAGAGCTCAGTGAATGGAGAGAGATAGAGATTACATCAAGAGAAAACAAGCAAAGGGAGAGCTCAGTGAAAGGAGAGAAAGAGAGATTATATCAAGAGAAAAAAATCAAGGGGAGAGCTCAGTGGATTTAGAGAAAGAGAGATTACATCAAGAAAAAACAAGCAAAGGGAGAGCTCAGTGAAAGGAGAGAAAGAGAGATTACATCAAGAGAAAACAAGCAAGGGGAGAGCTCAGTGAAAGGAAAGAAAGAGAGATGACATCAAGAAAAAACAAGCAAGGGGAGAGCTCAGTGAAAGGAGAAAAAGAGAGATTACATCAAGAGAAAACAAGCAAAGGGAGAGCTCAGTGAATGGAGAGAAAGAGAGATTACATCAAAAGAAAACAAGCAAAGGGAGAGCTCAATGAATGGAGAGAAAGAGAGAATACATCAAGAGAAAACAAGCAAGGAGAGAGCTCAGTGAAAGGAGAGAAAGAGAGATGACATCAAGAGAAAACAAGCAAAGAGCTCAGTGAAAGGAGAGAAAGAGAGATTACATCAAGAGAAAACCAGCAAAGGGATAGCTCAGTGAATGGAGAGAAAGAGAGATTACATCAAGAGAAAACAAGCAAGGGGAGAGCTCAGTGGATGGAGAGAAAGAGAGATGACATCAAGAGAAAACAAGCAAAGGGAGAGCTCAGTGAAAGGAGAGAAAGAGAGATTCTATCAAGAGAAAAAAAGCAAGGGGAGAGCTCAGTGGATGGAGAGAAAGAGAGATTACTTCAAGAGAAAACAAGCAATGGGAGAGCTCAGTGAAAGGAGAGAAAGAGAGATGACATCAAGAGAAAACAAGCAAGGGGAGAGCCCAGTGAAAGTAGAGAAAGAGAGATGACATCAAGAGAAAACAAGCAAGGGGAGAGCCCAGTGAAAGGAGAGAAAGAGAGATGACATCAAGAGAAAACAAGCAAAGGGAGAGCTCACTGAAAGGAGAGAAAGAGAGATGACTTCAAGAGAAAACAAGCAAGGGGAGAGCCCAGTGAATGGAGAGAAAGAGAGATGACATCAAGAGAAAACAAGCAAGGGGAGAGCTCAGTGAAAAGAGAGAAAGAGAGATTACTTCAAGAGAAAACAAGCAATGGGAGAGCTCAGTGAAAGGAGAGAAAGAGAGATGACATCAAGAGAAAACAAGCAAGGGGAGAGCCCAGTGAAAGGAGAGAAAGAGAGATGACATCAAGAGAAAACAAGCAAAGGGAGAGCTCACTGAAAGGAGAGAAAGAGAGATGACTTCAAGAGAAAACAAGCAAGGGGAGAGCCCAGTGAATGGAGAGAAAGAGAGATGACATCAAGAGAAAACAAGCAATGGGAGAGCTCAGTGAAAGGAGAGAAAGAGAGATGACATCAAGAGAAAACAAGCAAGGGGAGAGCTCAGTTGATGGAGAGAAAGAGAGATGACATAAAGAGAAAACAAGCAAGTGAAAAGAGAGAAAGAGAGATTACTTCAAGAGAAAACAAGCAATGGGAGAGCTCAGTGAAAGGAGAGAAAGAGAGATGAGATCAAGAGAAAACAAGCAAGGGGAGAGCCCAGTGAAAGTAGAGAAAGAGAGATGACATCAAGAGAAAACAAGCAAGGGGAGAGCCCAGTGAAAGGAGAGAAAGAGAGATGACATCAAGAGAAAACAAGCAAAGGGAGAGCTCACTGAAAGGAGAGAATAAGAGATGACTTCAAGAGAAAACAAGCAAGGAGAGAGCCCAGTGAATGGAGAGAAAGAGAGATGACATCAAGAGAAAACAAGCAAAGGGAGAGCTCACTGAAAGGAGAGAAAGAGAGATGACTTCAAGAGAAAACAAGCAAGGGGAGAGCCCAGTGAATGGAGAGAAAGAGAGATTACATCAGGAGAAAACAAACAAGGGGAGAGCTCAGTGAATGGAGAGAAATAGAGATTACATCAAAAGAAAACAAGCAAGGGGAGAGCTCAGTTAATGGATAGAAAGAGAAATTACATCAAGAGAAAACAAGCAAGGGGAGAGCTCAGTGAATGGAGAGAAAGAAAGATGACATCAAGAGAAAACAAGCAAGGGAAGAGCTCAGTGGATGGAGAGAAAGAGAGATGACATCAAGAGAAAACAAGCAAGGGGAGAGCTCAGTAAATGGAGAGAAAGAGATATTACATCAAGAGAAAACAAAGCAAGAAGAGAGCTCAGTGAATGGAGAGAAATAAAGATTACATCAAGAGAAAACAAGCAAGGGGAGAGCTCAGTGAAAGGAGAGAAAGATAAATTACATTAAGAGAAAACAAACAAGGGGAGAGCTCAGTGAATGGAGAGAAAGAGATATTACATCAAGAGAAAACAAACAAGGGGAGAGCTCAGTGAATGGAGAGAAATAGAGATTACATCAAGAGAAAACAAGCAAGGGGAGAGCTCAGTGAATGGAGAGAAATAGAGATTAC
Source organism: Biomphalaria sudanica (assembly GCA_036873155.1). NCBI lineage: Eukaryota > Metazoa > Mollusca > Gastropoda > Planorbidae > Biomphalaria > Biomphalaria sudanica. The sequence goes on from JAZGLO010004265.1 coordinate 38,911, forward strand.
ATCAAGAGAAAACAAGCAAGGGGAGAGCTCAGTGAATGGAGAGAAATAGAGATTACATCAAGAGAAAACAAACAAGGGGAGAGCTCAGTGAATGGAGAGAAATAGAGATTACATCAAGAGAAAACAAGCAAGGGGAGAGCTCAGTGAATGGAGAGAAATAGAGATTACATCAAGAGAAAACAAGCAAGGGGAGAGCTCAGTGAAAGGAGAGAAAGAGAGATTACATCAAGAGAAAACAAACAAGGGGAGAGCTCAGTGAATGGAGAGAAATAGAGATTACATCAAGAGAAAACAAACAAGGGGAGAGCTCAGTGAATGGAGAGAAAGAGATATTACATCAAGAGAAAACAAACAAGGGGAGAGCTCAGTGAATGGAGAGAAATAGAGATTACATCAAGAGAAAACAAGCAAGGGGAGAGCTCAGTGAAAGGAGAGAAAGAGAGATTACATCAAGAGAAAAAAGCATGAAGAGAGCTCAGTGGATGGAGAGAAAGAGAGATTACATCAAGAGAAAACAAGCAAAGGGAGAGTGTTACGTGCGCATCTTAGTGTAAATGTGAAAACGTGCGCATCTTAGTGTAAATGTGAAATGGTGCGAATGCGTGTTGAAAATAGGAGGAAACCAAAATGGAGGAATATGAACAAGAAAGTGTTTTCAGTGTTAATAAAGATTAAAGTATTTATAAACGGTGATTTGTCGTTTCCATGTATAAAGAGTCTCATCTAATATGAAGACGTAACAAGTGGCGCCCAACGTAAAAGGTAAAACCCACATATCCCTCTATACACAGTGGATCTCCTGTCAACAGACAGTAGAGATAGTAAAGTCTAGATCTAGAGACAGGAGAACATTCGAGTCGATATTATTAGAAATAGACTATGGCGGACAAGGCTGAGGTAGCAGCGTTGAAGGAAGAGGGAAGGTTGTTGGAGCTGGAAGGGGCAGAACTAAGAAAATACGTACAAGAAAGGTTAATGGAGAGGGAGAGATTAGCGATGGAAAGAGACAAAGAAAAGGAGAGATTAGCGATGGAAAGAGAAAAAGAAAAGGAGAGATTAGATAAGGAGGACAAAAGAGAAAAAGAAAAGGAGAGATTAGCAATGGAAAGAGACAAAGAAAAGGAGAGATTAGCGATGGAAAGAGACAAAGAAAAGGAGAGATTAGCGATGGAAAGAGAAAAAGAAAAGGAGAGATTAGATAAGGAGGACAAAAGAGAAAGAGAAAAGGATAAGGAGATAGTAGCAATTGAAAGGGAAAAGAAAAATGAATTAGTTGCCATTGAAAGAGAAAGATTAGCGTTTGAAAAAGAGACAGCAGAGAAAAAGTTAAAAACAAACCAAGAAAAAGAAAG
>JAZGLO010004266.1:0-22876 GCA_036873155.1 Biomphalaria sudanica
AGAGACAGTGAGAGTGACAAATAGAGACAGAGAGATAGAAAGAGATACACGGAGACAAAGAGATACAGAGAGAGACAGAGAGAAAGATAGACAGACAGAGATAGTGAATTAATAAAAAGAAACCAAGCCATCATCTGTAATTTAAAAAAAAGCACATTTTAACAAATAAAAAACCCAAAGATACACATTCATTGAACGATAAGAATACATTTGTATAACATTACTCTATTATTTTTTTAATAAATAACCAAATTCTTTACAGCTGTCCCTGTAAGCAGAATGTTAAATACAAGAAAACAACTCACACCCAAGACATTGCATATTACATGCATTCACTCTATGCCATCCGCCCTTTAACATTTTCTACTTTTTAATGTGACCCGTGGGGAAAAACAAACACAACAATTACAACAGATACAAAGATGTAAAACAAAGATTAACTATGTTTAACAAGCGACATCTATATGTTCTAAAAGGATAATTAAAAAGGGTGGTCATCCAATGTCGCAATTCTAAAGATTATTATCTCCGTCAGCATAAGCTGCCTTTTTATTGGCTGCATTTACGACATTGTTGCTAGTAACACAATTGCATTCATCTAAGATTGATAGAACTATGAATCGCAATTTTAGCATCACAGATTTTATGAAACACATTTATTAGAATCAATGTTTTTGTTTCCAAACCAGGTCCCCCTTATTTTGACTTCTGCTAGCAATGAAGGGACGTAAGAGACGTAATGCAGGTCTCAATGATGAGGTGAGATCACGTGATCGCTGTCATAACGTAACGTGCACAGGTCGTGCCATGCCTACTTTGTCACTGGATGCTGTCACAGTGCCAGACCATCTTTGACCGGTGCCTGGGGGGATGTTTCCTTAGGAGCGCGCGGGGGTTAACGGCCACATCCCAGCGTGTGAAACCTGCCACATAAGGTTTGTAGGCCGGTTAGGGACAGCTCCGATCCTCAGACCCAAGGTGCACGAATGATGGACAGTAGATTGAGCATTAAAATGCCTCGGACTGCTTGGAACATCAAGGGTTATTGAGTGGCATTTAGATTCTATCTCATTAACAGAGTTTCAACATTATAATGGCATAACTTACAGGAGAACAGGTTTCCATAGCAAATTCATATACAATGAACTATAGCGTAGTAGGATCAAGTGTAAGTTTAGGGAGTGATTGAGAGAGAGAGAGAGAGAGAGAGAGGAAAGGAAAGGGAGAGAGAGGGGGAGGGAGAGAGATGGATGGAAAGAGAGCAAGAGAGAGAGAGTATGAGAGAGAGAGAGAGAGATCTATTGAATTTGGAAGTGAGAAAACAAGGCCTACATTACATTTACATCAACGAAAAAAAAAAGGGTCGATCAAGAAAAAATATATATATGTGCTGTAACACTACTCACGTAATAAAATTGTATTCAGTGCTAAATATCTATAATCTAGGTCATAGATCTAATCCCGGAAATAGATGTGTCTATTTTACTAAACTTGCTTCATTTTAGGGTAGATTTAAACTCTATTCACCAAAGCAACATGCATATCTAGCTACATATATATTCAGTTACCTGAATATCCATGCATGTATAGCTAAACGCATATCTAGTATCATGTATATGTAGCAATGTGTAAATGTACCTACATGCATATCTAGCAACATGAATATCCAGCTACATGGATATTTAGCTAACTGCTTATTTACCTACATTGATATCTAGCTACATGCGTATTTAGCTACATGGATATCTAGCTACATGCGTATTTAGCTACATGGATATCTAGCTTCATGGCGAATTTTGCTACATGGATATCTTGCTACATGAATATCTAGCTACATGCGTATTTAGCTACATGGATATCTAGCTACATGCGTATTTAGCTACATGGACATATAGCTACATGCGTATTTAGCTACATGGATAGCTACATAAAGGCACATTCCTCGTTCCATATGCTAGAACAAATGTGTACAAAAGCCAGGAAAACCAGTGACTTGGCGGAGTTTAGGTCATTGGTTAATATGCATGACTAAATGCATGACGCGTAGGACGTAATCATCCTCTTTTTTGAACTAACGTCTGTATCATATAAGATAAGATCTGGCTACATGGGTACTTAGCTACAAGGATATCTAGCTACATGGACATCTACCTACATGGATATCTAGTTACTGAAACGTGTATATGTGGATTGCTAGCTACAAGGATATCTAGCTACATGGACATCTACCTACATGGATAACTAGTTACTGAAACGTGTATATGTGGATTGCTAGCTACAAGGATATCTAGCTACATGGACATCTACCTACATGGATAACTAGTTACTGAAACGTGTATATGTGGATTGCTAGCTACAAGGATATCTAGCTACATGGGCATCTACCTACATGGATAACAAGTTACTGAAACGTGTATATATGGATAGCTAGCTACATGGATATCTAGCAACGTACCTTACTACACTTACTTTATTGAAACAAAATAATGCAATGAGTAAGATCACGCCATTTGACTTTGGATTTGACTTGAACCCTAAACTATTGAGTGGACAAGCCAAAGCGCTCGGCCCTAGGTTCATTTTATTGTTACTTTAAATTCAAATTATGAATTATTTCTGGAATTATAATATTTTTTGCCTACAAGTATTTCTAATTCTTTTGGAGGCTTGATTATGTTAAGGGCTCGTGCTTGAATATATACGTCAAAACCATGGCCCACTCACTGGTTTGTAAATTAAAAGGAAAGTGGTAAAAAAAGACCCCCCCCCCAAAAAAAAAAAAAAGACCTGCTATTACTTATTACGACCTAAACGACAAGCGCTTAATTTGCGCACATTGATGATTTATTTATTTCTCTCAATGCGAGAGATACATATATTTAATAAGCAAAGATTAACATTCTCTGGTGCATTAAGGAATGCAAAATATAATCTTAAAAGAAAAGGGAGGGGGTGGGGGGGTCCGTTCAAAATGAACAATGTAACCTATCTACGTAGCTAAGCATTAGTCTCAGGGAGACTGGACTACACGATATGTGGGAGCGTTTAAAAACTAAACTTAAATGTGATTCAATCTTCACTTCACTTGATGACAGACCATATGAGAAGGGGGCACATGTTAGAATCTTAAACGTGTTAATTTGGACCCTTTTGGGGCATGCTAGAAAAATAGTGTTTATAAGGAAATATTTATATATAGAGAGAGATATTTAGGATATTTCATGGAACAAATCAATGGGAGTTGCCGGAAGGCAAATCTAGTTAGTATTATATGATTTATGAGTTATTTTTATACAAAGCTTATATAAACTCACTATGGCTGTCTGTCTGTCTGTTAAAAAGTTTTTACACGGTATTTTCCTGACACCCGATCTCGGATCAAGTTGAAATTTTGCACAATTATTTATTTTACCTGACAACATGAGAATAATAATTTTAAAAAACCCATAACTATTGAATATAATTTTTTTTGATATCTCGAACAAGGAAAAAATATCACTTGGTCAAAGTGGTAGTATAAGCTGGATTAGTCCCCTTTATAGATCACAGCTATAAATTGAAACAAACACTTTATAAAATGTTCTCTAGCCATAAGTACCTCACTAGCAGAATGGTTAGCACGTCGGCCTGAGGAGCACGTGAGCAGCGAGTTCAAATTTAGGTCGTTCCCCTCTTTATTTTCTCAATGCTTTTAGCACACCCCCCTTTCCCTTATTCTCCCAATTGGTCCAGATAAGTGATAGGATCTTGGCGTAGTGAGAAAGTGATAGGAGCTTAGCGTAGTGAGAAAGTGATAGGATCTTAGCGTAGTGAGAAAGTGATAGGATCTTAGCGTAGTGAGAAAGTGATAGGATCATAGCGTAGTGAGAAAGTGATAGGATCTTAGCGTAGTGAGAAAGTGATAGGATCTTAGCGTAGTGAGAAAGTGATAGGATCTTAGCGTAGTGAGAAAGTGATAGGATCTTAGCGTAGTAAGGAAGTGATAGGATCTTAGCGTAGTAAGGAAGTGATAGGATCTTAGCGTAGTGAGAAAGTGATAGGATCTTAGCGTAGTGAGAAAGTGATAGGATCTTAGCGTAGTGAGAAAGTGATAGGATCTTAGCGTAGTGAGAAAGCTCAGAGCATGAAATAGAGCTAAACAAAAAAAAAACAATTGGTAAAAATGGCCTAGATCCATTATTAATTACATGATTGAACCAAACTAAGTGATATAATTACACTTGGTATAAGTTTTTTCTTTTTTTTTTTAAAGTATTTTTTGTATGTTTTTCTTGTTATCATAAATCTTTAAAAAATCATAAAGAAGCGAGGGGGGAGAGGGAAATGTGATTATTTCTTTTTGTTTAATTTTTACATTTTCATTTGTCCAACAAACTTTTTGATGCAAATTTAAAGCAGCACCAATCAAATTGTGCGTGTGTGTTTGCGTAGTTTGTTTATAGTGGAATGATGAGAGAGAGAGAGGCATGCTGGTTAGGGGTGTGGCAGTGGGAGGCGGGGAGTGAGCATACCTGCATGTAATGAGCTTCGTGGCTGATTTCCTTGGATTATCTGGAGTTAATTTCTGTCAAGTGGGCGCGGCACCGAGCTGCGCCCCAAGGTACAGAACATTACCACTGATCCGCTTTTAACTTTTTTTTTTCTTGCACTTGTTTCTCTCTCGCACTCTCTCTCTCTCTCTGTTTCTCTATCTCCCCCTCTCATTTTCGCCTCTTATAGTTTCAGACATTTCGTTTCTACCTTTCGCTGGCTGCACCAGCAGAGATTTGGCGGTAAATGAAGGAGGGGCTCTTCAAGTGACGGGGGACGAGCTCAAGTCCGACTGATAATCAACTCACCAATCAGCGCCGCCATAACTTCTCGACCTGCGGCAGAGCCCTCTTCCACCCCACCCTACGTTAGTATGCCTGCACCCTCTCATTGTTTTAAGACCCAGTTTAAATCACGCGCTGGCTTTTACCTGACACTCTAACCACCCCACCCCACTCCTCCTCTCAGCCCCTCTCTCCCCATTCTAATAAAGCGCCAGGGTGTTTAAGCATTATCGAATCTTTAATAGATCCATCCGGTAACGCGGTGAATCTATCTCTCTCACTCACTTTCTCTCACTCTCACATCTCTTTGCGTAGGCCTACTCTCTCTCTCTTCATTAGCCCCCCCCCCCTTTCCCCTTCTAATCCACGCTCACGCAGATGACGCCCGTAATGTCAAACCTCCGTCATTTAATCATCAGCTATTAAACGCCCTGGACTTGCAGCACTGATTGGCCGTTACTGGTACTACAGGGCAACACTATTCCTCCCCCCCTCCATGCCAACCCCCTTGTTGAATATTTTCTTTCTCCCCTCTTCCCTCCCTCACTCCATCGCTAAACTTTACCCCATTACGGACGTGGACCCCGAACTCGCCAGACAAATGTGGACCTGATTTCTTGGATTCCCCGCGAGTTGACCTTCATGTTGGATACAGCAGGTCTTGTGTCATTAGGTCAGTGTCCAGTGCACAGTTAGTTGACTCACGTCTACCAATAGTAAGTACTTTTCATTTCATACACTCGACTTACGCACTCACTCTATCAGTTAGAATAGAGGTTCTCAAACTTTTTAAAACCGGAGACCCCTTTACATAGTCAAAACTTGCCCACGGACCCCTCAGTAATAAAGCTACATAAATGCAAACTATATAAATTAGTTCGTCAAAGATTAATACGTAGTAGACATATTAAACAGCATTAAGGGGCCAATCGGATAAACTGCCTTTTAGCAAAGTTATTTTAATTGTATACAAATTTCATATGTGAGACGACCATAAGGGGTCCGCAGATAACAGTTTGAGAACCACTAAGCTAGAAGACAGACAAAGTAGTTAAGAAACTATGTCTAGATCTCGTACTATTTCCTTTATTTGAAATGTTTATACTTTATCGACTTTTAGTTTTGAAACTCATGCGATATAGTAACGACCTTTTTCAAATACATTTATTTTTAAATAACAGCATAAAATTTAAATCTTTTCTAATCACAAGGAACGAAATACTTCACAAATTTGTTTGGCCTTATTCAACACTGTGAAAGTAATTAATTCTAATAAGCAACTTTCAAATTACTACTGGTAAACCTAAAGCTAAACTACTGGGAAAACAAATACTACTGATTATTAAAAACTAACCAATAGATTGAGTTGATGACCAAGTAGCCAAAGTACAATTGAATGAGTACAAATTATGTATTGATGTTCTAGAATATTTCAAAAAGATAAGATGCGTACACTGTTTTAATAATTGTTGGCGGCTGTAGACATTTCCAAAGTTGTATGTGCAATAAACGACGTCTATAAGATCAAAGTTTTTTAAAGGTTGGAACGATGAATTGAAAATCTAAAGCATTGCCTCTCCAACATTAGACCAATAATATCAATTAATTCTACTCATTACATCTACATCCACAATATCTCAAGATCTCAAAACCATTAGTTCAACCTCTAAAAACGATAGATCTACATCCAAAAACATATGCTCAACATCTAAAACATTACTTCAACAAATAAAAACATTAGTTCAATATCTAAAAAAATTAGTTCAACATCTAAAAACATTAGATTTACATAAAAAAAACATTAGGTCTACATCCAGAAACATTAGGTCTACATCCAAAAAACATTAGGTCCACATCCAAAAACAAACATTAGGTCTACATCCAAAAACAAACATTAGGTCTACATCCAAAAAACATTAGGTCCACATCCAAAAACAAACATTAGGTCTACATCCAAAAACAAACATTAGGTCTACATTAAAAAAAACATTAGGTCTACATTCAAAAACAAACATTAGGTCTACATCCAAAAACAAACATTAGGTCAATCCAAAAACAAACATTAGGTCTACATCCAAAAACAAACATTAGGTTTACATTCAAAAACAAACATTAGGTCTACATTCAAAAACAAACATTAGGTCTACATTCAAAAACAAACATTAGGTCTACATCCAAAAACAAACATTAGGTCTACATCCAAAAACAAACATTAGGTCTACATCCAAAATACATAAGTTTAACATACAAAAACATTAGGTCAAAATTCAGAAACATTAGATCTACGTATGCATTGTAAAAGAAGAGTCAACTTTGTTCGAATTTTTACATACTCGATGATCAGACAGTATTTAGTATCAATAGTTTCTACTGGTGCACTGTCTGTACACAGTATTGTCTCGTTTACATAGAATTTAAGGGCATAGACATTCAAGGGTTTTAACAGACTCAAACAGATTGACATATGAAGGAACGAAAGAATGTATGGAATAATAAATAGATAGATAGACAGACAGACAGACAGACAGATAGATAGATAGATAGATAGATAGATAGATAGATAGATAGATAGATAGATAGATAGATAGATAGATAGATAGATAGACAGACAGACAGACGACAGACAGAATGATAGATAGATAGATAGATAGATAGATAGACAGAAAGACAGAAAAAAAGTATGAATAGACATAAAATCTTGTTTTTCTTGTAGCCATGACTGTTCTTAGCCATTTAATAAAAAAAAAATCTCACCTCATCTTTAAATACCTAAAAGATTGCAGATTGTGATTCTGAGCCTACACATTTCTGTTAATGAACAATGAACATAGTTGATTAACACTGACACTCATATATATTAGTTTAAGGCTACTATAGTAAGGGGTTATTATTTTATTCAATATACATGTTATATATATAATACATATATATTCAATACACTCCACTCTAATAAAGTTAAAAGAATCAATAAATAAACGAAATTGAGATATTTAAATTATCCTCGCTATCTATCTCGGTAGATACATATAAATTCAAACTAAATATATTACAGATAGGCTTCTATAGTAGGGGAGAGAGTAGCTTATTACTAATTTCTGGAATAAAATCATTAAACATTGATTCTTATTAATATTACGAGAACTCATCTGCTATTAGTGTGTTTACGAATGTGTTTATCCTTTTGATGTTCTTTACTTGGCTTAATGCAAACCAGATGACTGACTTTGATTACTTGATAACTATATTGATAACTTGATAACCCTTATTTTACACGATTACGGCACATTCACGACAAACGAATAAAGAAAAAAACAAAGAGATATCCATTACAACTTTGTGAAGAATTCCAACGCTGTTTATTTACAACATCAGATACTCTCGTGTTTTGTGTCTAGATCCATCCTCAATGTCCTTTGCTTCTTGTTCAAAGCCGAAAGACCTACTCTTATTTAAATTGCTCCTAGTCTGCAACGTCCTAAGTCTGTGCGGTCACGTGACTATTTCTACCATCGCTAACTGAAGTGCACAGTTCTATAATTAAATTAGTCTACTCTACAATCGAAACCATTACAGTTTCTCAAACAAAATATATAAATGCAAGTTTCGATGACTTTCATTACAGACACGCCGTAATCAATCATACGAAGTGGACAACTCTACATCTTGTTTCAACATTTCACAACCTTAGTCTTATGAGATCTGAACACTCAAGCAAAGATTAGCTAAAGGGTCTGGGAGACGCACCGTGGTTGCAAGCTCAGACAGCGGGTCATGGGCGGAACCCCGTAGACAAACGATTCTATTCACTCTTAGCTGCCAAAAAGAATTCTCATTCCAATGCATTAGATTGTCGTGTACAGCGCATACTTCATCTTTGTCACAAGGTCAGATATAGAAGGGCGGGAAAATTGGCAGAAAGATGCTGTCCCGGGTCGATACTGATGTGTGAGACTCATTCACGGCCCATGCACAGCATCTACGTCTGTCTTGAGCCTCGAATTCTTATAATCATTTTTGTTTAACCAAGAAATTCTGAATCGGGTCCATTTCGCTCATCATGACTATCACGATGCGTTAGGTAAAAGCCTTTCGAGATAAATTCAGATAATTCTGATATAAAACAGGTAGAACTGGGATGTAATGGACATTAACAAGAAAAATATAAAAAGTCATTTTTTAAACAAAGCTTATCTAAATAGGAAGAAATCGGTATTTAAACTATTTCTACCAATAATGTACATGCTGTTTTCCTTATTTAATATCAAAACAAATAATTAATTAGTTTCTCTTGTTGCAATTAAACCCAATTATACCAGTAATTAATCGTCAAATTGGTTACTTTTTTATTGATTCATTTCTTGTCTATGTCAATGAATAATTGTGCAAAGTTTCAGATGGATCCGAGAATCGGTGTCGGAGAAATAACCTGGACACACTTTGTACCAGACAGACAGAGTGAGTTGATAGAAGCGAAGTAATAAAAAGTATTCTCAAAGAAATAGTTTTGAACAGGCCGGCTTTAGGCATAGGCAAACTAGGCACCCAGGGCCTCAGATTGGTGGGGGCCTTGCAAAGGATTAAACAAAAATTTTTGAGACAAAACTGCACAGCTTGGATCAAAAAGTTAGCATAGCAGAACTCTATTGATCTAGGTCTACTATGCAAGGTCCAGGGGCGGACTGGCTATATGGACAAACGGGCAAAGGCCTGGTGGGCCGGTACCAAATGGGCCGGTCTGGTCGCGACCAAAGACAAAAAATTCACTGCAGACAACTTAAAAAAAAAGTGACGCATCAAGACGCAAAGTTTTTTTTTTTTTTTTATAATTCTTATTCCAATTAATTTTGTTTGAAATTCAACAAGAATATAATTTTAAGAATTACACTATACACTGTACATGTTATCATTTGTAAAACGTTACACCATACTTCCTGCTATGCACGAGCGGCATGGCCTTCAACACTACTTTGATGTCTTCAAGACTGTGTTTGGCCTGATCATTTTGCTGGTCGGCATGGTCCTTTGATGGCACTCCTATTTTTGTTTTGCTCCTTCCCTCACCCGTCTTTTCATGGTTCCATTGAAAGTTAACGAAAAAGAGGGATGAGAGAGGTTAAGGTAGAAAACATTGATAGAACGTGACACAAGGGGAGACAATTAGCTCTTTAACAAAACTTAATAGAAGTTTACAAACACATACACACAGCCGCGAAATTGCAAACCACATAACTTATTCATAGCTCAATATGGGTATAAAGTTCCACTTTCTGCGATTTGAAAAGAAAAAGTAAGTTTCATGTTGTTTATTTGTAATAACATAGATCTGAGAATACTTCACTTTTGGTTTAAAAAAATATTATTTAATTAAAACATAAATCTAGATCTAAACAGATATTGCATCTCCATGATAAATGGCAGACTTAGTATAAAGTCATTAATAATGAAAATTATTACAATAATTTATATAGCGCTGTCACATCCGATATTAAATAAAAGGATATTTAGAATCATGTATATTTTAAATAATACTAGTGGACCGGCGGCGTAACATACGCCGCTATTTTGCAGGGCCGGCCTTAGGCCACTTATACCTATGCGACTGCAGTGGGGCCCGCACTTTCACAGGACCCGCACTTTCATAGGACCCGCTCTAATTCAAGGTGTCTATATCTTTATTAAATTAAACAATTTTATAAAAACAGATTTCCAGCGCCCTCCTGTCGAGCTCCTGGAAATCTCCCGAAATCGCAAAATATACGAAAAAGTCCTTAAATATACGGAAATATATACACAAAAATTGTCGGCTGACTACACTCACACCACTACCCCCATCTGTGCCATCATCAGGTTTATAACAATATATATATATATATATATATATATATATATATATATATATTGTTACAAATGAACAGTGATAGGTAGAGGTCAACGTGTAACCCCGGCGAGATGACACAGCAGCGGGTGTTCTCTGGAATGTACATGTATCAACAAAGACAGGATGTGACGTGTCCTTACGTGCTATTCCAGAAGGCACTAGCAATATCCAGTGACAGATAAAGGTCACAACTTGTGATTCCGGCAAGATGACACTGCAGCCGATGTTTTCTGGAATCTACATGTATAAACAAAGACAGGATGTGACGTTTCCTCACGTGTTATTCCAGAACATACTAGCAGTGTTTGTGCAAATTTGGAGGAGCGATTAGGGACTCTATATAAGCCAGAGAGTTAATGTGAAAGTCAGTCGTGAGTGAGCCGTTACAGTCGATACAGACGATGTAAGACGTGTGTGGCTCTAGTGGAAGAGAAATGTGTACGACTATATGCAAGTTAACTAGGGTAGAGTTAACTGGAGTGGGCTACTGTCGTTGAAGTCTATACAGCGAACTACAGTGGACTTGAGCCGATACAGTCGATACAGTCGATGTAAGACGTGTGCGGCTCTGATTTGGTAGACTTGAGTACGACTTGGTTCAGGTTTTGAGACCTGGAGCGATACTGGGAAGTGTGTCGTTGGTCTGTTCTGTGGAATAAGGTTCGATGCAAGTTGAGAAGAGATGAATTGCAACGAAGTGAAGAGATGAATTGCAACGAAGTATAGCTAACTGTAAACTGACAGATATTGTACAGTCTTCTACGCTACACGTTACAGTGACAAATTGTTAGAGTTAATAGTCATTAAAGTTATATGAAACTTAAAGTTGAGTCGTCATGTTCTTTGCAGTGTTTCTATTTGTGTGCCTACTAATACATTTAGCCATACGATTCAGAAATACGTAACAATATATAGTTCGTCCATCGTAGTTCGATTATGACCACTTTGTCATCCAGGGGGTTGAGGGCTTTGCAATAAGGTTTTATGTCTTCTCTTGGCTGGTGAGACCTATGTAAGCCCGGAATGTTTGACCGCACACTAGGCAGGTTATTCCAGCCGGAGCTAGTGTCATTGGCCTTGCTTTTCTTCTCTGTAGTTTTTCTTCTGCCAGCTTTGTTCTCTTTTCCTCAGCAACCTGTGCGCCGGTTTTCACAGCGCGACATCATGATGCTCTGTCATGTGCCACTGTCTCCTAGATGGCTGGGTCTATGCTGAACGCCTTCAGAGAAATTTCGAGGGTGTCCTTGAAGCGCTTTCTTTGAAAAACCTTGCGAGCACTTTCCTTCGCTTAGCTGGCCTTACAAGAGTCGTTTAGGGATGCGGTGGTCTTCCATTCTGCATGCTTGTCCTGCCCATCGCAGCCGGGACTGCATCAGGATTGTGTGGATGCTTTGTAGACCCGCTCTTTGAAGGACTTCAGTATCTGGTATTTCGGCTTCAATTTCACAGACATGTCATGTGGAAGTGATTCAGTTTCTTTGCATGTTAACTGTACACTATCCATGCTTCTGAGGCAAAGAGCAATACCATATTTTAAGTCACAGATCAACATGCATGACTAGATTGACACGTGAAATGCGTAGGACCTAATTATTTTTTTTTTTTGAAGAAACGTCTGTAATCTATAAGTATTACCAAAAAGTTTGAAACTCATTAAGGCTGCTATTGTAGTGTTTATAGTTTTCAGACTACATACATATATAAATAGAATACATTATGTAAGCCTACCAAAACATACATCCAGTTTTCGATGCGTTATCAAACTTTATATATTTTGAATAGAATTTGGCTTACACCTATGATAAAACACATGGGCGTAGCCGAGAGGGGAGGAGTTCGAACCATCACCGGCCTCAGATCTCATTGTCTGAAAGGGAAACTTTACTTACTTCCCCAGTGCAGCCAACTTAAGCAAACTAGTCACCAAATTTCATAAAAAGGGGGTTTTGTGGTTTCCCCCCCCCCCCACCTTCCATTACAAAACTAGAGCATTTTACCATTTTCTACCAGTAGCTGGACTCCAGTGAATAGAAGATTTAGTTTTTGATTTTTTTAGCGGAAGAGAAGAAGGCTAATTGCACTGTAGTTACCTCAAAATATGCATTTTTTAAAGCTTTAAATAACGGAAATAATGCTTCGCCCCGGACCCCACTGGGGGAGCTTACAGCGCTCCCCCAGACTCCCAAGCTGTCCCTTGGCGGTCTGTACTGCCTTTCACTAATTATAGGAAGAGAGTATTCTAGGGTAGAAAAAACTTTAAAAGAATGAAAGATAAGAATGTAATGAAGATTAATTACATATACACACACTAATATATATATACCCTTTCTTATCTTATATAATACAGACGTTACTTCAAAAAAAGAAGATGATTACGTCCTTTTGATACAACTTACTCCATCGAAATGATAAACTCGCCTGTTTTGCACTGCCCTGTAGGTATCATTACAGAGTGTAGTAATACTAACAGAACATGCAGTCTTAACCTAGCAAGTGTACGTGTGTGTGTGTAGTAAATATAAGATTAATTAACGGCTTTAGAGTAGCTTCCCTAAACACACAGCTTTATACATTCACACCTAGACGATCTCTCGTGTACATTTCAATGGATCGATGTATTCTTTGGGAAAGCTTGGTTTGTTAATGGACATTCTATTAGTCGTTCATCTTTATAACATGACTTTAAATGGTCCCCCCAAGAGGGCGCCACTTTTGTTGTGTCCGTACATAAAATATATAAATGTCACATAAATCTTTTAAAGCTGTATTGATGTTTTATAAGTTCGTGTACATCGGGAATGGGGTGAGGGGTGGGGGGTGGTGGTTTGTAAGCTCGCAGACACGAGACAATGAACATACTGTTAACATAACAAATACTATCAAGATTCTCTAAAACTGCCCTCTTACAAGCAATCAACACACATTCAGTGTTTCGATAATTTATAGATGTTGTTGTCTCTGACCAATAGCTTATAGTACATCATGTCAAACGAAGGAACTTATACATGGTGTAAGTGTTGTACAAACAATAGCTCGATCAAGTATCTATCTATCACTTTAACAAACAATAGCTTGATCCATCAACACTCATACAAACAATAGCTTGATCAAGTATCACTTTTACAAACAATAGCTTGATCAAGTATCACTTTTACAAACAATAGCTTGATCCATCAACACTTTTACAAACAATAGCTTGATCCATCAACACTCATACAAACAATAGCTTGATCAAGTATCACTTTTACAAACAATAGCATACATCCTTAGCAGAGTTATCTAAATAACAATCTGTTTCTTACCTCCCTTTCATATTTGAATAATGACTATGTCATAAATTGTTTCACTCACACATTCAATCAATCATTCACTCACACATTCACTCACAAATTCACTCACACATTCACTCGCACATTCACTCACACATTCAATCACACATTTAATGCATTTCTTCCTCCGTCACTTTTACTATCCCACAATTCACTCCATTTACTTTGTTACTTTGTCCTTCAGTGTTTATTATTTGAATTATTTGTGTAGCTTCTACATCTACCTCACGTCGTATCGTACACACACAGTACTCTTCCGACTTCCTGCCCTCTTCTTCCTTTACCTCAGCCTCCGTCACTCACTGCTGAGACTTTACTCAATCATTGACAACACCCCCCCCCAGTCTGATTCTATTTAACAATGACCTTCCATTGTCCCACATGATAGCCTTTCACTTCCTTACTCAATACACCGGCCTTGATATACATTCTTAAGGCAAGGTGCTATTGATTCTTGAATCTACACACAAAGGTTGTTTTTTTGTTGTATATCTTTAAACTCAGACATACAACATATTATAGTTTGACTTTGTTTCATATTTTGGATTGAAGTTAATAGTTAACACCTGATCTTTTATTGCTTTTAAAATTATTGGTAGGCTAGAACCTTCTGTGTTCAAGTCTAGTTTATAAATAATACAACCACTGGAATAAAAGGCTGCTAGACTCCTCAAAGACAAAGTCATGTGAGACTGCATGACGCATGACGCGTAGGACTTAAATCATCTTCTTTTTTGAAGTAACGTCTTTATTATATAAGATAAGATAAGAAGACTGTTCTATTTATCTCAGGCGTTAGTTCAACACACAACTTCTGAGTTACATTTATTATTACTCTAGTTACATTTATAAGAACTAGACACATCTTTCAAGTACACACACTCAGGTAAATCTCATGTCTCATTTTCATTCAAATTCGCATCACATAGTTAAAAACAAAATTACCAAACTTTTTTTTGAAGCTTACTCCCCGTGAGGGTCGCCTCGCCACGCAATTCTACTGTAACACTTATTTTGCTTGTCCTCATTAGGTACCACTTTTGTCCTGCTTACGTCTGTAGATATCTTACACTTGTTCTGTAAAAAGATCATTGTCTGTGTCCCACATCAAATCCGGTGACGTAGAGCAAATGTTTCGTGTTATAGGGTTATATGTCTTCCTTCTAGTTGGTTGTTGCCCTTGAATCCGCTTAGCATTGTAACTATAGTGTGGTGAAGTTTAGCGTTGAGTGAACCAACGGTATAAGAGCCAAATATAAATCTACGTATTTACACATGCTGAGGTATTATTTGTTTATTCTAACGAACCTTTAAGACTAAATTTATTGCTCTAGAATAGGTCTTTAGGGACAGTGAAAGAAACAAATTAGGCCTACACCTGAAATTCATTTTGTTGCATCCATTATCTGTCGAGACAGAGGTCATAGAGAGAGCCATATATATGTTATATCATTTCAAAAACACATTTTTTACTATTGCATTTTCTTCGCTACAAAACATCCATGATGACAGACCATTGGTTTTCATATTCTATCAAATATTCTGGCCATATTCATCATATTGTGGCCATATGCATCATATTGTGGCAACATGATCATATTGTAGCCATATAGATCATATTGTGGCCATATAAAACATATTGTGGTCATAGGATACAATAGAATATACGTTCTTTTTTTTTTTGATGGGTTCAGACATACGTGATGTAGGCAGAGATGGGTGCAGTCATACGTGATGTTGGCAGAGATGAGTTCAGTCGTACGTGATGTAGGCAGAGATGGGTTCAGTCCTACGTGATGTTGGCAGAGATGGGTGCAGTCGTACGTGATGTTGGTAGAGTTGAGTTCAGTCATACGTGATGTTGGCAGAGATGAGCTCAGACATACGTGATGTTGGCAGAGATGGGTGCAGTCGTACGTGATGTTGGTAGAGATGGGTGCAGTCGTACGTGATGTTGGTAGAGTTGAGTTCAGTCATACGTGATGTTGGCAGAGATGGGTGCAGTCGTACGTGATGTTGGCAGAGATGGGTTCAGTCCTACGTGATGTTGGCAGAGATGGGTGCAGTCGTACGTGATGTTGGTAGAGTTGAGTTCAGTCATACGTGATGTTGGCAGAGATGGGTTCAGTCATACGTGATGTTGGCAGAGATGGGTGCAGTCGTACGTGATGTTGGTAGAGTTGAGTTCAGTCATACGTGATGTTGGCAGAGATGGGTGCAGTCGTACGTGATGTTGGCAGAGATGGGTTCAGTCCTACGTGATGTTGGCAGAGATGGGTGCAGTCGTACGTGATGTTGGTAGAGTTGAGTTCAGTCATACGTGATGTTGGCAGAGATGGGTTCAGTCATACGTGATGTTGGCAGAGATGGGTGCAGTCGTACGTGATGTAGGCAGAGATGAGTTCAGTCATACGTGATGTTGGCAGAGATGAGCTCAGACATACGTGATGTTGGCAGAGATGGGTTCAGTCATACGTGATGTAGGCAGAGATAGGTTCAGCCATACGTGATGTAGGCAGAGATTGGTGCAGTCGTACGTGATGTAGGCAGAGATTGGTGCAGTCGTACGTGATGTAGGCAGAGATGGGTGCAGTCGTACGTGATGTAGGCAGAGATGGGTGCAGTCGTACGTGATGTAGGCAGAGATGGGTGCAGTCGTACGTGATGTAGGCAGAGATGGGTGCAGTCGTACGTGATGTAGGCAGAGATGGGTTCAGTCATACGTGATGTAGGCAGAGATGGGTGCAGTCTTATGTGATGTGGGCAGAGATGGGTTCATTCATACGTGATGTAGGGAGAGATGGGTGCAGTCGTACGTGATGTAGGCAGAGATGGGTGCAGTCGTACGTGATGTAGGCAAGGATGGATGCAGTCATACGTGATGTAGGCAGAGATGGGTGCAGTCTTACGTGATGTATGCAGAGATGAGTTCAGTCGTAAGTGATGTAGACAGAGATGGGTGCAGTCTAATTAATCATGAAAGTACAAACACAATCTAGATTATATTTTGAAACTTCATTGAAATAATAGATGAAGGTCTTTTAAAAACATAATCAATAGTTATTTCAATCGAAGTTGAAGTGATAAATAGTTGGCCAATAAGTAGTTCCCCATTTAAACTTTGCGATTTGTTGAACTGTTGATATAAAGGCTATCTGTCTCTGTGACCGATGGTTAACGAGGGTGTCATGTGGCCATCGCAATGACCAATCGTCTTTATTTTCCCCAAAATAATGTAAGGTACCCGTTAGATTTGGATGGACACTGGGACATACAAATAAAAATCCCAGTCTTTCACTGAGCATCAAATTGGAGAACGCACGGTACGGAGACCAAGTGATTTACACCTTAGCCAACAGCCCTGTACATGAATAGGTTTAGAAATGATCCAAATAGTTTGTTGGTCTCCATACGGCTCCAACGCAAACCTTATCAAAGCGAAACAAAAATTAAACGTTGTTTGTGCTTTTTTAAAAATTAAATTTAAAAAAAACCATTTAAAACAAACCAAGCTTATATTAAGTGTACTAGTATTAATTAGTTTGCATCAGTCATGTCATTAAATTTCTACTAGATCTAGACGGACATTACAAAAGCATTTATAAACATTGAAAAAGAAGGTGTAACAACTTGAAGTAGAACACATGGCGCCAAGCTTTCTTAGGCCTCTCAAGCCAACACGGTAACCACTCGGTAAGTGGAAAGCTTATGAATAGGGAAGAGTGTATAGTAATCAATTGTTTCTATTTTTCTCGCCCTATTTCTCGGGCTCCTTCCCTTGTTTAAGATAGCAAACAAAATAATTTATTACCAATAGTTAGTTAACTAATTGGTTGTTTTTTTTTATTGATTCTTCCGTTGTCAGGTAAAAGACGTAGCTCTACCACAATGTCGAGATTGATTCGAGATTGAGTGTGGGAGAAATAACGTGTACAAACTTTTTAATAATAATAATAAGAGGGCGGTACTGCTGCAATTCTGTCACATCACCAGAAAATTGATAAAGGGACAATAAAAGGGACTACGATGAATTTTGTTTCCCTTTAGCGAAACTAGACCCTGGCAGCGCCAGAGAAGGAATACTCATTCGTTTCTAACATAATAATAATAATCTGTATTATCCATATGGAAATTTGTCTTACAATTTGTGCATTACACCAAACAAAACATGATAACTATAGAAAACCAAAATATACATTCACAACAGAGTAACTCCTAATTTAGACGTGAAAAGTTGATATCATATAGTTGAATTTTATTGAGTGATTCAATTGCAAATGAAACAAAAGAGTGTTTGTGTGTGTCTTTGCTATCGGTGTCTTTATCTTTTGTGATGTTGCCCTTTTTTGACGATATAATCCGTATTTGCAGTAAAATGTAATTTATTGTCTAAGATAGCAAGGTATTTAAAAGTTTGCACTATTTCAATAGTCTCTCCAGCTACAGAAACAATATCATTTTCCTTCTTTTCCCTACGAAAATCGATTATCATTTGTTTATTTGTATGTATATTTAATATTTCAAAATTGTCTTAACAGTATTTTTCAATGTGTTCTATTTCTCTGAAATACTCATTTACGTCTGAGCTCTCTGAGAGCAGGGCAAGAAGAGCCGCATCATCAGAGAATTTTGTGAAGGAGCAAAAAGGACTATCAGATTGAAAATCATTGATGTACAAAATGAGCCACAATGGCGATGTCACAGCCCCCTGAGGCGCCCCTGTTTTAATTATACGTGCATTTAATATTACATTGTTTCCCCTAACCCTCTGAGGTCTCTGGGTCCAAAAATTCATTAGCCCATAGTATTATATATGGACTAGTCTTCAACGCTTTAATTTGTTCAATAAGTAAATGAAGTTGTAACGTATTAAAAGCTGATGAGAAATCAATAATCTTTACATAAGTGTTAGGAATGTCTAGATGCTTGTAGGCACAATTTTAAATATTTGGGAGAAATAACGTGTACAAACTTTTCCCAGACAGACAGACAGAGTGAGTTTATATAAGCTTTTGTAAAGAAAGTTCTGTTGTTATTTTTAATTAATTATTACTAAACATGTGGCGGGTGGGATTTTACCTTTCACCTGCCCGGAGTTGGCCCGCGGGCCATAATTTAACCATCACTGGCTATGTGTTTCAATAAACCTACTCTGATACTGTAGACTTATGGAGATTTGAATCATTCGTTACCTCTGTAATCCATAATCTTGTGTTAAAAAACATCTCTCTGTCGTATGGACGAGACTACGTGTGAAAAAAAAAAGATAATTCTATTAATAACTTACAAATGAAACTCCTTTAGAGCATGTAATAATGAAATAGGTCAGAAGAAAGCCGTGATGCTGAACTAAACCAGAGAGATAGAATAGAAAGTAACTAAATGAAATAGACCCAATGGGAAGCATTATGAAGTCAACTTGACATTATAAATTGATTCCTTCTGATCCTGCTCCATGTAAATATTAAACACTTCTCGGCTACCCAAGTACAATCATGGAAGTACATGTTCCAACAACAATAGAACTAGAAACAAACAGTGAACAAAAAATCGGGATATAAAAAAACTGCAAGACTCCTATTTCAATTTGTGTGAAATTATTTGTTCATCTATCTATCTATCTATCTATCTATCTATCTATCTATCTATCTATCTATCTATCTATCTATCTATCTATCTATCTATCTATCTATCTATCTATCTATCTATCTATCTTTCTATCTATCTATCTATCTTTCTATCTATCTTTCTATCTATCTTTCTATCTATCTATCTATCTATCTATTTTATATGTTATTTTATGTTACCGGCAAAGTTCGAAAAGCAGGTACTATAGATATAATTCTCTATTTCCTACTTTGCTTAGACTTTCTACAGAATGCCGGATTTCACACTTTGCCGGTAACTTATATAATTGATAAAGAAATTAATATAAATCCATTATACATAAAGTGTCATTAATGATAAACATAATGGATCATTTACTTATTATTTCCAGGTGACCATGTTTGCCCAGCCAGGAACCTGGCATGGCCACGTGTACAACAAGTCCCCACGGAGATTCACATCTTTTCTAATTGCTGACATACTGGGTGAAACACGAAGCTCCAACTGTAAAGAGGAAGCTTTCAGAAAGTATGTGCACTGAAGAGTTAATTATCCATACTCTTTGAATACATGTTGTCTCTTATCTTACTTGTTTTAAGAAGATATAGCTCAATATAATCTGTTTTAAGTCATGAAATGGTGCATCCAGGGCCGGATTTAAGGGAGGGCAGATGGGGCTAGATCGTGACTAGAGAATGTTCCCACAATAGAGGTAAATGAAATATTCGAATTTCGTCAGGTCTGAAACTTTATTTTTTGCTTACATTTTTTTCCCATTTTTACTGACAATTCTTTAAATCTGGGCAATAGTGCCAGCGTGTAGCATGGCCGTAATATAGTAGTGCAGCTCTCCCAATACTTCCACCCAGGACCTTCCTTCCACAAACACATTTTTTTTCTAAAATATTTTTTTTTAAAAGACGGAAAATGAGACCAAATGTATAGAGATGTAGATAGCTAGGACTTAGGCTTGATACAGATGTAGATAGATAGGACTTAGGCTTGATACAGAAGTAGATAGATATCTAGGACTTAGGCTTGATACAGAAGTAGATAGTTAGGACTTAGGCTTGATACAGAAGTAGATAGCTAGGACTTAGGCTTGATACAGAAGTAGATAGATAGGACTTAAGTTTTATAGAGAAGTAGATAGATAGGACTTAGGCTTGATACAGAAGTAGATAGATAGGACTTAGGCTTGATACAGAAGTAGATAGCTAGGACTTAGGCTTGATACAGAAGTAGATAGATACGACTTAGGCTTGATACAGAAGTAGATAGATAGGACTTAGGCTTGATACAGAAGTAGATAGATAGGACTTAAGTTTTATAGAGAAGTAGATAGATAGGACTTAGGCTTGATACAGAAGTAGATAGATAGGACTTAGGCTTGATACAGAAGTAGATAGATAGGACTTAGGCTTGATACAGAAGTAGGTAGATAGCTAGGACTTAGGTTTTATAGAGATGTAGATAGCTAGGACTTAGGCTTGATACAGAAGTAGGTAGATAGCTAGGACTTAGGCTTGATACAGAAGTAGATAGCTAGGACTTAGGCTTGATACAGAAGTAGATAGATAGCTAGGACTTAGGCTTGATACAGAAGTAGATAGCTAGGACTTAGGCTTGATACAGAAGTAGATAGATAGCTAGGACTTAGGCTTGATACAGAAGTAGATAGATAGCTAGGACTTAAGCTTGATACAGAAGTAGATAGATAGCTAGGACTTAGGCTTGATACAGAAGTAGATAGATAGCTAGGACTTAGGCTTGATACAGAAGTAGATAGATAGCTAGGACTTAGGCTTGATACAAAAGTAGATAGATAGGACTTAGGCTTGATACAGAAGTAGATAGCTAGGACTTAGGTTTGATACAGAAGTAGATAGATAGCTAGGACTTAGATTTGATACAGAAGTAGATAGATAGCTAGGACTTAGGTTTGATACAGAAGTAGATAGCTAGGACTTAGGTTTGATACAGAAGTAGATAGATAGCTAGGACTTAGGTTTGATACAGAAGTAGATAGCTAGGACTTAGGTTTGATACAGAAGTAGATAGCTAGGACTTAGGCTTGATACAGAAGTAGATAGATAGCTAGGACTTAGGCTTGATACAGAAGTAGATAGATAGCTAGGACTTAGGCTTGATACAAAAGTAGATAGATAGGACTTAGGCTTGATACAGAAGTAGATAGCTAGGACTTAGGTTTGATACAGAAGTAGATAGATAGGACTTAGGCTTGATACAGAAGTAGATAGCTAGGACTTAGGTTTGATACAGAAGTAGATAGATAGGACTTAGGCTTGATACAGAAGTAGATAGCTAGGACTTAGGTTTGATACAGAAGTAGATAGATAGCTAGGACTTAGGTTTGATACAGAAGTAGATAGCTAGGACTTAGGTTTGATACAGAAGTAGATAGATAGCTAGGACTTAGGTTTGATACAGAAGTAGATAGATAGCTAGGACTTAGGCGTGATACAGAAGTAGATAGATAGCTAGGACTTAGGCTTGATACAGAAGTAGATAGATAGCTAGGACTTAGGCTTGATACAGAAGTAGATAGATAGCTAGGACTTAGGCTTGATACAGAAGTAGATAGCTAGGACTTATGCTTGATACAGAAGTAGATAGATAGCTAGGACTTAGGTTTGATACAGAAGTAGATAGCTAGGACTTAGGTTTGATACAGAAGTAGATAGATAGCTAGGACTTAGGTTTGATACAGAAGTAGGTAGCTAGGACTTAGGTTTGATACAGAAGTAGATAGCTAGGACTTAGGCTTGATACAGAAGTAGATAGCTAGGACTTAGGCTTGATACAGAAGTAGATAGCTAGGACTTAGGCTTGATACAGAAGTAGATAGATAGTCAGTTAGGGCTTTGGTTTTATAGAGATGTAGATAGCTAGGACTTATGCTTGATACAGAAGTAGATAGATAGTCAGTTAGGGCTTTGGTTTTATAGAGATGTCGATAGATAGCTAGGACTTAGGCTTGATACAGAAGTAGATAGATAGTCAGTTAGGGCTTTGGTTTTATAGAGATGTCGATAGATAGCTAGGACTTAGGTTTGATACAGAAGTAGATAGATAGTCAGCTAGGACTTTGGTTTGATAGAGATGTAGATAGATAGCTAGATAAGACGACAATGACAGAACAGTTTGATTGTTTCCTTGCCATACGGTACTTGGCGTGCCTGGCTGTAGCCTGGGGAGAGAGGTGGAGATCTACACACCCCCTCCGG
>JAZGLO010004267.1:0-46405 GCA_036873155.1 Biomphalaria sudanica
TATAGGACTAAAACTCGAGTGTACTTAACTTAATTTTGAACTACACCTACACTGAACCACAACTCAACTCAACTGATCGAGAGCTATATTGTATTGTAGGTGTATGAAACTATGGGATGTAGATAGTAAGAAATGTTCCCCCCCCCACTGATTGCATTCATTGAACCAAGACTCCGGACTCTACTCAGGATACATCCGTTTCGCCAAGATTGTTCACGTGTCACAGTTTCCTTTGATCTGGATGCTAGCTATCTGAAATCTTCTCGCTGGACACTTCACTGAACGCTTCAAGTCTTTGCTGTGACCATTGACCCAAAATCAAGTCTTTGCTGTGACCATTGACCCTAAATCAAGTCTTTGCTGTTACCATTGACCCTAAATCAAGTCCTCACTCACTCGTGATTCCTTGTTTGCTGTGACCATTGACCCTAAATCAAGTCTTTGCTGTGACCATTGACCCTAAATCAATTCCTCACTCACTCGTGATTCCTTGTTTACCTGACAGTTCTAACTTTGTTCTGTAATACAAAGGATGAAACATTTTTTAGAGATTAACTGACAAGCAATGTTAATGTTTTCCCCCCTAAGTAAATGTTCAAATAAGGATTCTTCGTTCATCGAGATGGTAAATAGATAAAAACTCAGAAATAATGTTTCTTCATTACATCCATCTATTTTAGACTTTGATTTTCTGTGTTATTCTTGCCTGTATACATCCGAGCTCAGCAGACAAAGACTTGCGCCTGATGTGACAAAATATATTTATTACACCAGACCTTAAAGTTGATGGCGAAAACACAATGTTTAACCAGATAATTCTGTAAATAAAGTACTATGGAAGACTTCTAGACACCATGTTGTATAGTGTTCAATTGAAAGTTTAGTGGCTTTGGTGAACTGATATATATCTTTTAACTGTGTTCATAGTCTTGAATATCGCTGACAAAATAATTGTCAGAAAACAAAATGATGTCAGGTAGTTAAGACACGGATGCGAGATACTACTACATGGAGTAAAGCACCCTAGCATGAGAGTAGCACCCTACCACCTACCATCATTTGCTAACCAAACTAACAACTTAAATCTAACCTAAATGTGTTTATTTTCATTACACTGTCTCCCATTCTCTCTTAATAGTTCACGTAGATACGTAGGCCCATCCATGACCTATATCTTTTGCCACAACAACGCAGATAAAAACCGTTATGTCAGACGTCAATTTAAATATCTAGACTGGGATATGAGCTGTGTGTGAATTTTTTTCAAGAAACTCAATAAAGTTTACTTGATTCAATTTTCTGATTATAAAAGTAGATCATAAAATGTATCTCGATTCACTAACAATCGAAACGGCAAAACAATTTTTCTTTTCACTGTAACAATCTTTACAATGTAATTGTAGACTACATACAAAATAAGGTGAACCGAAACAAATCATTTCACTAGATTCTAGCTACAGGTCTAGGAACACAAACTGGTGGGTGGTTATGTCAAGAACTTGTTTTTGTAGAACATTAGCCAACAAATGAAGACTAATTTGGAAGATATTTTTTTCGTGTGAGAGCTGATTTTGCAGACATGTTGATCCAGCAGGGGCTCTAACTCTTCATGTCATGCTAGATTGGAAGGGCAATACACTCCTGTAATCTACACAAACAAATCTGATCAAGCAAATAAACTGTTTGTTTTTCCTCCGTAGTCTAAGAAAACTCTTCGTGGTATTTTGAAAGTATATTTTGAGCTTATTAATTCCAAATTTTTTTAGGATGCTTATATTTGTATTCGTTTAATTTGAGAATGTTGAAATAGACCATATTTGTCTTCTGAAAACCTTTGAGAATGTTTAAACAGACCATATTTGTCTTCTGACAACCCTTGAGAATGTTGAAACAGACCATATTTGTCTTCTGACAACCCTTGAGAATGTTGAAACAGACCATATTTGTCTTCTGACAACCCTTGAGAATGTTGAAACAGACCATATTTGTCTTCTGACAACCCTTGAGAATGTTGAAACAGACCATATTTGTCTTCTGACAACCCTTGAGAATGTTGAAACAGACCATATTTGTCTTCTGAAAACCTTTGAGAATGTTGGAACAGACCATATTTGTCTTCTGACAACCCTTGAGAATGTTGGAACAGACCATATTTGTCTTCTGACAACCCTTGAGAATGTTGGAACAGACCATATTTGTCTTCTGACAACCCTTGAGAATGTTGGAACAGACCATATTTGTCTTCTGACAACCCTTGAGAATGTTGGAACAGACCATATTTGTCTTCTGACAACCCTTGAGAATGTTGAAACAGACCATATTTGTCTTCTGACAACCCTTGAGAATGTTGAAACAGACCATATTTGTCTTCTGACAACCCTTGAGAATGTTGAAACAGACCATATTTGTCTTCTGAAAACCTTTGAGAATGTTGGAACAGACCATATTTGTCTTCTGACAACCCTTGAGAATGTTGGAACAGACCATATTTGTCTTCTGACAACCCTTGAGAATGTTGGAACAGACCATATTTGTCTTCTGACAACCCTTGAGAATGTTGAAACAGACCATATTTGTCTTCTGACAACCCTTGAGAATGTTGGAACAGACCATATTTGTCTTCTGACAACCCTTGAGAATGTTGGAACAGACCATATTTGTCTTCTGACAACCCTTGAGAATGTTGGAACAGACCATATTTGTCTTCTGACAACCCTTGAGAATGTTGGAACAGACCATATTTGTCTTCTGAGACCCCTTGAGAATGTTGGAACAGACCATATTTGTCTTCTGACAACCCTTGAGAATGTTGGAACAGACCATATTTGTCTTCTGACAACCCTTGAGAATGTTGAAACAGACCATATTTGTCTTCTGACAACCCTTGAGAATGTTGGAACAGACCATATTTGTCTTCTGACAACTCTTGAGAATGTTGGAACAGACCATATTTGTCTTCTGACAACCCTTGAGAATGTTGGAACAGACCATATTTGTCTTCTGACAACCCTTGAGAATGTTGGAACAGACCATATTTGTCTTCTGACAACCCTTGAGAATGTTGAAACAGACCATATTTGTCTTCTGACAACCCTGTTTGTGTGTTCTCTCGGTAAGGCAATTTTAAAGATTAACTTCAATATTCAGAAACGTTAATCAGTCGTTGGATTGTTGCTCCTAACAGCTAGTATACTGAACCTATGTAGGCGTATTAAATGCTTAGGTTTAATACTTTAAGTAACAAACATATTTAGTGAACAAAAACTGAATATAATTTTTATTAGTAATATACACAGATTGAACTCTAGATGAAATATAATTTCTATTAGTAATATACACAGATTGAACTCTAGATGCAATATAATTTCTATTAGTAATATACACAGATTGAACTCTAGATGAAATATAATTTCTATTAGTAATATACACAGATTGAACTCTAGATGAAATATAATTTCTATTAGTAATATACACAGATTGAACTCTAGATGAAATATAATCTAATAGTGCTACTATGAAATGATATTTAGACAAAATCTAACTCTCTATAAAAACACGTCGCTACTCTCTGGCGTCTCTGACTTGTCTCTCGTTAACTAGCACCCACGGGACTACTTAACATCAATATGACAGACCCTGTCGTGCTTTCATCTCACTACACCAGGAAAAATTAATACTAGCTTTCCTGATTGTTACCTTAGAAACGCCCCCACACACAAACTCCTTAACATTCAGCTACCTCTTATTTAAAGAAAGTGAAGTTCTCATGGATTGAGGTCAAAAAAGTAATGTTCCCCTTGACGACCTTGCGATCTATAGGGCATATGAGGTTAAGGTCATCCATTTCTTGAGCCAATAGTAACGAGCAGGTTGTCATATGGCCTGTACAAAGATGAAACTCCATTACTTTCCCCAACTAAAGTCAGGGACCCATTAGAGTCGGCTGCACTCAGGGGTGCTTTAAAAATCCTGAGATTTATAACCCCAGTTTTCATTGAGATTCGAATCCCAGGTTTGGAGCCAAACGCTTAACCACTCAACCACTAAGTTCTTATTTCAAATGTCTACAACAAAAGATTCATAACAATGTCAATACGAATTAGTTCTAAAAGTTATACGTTTAAAAAAAACGTTAGAGTTTATTCGTGTTCTTTATGTTTTCTGGATCTTTATCTTTTATAGTCGACACCAAGAGTCAATAGTGTTTTGTCTTTATTTGACTTGGATGCGCTCGGAGTATAAAGCACTTTGTTAATACAAATTTCATTCAATCTGTTATAAACTTTTCGCATGTAAATTATGAGTGAGTCTGGTGTAAATGTACATTTTTTTTTATAGTTATAGTTATAATATTTTGTTTGGAGTAATCATGAGTGTAATTCACAATATGTAAGACAAATTTCCTTAAGGACAATAAAGTTTATTATTATTATTAAATCTAATTTAACATTTGTGCTATGCATTCGTGCCAATAAACAGAAGTTGCATTTAAATCGCTAAATCTTCTTGAAATTTAGTCGAATTCCTAAATCGGTACGTACTTCTTTTATCAAGTCAAAGTAGATCTCCTTAAAGTCCTTTCTAATGACAACACAACTCAACCAACATTTTCACATTGTTTTGTTTGTCACTGGCAGCCATTTATTTTGCATCACGTCTGCAGGCTAAAATGTCTCCAAATAACAAAACGTAAAACCCAATCTTCAGACTGTATTGTGGACTAGAACATTGTACTCTGTAGCTCTGGTGTCTATTGTATCCAGGCATCCAGACAGTTATTATATTGATTCGCTTTATGCTAACTGGGGACAATTTCGTCAGAGTTCTGCTAGTGTCCATGTGTTTCTAAATGACGTGTGTGTGTGTTTGTCTGGTGCCGTGTGGAATGAGGATTGCCTATTTGTATATGAGACAACAGATAGTGCCAGCTTTAAATGAGACTCGCGGTTTTTCTTTGTTGGAATAGCTCTGTGCCTCGTTACCATCGCTGGTGGCCATTTTTGTTTTTGTTGTCTGCTAGAGGCCTTTCAGTGCTTGCCAATTCTGCAACAGTGAAAACCGTTCTGAAGTGAGACATTTACTTGTTCCGTGATGTTCCTTTCTAGTTCTAGCTATGTACTTCTAATAGGTAAACAAAAAGTGGAATTCTCAGATTAAGACAGAAAATTAGAGCTATTTAAGTAAATGTTTGATTTCTAACTTGTAAAATGGAATGTAAATATTTGAAATGGAACTTAATGTTTTAAATCTTAGAAGGAAAAGAGCGTGTCATAATTTTGGTCCGTGATAATGAACGCTAATTAATAATTAGTAGTTACCCGGGTTCGAATAGTAATATTTCTCTGAATTTTTGTGCACTATTAGCGTAATAAATACGTCAAGCTCAAACTGAGATCTATCAAGTCTTTATTCCTTAAGTTTACACCAACTAACAAGAGGAGTTAGTACGGGTAGTTGTTCTTTGCCCTCAAACGCCATCATTGTGTATGGTGTGAAAGATTTAATGTTTATGCTCAATGTGTTGCTTGTGATGAACCCTCCGAATTTGGAAACGTTTGCAAGGTGAGTAGTTGATAAAAAAAAAGGTTACACAGGTAGCTATTGATCATTTGTAAATCAGGGTCATCTACTACGGTTGAAGCGAACGATACCAATTTTTAAGAAATTTTCCTTGAATCCTGAGATTATAGAGCTAGACGAAAGGATTATAATACGATTTTACAACGACCTATCTCTGACCTATATATTAAGCCGCAAATCACAAAGAGGAATACATTATAGGCAGCTGCCTATTTAATTCCGCTTTTCGTCTAATGCTACCTTATACAAATCAAGTACAGTAACTCGTCTTGTATGTGTTTTGTTTTTTTATTTTGTATTCGAAATTCTAGTTTTTATACACAGGACAAACATTGCTCAATTATACGTTGTTTTTTTTTCAGGATTCTAGATATAAAACACTTATCTTGCAGTTATAAAGAAGAAGTCACAAGACTAAAAGTTTCATGTAAAACTCTTTAGTAATTAAAGCAAATAATGCCTGCCGTGACAGCTGGATCTCAAGTGTGCAAAGTATTCCTCTGTGAGTACCCACGTGAAAGATCACGGCTACGAAAATGATGACGTCATTAACTGTACTCTTGAAACCAAATGCACGCTACAGTATCGTCTGGCTGACTGCTTTGATGTCGCTGGTGCTACGGACAGGTAAGAAAGATTCGAAGTAGATCTTAAACTTGTTAATGGAATGCTATCACGAGGTTGATCTGGAGATAAAAACAGTCGTTGATGTCCCCTTTCCATTTCACCTTTTCTTAACCCTCAGTCTGCTGGGTCGAAGACTATCTCTCGTGTAGTCCGTTGGGTCAAAGACTATCTCTCCTGTAGCCTGTTTGGTCGAAGACTATCTCTCGTGTAGTCTGTTTGGTCGAAGACTATCTCTCCTGTAGCCTGTTGGGTCGAAGACTATCTCTCCTGTAGCCTGTTGGGTCGAAGACTATCTCTCCTGTAGCTTGTTGGGTCGAAGACTATCTCTCGTGTAGTCTGTTTGGTCGAAGACTATCTCTCCTGTAGCCTGTTGGGTCAAAGACTATCTCTCCTGTAGCCTGTTGGGTCGAAGACTATCTCTCGTGTAGTCTGTTTGGTCGAAGACTATCTCTCCTGTAGCCTGTTGGGTCGAAGACTATCTCTCGTGTAGTCTGTTGGGTCGAAGACTATCTCTCGTGTAGTCTGTTTTATTGATTATTGTACATTCTATATCCATTTACATTAATAATAATAAGGCTTGATTTCGAGTCGGAAGATTAATGAGGAATGCAGTATTTCACGTGGCTACGCAGCCCCAGCTGTGACCTACATATTTGCCACATCCAGGATGAGCATTACCATTGTCCGCCGGTGGTCGATTAAGATTTTTTGTTTTCCGCCTGCGTCTGTCCTCGGCATCGGATTTTCTTTTGATCTCCAATGTGTATTCCGCAGCCTATGTGAGTGAGCTCCAGGCAGTATTGACATTTATATATCTCAAGTCATTTGACATTTATATAGCTCAAGTCATTTGACATTTATATAGCTCAAGTCATTTGACATTTATATAGCTCAAGTCATTTGACATTTATATAGCTCAAGTCATTTGACATTTATATATCTCAAGTCATTTGACATTTATATAGCTCAAGTCATTTGACATTTATATATCTCAAGTCATTTGACATTTATATAGCTCAAGTCATTCGACATTTATATTTTAATAAAAATAAGATCGGGGCACAATGTTGAATCGTAAAAGCTTACGCAGTTAGGTTCCTGATTCCCCGGATGTGAATCAAAATATTTCTCTACATTTGTATCCAATACCAACTGGAGAAAAACAAGACAAACATTTTTTTTTTAAACGCTAATATATATATTTAAAAAATACTTCAAACCAAAACTTCTATTCAGCCTAGTTGTATCAATGAGTTTGGATCAGTCATGTCATTAAATGTGTAATAGATACTAGACTAACAATACAAAAGCCTGTATCAATGAGTTTGGATCAGTCATGTCATTAAATGTAGAAATAGATACTAGACTAACAATACAAAAGCATGTATCAATGAGTTTGGATCAGTCATGTCATTAAATGTGTAATAGATACTAGACTAACAATACAAAAGCATGTATCAATGAGTTTGGATCAGTCATGTCATTAAATGTGTAAAAGATACTAGACTAACAATACAAAAGCATGTATCAATGAGTTTGGATCAGTCATGTCATTAAATGTGTAATAGATACTAGACTAACAATACAAAAGCATGTATCAATGAGTTTGGATCAGTCATGTCATTAAATGTGTAATAGATACTAGACTAACAATAACAAAAGCATGTATCAATGAGTTTGGATCAGTCATGTCATTAAATGTGTAATAGATACTAGACTAACAATAACAAAAGCATGTATCAATGAGTTTGGATCAGTCATGTCATTAAATGTGTAATAGATATTTGACTAACAATAACAAAAGCATGTATCAATGAGTTTGGATCAGTTATGTCATTAAATGTGTAATAGATACTAGACTAACAATAACAAAAGCATGTATCAATGAGTTTGGATCAGTCATGTCATTAAATGTGTAATAGATACTAGACTAACAATAACAAAAGCATGTATCAATGAGTTTGGATCAGTCATGTCATTAAATGTGTAATAGATACTAGACTAACAATAACAAAAGCATGTATCAATGAGTTTGGATCAGTCATGTCATTAAATGTGTAATAGATACTAGACTAACAATAACAAAAGCATGTATCAATGAGTTTGGATCAGTCATGTCATTAAATGTGTAATAGATACTAGACTAACAATAACAAAGGCATGTATCAATGAGTTTGGATCAGTCATGTCATTAAATTTAGAAATAGATACTAGACTAACAATACAAAAGCATGTATCAATGAGTTTGGATCAGTCATGTCATTAAATGTGTAATAGATACTAGACTAACAATAACAAAGCATGTATCAATGAGTTTGGATCAGTCATGTCATTAAATGTGTAATAGATACTAGACTAACAATAACAAAAGCATGTATCAATGAGTTTGGATCAGTCATGTCATTAAATGTGTAATAGATACTAGACTAACAATAACAAAAGCATGTATCAATGAGTTTGGATCAGTCATGTCATTAAATGTGTAATAGATACTAGACTAACAAAACAAAAGCATGTATCAATGAGTTTGGATCAGTCATGTCATTAAATGTGTAATAGATACTAGACTAACAATAACAAAAGCATGTATCAATGAGTTTGGATCAGTCATGTCATTAAATGTGTAATAGATACTAGACTAACAATAACAAAAGCATGTATCAATGAGTTTGGATCAGTCATGTCATTAAATTTAGAAATAGATACTAGACTAACAATACAAAAGCATGTATCAATGAGTTTGGATCAGTCATGTCATTAAATGTGTAATAGATACTAGACTAACAATAACAAAAGCATGTATCAATGAGTTTGGATCAGTCATGTCATTAAATGTGTAATAGATACTAGACTAACAATAACAAAAGCATGTATCAATGAGTTTGGATCAGTCATGTCATTAAATGTGTAATAGATACTAGACTAACAATAACAAAAGCATGTATCAATGAGTTTGGATCAGTCATGTCATTAAATGTGTAATAGATACTAGACTAACAAAACAAAAGCATGTATCAATGAGTTTGGATCAGTCATGTCATTAAATGTGTAATAGATACTAGACTAACAATAACAAAAGCATGTATCAATGAGTCTGGATCAGTCATGTCATTAAATGTGTAATAGATACTAGACTAACAATAACAAAAGCATGTATCAATGAGTTTGGATCAGTCATGTCATTAAATTTAGAAATAGATACTAGACTAACAATACAAAAGCATGTATCAATGAGTTTGGATCAGTCATGTCATTAAATGTGTAATAGATACTAGACTAACAATAACAAAAGCATGTATCAATGAGTTTGGATCAGTCATGTCATTAAATGTGTAATAGATACTAGACTAACAATAACAAAAGCATGTATCAATGAGTTTGGATCAGTCATGTCATTAAATGTGTAATAGATACTAGACTAACAATAACAAAAGCATGTATCAATGAGTTTGGATCAGTCATGTCATTAAATGTGTAATAGATGCTAGACTAACAATAACAAAGGCATGTATCAATGAGTTTGGATCAGTCATGTCATTAAATGTGTAATAGATACTAGACTAACAATACAAAAGCATGTATCAATGAGTTTGGATCAGTCATGTCATTAAATGTGTAATAGATACTAGACTAACAATAACAAAGCATGTATCAATGAGTTTGGATCAGTCATGTCATTAAATGTGTAATAGATACTAGACTAACAATAACAAAAGCATGTATCAAAATTAAAGATAAGGGGAACGACCTGAATTTGAACTCATGGCTCAAATCTTCTGAGGCTGCTCAAGCAACACGATAACCACTCTACTTGTGTAGAGCTTGATGAACATGGAAGATTGTATAGTTATCTATTGTTTCTACAGTCTCGTTCTGTTTTTTTATGCTGTGTTCACTAAGACTCAGACGAACGACAAGTATAAAGGGGACTAATTCAGCTTATAGCGCCATTTCATTCAAGTACTATTTCTTTCCTTTGTTCAAAATACTAAACCAAATAATTAATTACAAATATTTAATTAAGTAATTGGTTAAGTTGTTCATTGATTCTTGTGTTGTCTAGTAAAAGAAATAATTGTAGAAAATTTCAGCTTGATCCGAGATTGGGTGAGTGAAAATTAATATGTACAAACTTTTTACCAGACAGACAGAGTGAGTTGATATCAGCTTTGTATAAAACAAAGCTTATACGAAGTGTAATTTTATCAATTAGTTCGGATCATTCATGTAATTGAATTTATATTAGATCCTAGACCAACAATAATAAATCTGCGCGATTAATACAATATGTACCAATTGTTTTTGTTTAGTGATATTTCATGCTTATAGCTTTCTCAATACGCAATGATCCTATCACCTGTCTGGACCTGTTTTGGAAACTTAAAGGGGGGGGGGAGTTAAGAAAGAAAGGACGTCGGCGAGTCAATAATAAACTTACAAATAATATTTCCAAGTTGATTGTTCCATCAAAATGTCCTGAAAAATTTTTCTTGGGATCTGTTCGTTAGATATTATTAACAATGTCTGCGCCTCGAGTTCTGAACTTTCAGGTGTAGAGTTCTGAACTTTAGTGTCACCAGCTTCAGTGAAGTGACTTAATTGAAGGTCATGTATTTACCTATTTTACAGCACAAATACGATAGTTATGTCCGTTCAGCTTTAATAGTGTTCTGTTCTGCAAATGTTTTGTTTTGATAATGTTCTGTTTTGATATTGTTTTGTTTTGATATTGTTTTGTTTTGATATTGTTCTGTTTTGATATTGTTCTGACAACAAGCCACGAAGAGTGTTCAAATAACAATTTCTTCTAGTTACACAATACGATAAATAGATAAATTATACCCATACACTAGTTACAGAGGTCAAGGGTTTTTTAACACTCCAGCATATTATTTTAGATAATAGTGAACAAATAGATGCTATCTTACTAGATTTTTCCAAGGCTTTTGACAAAGTTCACCACCATAGTTTGCTTAAAAAATTAAAATATTTCGGCATTAACGGTCCACTGCATCAGTGGATTAAAGATTTTCTGATAGGGAGAGAACAAACTGTAATAATAAATGGCTCTAAATCAACACCAATAACAGTAAACTCAGGTGTACCTCAAGGAACAGTCTTGGGTCCACTACTATTTTTAATTTACATAAATGATTTACCAAATTGCATTAGTTCAGGAACAAAAGTCAGATTATTTGCAGACGATTGCATAATATATAGAACAATAAAAACAAAACAAGACACAGATATTTTACAAAGAGAATTAGATGAATTACAGAAATGGGAATCAAATTGGAGCATGTCTTTCCACCCAGAAAAATGTCAGTTGTTAAGAGTAACAAAAAAAATTAAACAAATTAATTCCACTTATCTTATTCATGGCAAACCAGTAACACAGACTAAAAACTCAAAATACCTAGGTGTTATAATAAATGAAAAACTGTCATGGAATCCACATATTGATGAAACTATAAAAAAATCCAACAAAGCATTAGGGTTTATTAAAAGAAATTTCTATAAATCAAATAAGAACATAAAACTAAAATGTTATTTAACCTTGGTTAGGCCAATAATAGAATATGCATCCACCGTGTGGGACCCCTCAACTCAAGAAAACATTAAGAAACTGGAACAAACACAAAATAGAGCAGTGAGATTCATAACAAACGAATATTCACATTTGACTAGGGTAACACCATTAGTAAAATCACTAAATTTAGAAAGCCTTCAGGACAGAAGACTCAAAAGTAAAGTAGCAATTATACATAAAACACTGAACCATAATCTTCAAATACAAAAACAAAATTTAATAAAATACTCTGAAAGACACAAAAATAAAGGCACATTCCTAGTCCCATATGCTAGGACAAATTTGTACAAATACTCCTTCTTCCCTAGTGCTATTAGAGCATGGAATGGGTTGCCTGATCTAGCCAGAAAAACCAGTGACTTGGCAGAATTTAAGTCATTGGTTAATATGCATGACTAAATGCATGACGCGTAGGACGTAATCATCTTCTTTTTTGAAGTAACGTCTGTATTATATAAGATAAGAAGATAATAGCGTCTTTTCCCCTTTCGGAAGCCGTTAATAAAAGAAAGT
Organism: Biomphalaria sudanica; assembly: GCA_036873155.1. Classification (NCBI taxonomy): domain Eukaryota; kingdom Metazoa; phylum Mollusca; class Gastropoda; family Planorbidae; genus Biomphalaria; species Biomphalaria sudanica. Next base: position 12,311 of record JAZGLO010004267.1, read on the forward strand.
ATAGTCTAGACCCTGGGTCTAGTTTAAGATATGGTATAGAAGATTCTACTTTGGGATATAGATCCAAACATGGTAATAATAAAAGACGTTAGCCTAGACTAGAATACTGGGTCTAGTTTGAGATATGGTATAGAAGATTCTACTTTGGGATATAGATCCAGTCTTATAACTATAATAAGTTTCATAAAAAAAAAAAGTGTTTTTTTTTTTTTAAAGACAATTTCTCCTTTATGAAACAGATTGCATTTTGTAAGAGCGCAAGTAACGTCTGTATTATATAAGATAAGATCAGATTTTCTAGTTCTTGGTTCTATCTCCGTGTTTATTACATCTAATGTTGTCTTCGTTTTACAGCCTTTACAAAAGTCTTGTCGCTGATGTGGTTACATATAAAGTAAATATCTCATCTATCTATCTATCTATCTATCTATCTATCTATCTATCTATCTATCTATCTATCTATCTATCTATCTATCCATCTATCTATCCATCTATCTATCTATCTATCTATCTATATCTACCTTATCTAATCACACTGACTCTACTCTCTTCATGAAACACTTTCTCATTAGCCTCCCCTTGAAGACTCCATTAGTCCTGATTGTGTTACTTGACCATTATGAATCGGTGTTGTAATTTAAATGTCCATGTGTGTCTGTGTCTGTTTGAGTAACTAAAAGGGAGGCATAGGCATTCGACCAATGGCTACCAATTTGTATTTATCACCCATTATCAGCGTTCTGCTAAGCTGAGGGTGGTGGGGGGGGACTTCTTATTGAAGAGAATAAAAGTTGTATTTACATTGTAGTCATAAATGCAAATTTTGAATATTTATCATGTCAAAGTATGACATTACGAATGTTTGGAAAAGTCAAATAATGACATGACGAGACGTCGATTCCGTGTGTAAGCAAGACTTTTTAGGCTGGAGACAGTTTTATAGAAATCAACCCAAACCTATTTTGAAGTAGAGGAAGAAGAAGTCGTTTCAAAATGTCTCCACTGCACTCTATCAGAACGGTCATTTTTGTCCGACTGTGATACATCGTTATGAGGACGACCTTTGCGTGACCGAAAAAAGAGCCGTTTTACTTTCAGCACTCCCATGGCCCACTAAATAAGTTGGTGGGGAAACTGCTGGCACTCCACTGGGGTCCTACCAGCTCAATGAAGAACCTTTTCTAGTGTACAAAAGACTTTAAAATGTACCTATGAAACACAGTTTCCCAAAACAGAGACTAAATGGAATGGTCTTAATGAAGTTACTTCAATTTCGGTTGTAAGCAAATTGGAAATAAAGAAGCAAAGAAAAAAAAGATGCTCTAATTATATGTCTTGAAGTTTCTTTTTTCATGTTATTTATAAAATCCACCTTTGACCCCAAGTACCCTAGTCGGATAAGGATAATTTCAGACTACGTGTTTACCATTGACCAAAACCAGGTCAAGATGCGAGGTCTCTCTATTGAGAACTTCCTATTTTGAAGGTAAAGGCAGCTCCTTAGAGCAACTCATCAAGGCAACTAATTACTACCAAAACAAAGTACCAGAAATGAAGAGACCCACTTGTGATAGTCCTTAAATGTTAAATGGTCTTTGTATTACAATAATACCTCTTCTGGTATTATTAGAATGTTCATGGTGTATTCATTAAATGTCCTTCTTCATGTCTACTAGATCTGCTGAGTAATTTGACCACAACACATGCATATTTAGAAACAAACTGTCGTAGCAGACGAAATATTTAATCATCATAATAAGATAGTCAACAATAAATTGGCAACTTCATACATCAATGAGAATACTTGAAATGGTTCACATAATAATATAACATAATCCAAATAGAATTTCATTAAACACTCAGCTAATAATACTTCAATACACTCAACCTGAACATATAAGACATGTCGACCTTCTTAAAATACGTGGCGTCTACTGCCGATTACTGATCATGTGATCAACTCCCAAAAAACGAGATTTCTTGCCCACAATGGAACTGTGGCCCCTTGATTCCCCCGTGCAACATCATACTCTCCATAAACTAGTGTATCTCGTGCTCCATGATCAATATATGATGTGACACCACTGAAAGACAGGCATTAGGCTTTCACCACCGAAAATACTGCAAGACAGGCTGGAGTCTTTCACCACTAAAAATACTGCAAGACAAGCTGTAGGTATTCACCACTGAAAATACTGCAAGACAGGCTGTAGTCTTTCACCATCGAAAATACTGCAAGACAGGCTGTAGGCATTCACCACCGAATATACTGCAAGACAAGCTGTAGGCTTTCATCACCGAAAATACTGCAAGACAGGGTGTAGGCATTCACCACCGAAAAAACTTCAAGAAAGGCTGTAGGCTTTCACCACCGAAAATACTGCAAAACTGGCTGTAGGCTTTCACCACCGAAAATACTGCAAGACAGGGTATAGGCATTCACCACCGAAAATACTGCAAGAAAGGCTGTAGGCATTCACCACCGAAAATACTGCAAGACAGGCTGTAGGCATTCACCACCGAAAATCCTGCAAGACAGGCTGTAGGCTTTCACCACCGAAAATACTGCAAGACAGGCTGTAGGCATACACCACTGAAAATACTGCAAGACAAGCTGTAGGCATTCACCACCGAATATACTGCAAGACAAGCTGTAGGCATTCACCATCGAAAATACTGCAAGACATGCTGTAGGCATTCACCACTGAAAATACTGCAAGACAGGCTGTAGGCTTTTACCTCCGAAAATACTGCAAGACAGGCTGTAGGCATTCACCACTGAAAATACTGCAAGACAAGCTGTATGCATTTACCACCGAAAATACTGCAAGACAAGCTGTATGCATTCACCATCGAAAATACAGCAAGAAAGGCTGTAATCATTCACCACCGAAAATACTACAAGACAGGCTGTATGCATTCACCACTGAAAATACTGCAAGACAAGCTGTAGGCATTCACCACTGAACAGATAGTGTGACAACAGTTTGAAAAGTAGAATGTTTTCCACCTCACTCCTGCTTGTGCACCATTTGAACCTGTCTCTGCTGTCTATCATCTCGGTATTTATGTTCTATACTTTACATCTATTGGTTTGCAAATATAGAATCCTATAGCTATGATAATTCTTATTATTATAGTTGAATACATGGGGAGAAAGGGTTATTTATCTAAGGGAGGAAAGTGGGGACGTTACATCACATTGAAATCTTTGTCTAAAAATGGACCTGTTCTTGGTTGTAGGATTGAACAGCAGTAAATACACAGCATGTAACTCGAAGCAGTCAATATGATTCAATGTACCCATTCTATTGGATTCGGAGACTTCCTTTCTCCCCTGTCACACTGGATGTGATTGTAAAAAAAAAAAAGATCCATTGAAATGAAACCCCCTGATAGATAGATGTAGCGCCTGATAATAAAACTTGAATGTTAACAGACTTGCTCATGGCAATGTCACATTTTTATAATGGAATGCAGGAAAATGAATGTCACGCCTGCAAAATATCAATTTTAATACGATGAAGAAATGATGTTTTGTTTGTGTCGTGTCAAACGAAATCAAGGATATATGTAGTCTCAGTAAATTTTGCGTCAACCAGGGCATTCAATCTACATTCAGAATAATTGACTCTACGCCGTGTCTCTTTGGATCACGAAATTTTATTGATAGCTTGAATTTTCAGTTAATATAGTGAACTTGAATTCTGAATTCTGATTGGACAGTTCTCCCCCCCCCCCCTCTTTCCTTTTTTTTTGGGGGGGGGGGTGTTACAGTTATAATCATTGTTATGGAAGTCTCTGTGAATGTGATGTTACTTATTTGTGTGAGCTATGGCTATTAAAATGATTAGTGTATGATAGTTATAACTAATTAGATCTATTGAATCTGTCTCTGCATCACATTTGCAAACCTACAAATATTACATTTCTAAATTGTGATGTGTCTTCTGTATATGCAGTCATCTATTTGATGTGATGTAGGCGTAGGGTTACAAAGTAATTCATGCAAATATAAAAGTAGTACCGGAACCATGTTTGTTCGCAATCGTTCCGTCACTTGAGTACACAAAAGTTATAACAACAGGTCGTTTGATGGATATACAAATAGATCTACATGTTTATTGAAATTAAAACAGTGGGAGGATGATTCAGAAAAAGAGATATAGATCCAGATAGTCATTAATCCAATCACCAGAATATTGCTGTTTCTATTCAGAACGCGACTACTATTTCAATGTTATTTAACTTTAGTTTGGCCGATATTAGAATATACATCATCTATTAGGGATTCCTGAACTCAAGAAAACATAAAGTAACTAGAACAAACACAAAATAGAGCAGTGAGATTTATAACGAAAAAAAAAATTTGATTAGAGTAACACCATTATTAAAATCACTAAACTCAGAGATACTTCATGACAGAAGAATAAAAAGTAAAGTACCTACAATACATAAAACACTAAACCATAACTTACAAATAGAAAAACAAAACCTAATGAAATACTCAGACACAAAGATTTCTTATTCCATACGCTAGAATAAATTCGTACAAGTGCTCCTTCTTCCCTAGTGCCATTAGAGAATGGAATGGGCTGCCTGAAACTGCAAGAAAACCAACGACTTAGCAGAGTTTAATTCATTGATTAACATGCATGACAACATTGACCTAATTATCTTCTGTTTTTGAAACAACGTCTGTAATCTAAAAGATAATATCATAAATCAAAATAGCACAGAAAAATCGATGATAATAATAATCAATAATAAACAGAATGCCTTAATTTCTTGAAGCTACAATGACCAATGTTTACTTAATAAATGTTTTTCATCCATATATCAAGGTCATTTTTAGAAACTCCACCAGGACTCTCTAATACATCGTTTTCATCTGCTTTATTTCTATTTTTCATCCAGACTTACTGAAGCTCTTGGTTTTTAAACTGGACATTTTGGGGGAAAACTGAATCAGAGTGGTTGTTGTGTTGACCACTGTTGGAAACAAAGAAAAAAAATACAAACAAAATATAAAATAAAAAAAAAAAAGAGCTTATCTAAGGTAAAGAACCGCAAAATCACTGCCACATTTCTCAATGCTTTAAGAATAAGCTGCCTTTTTGTATAAGAAAAATATTAACTGCCACTAATTGATAAACTTGTTGGTTAATTTAATTTGTTTAAAATTGATTCTTGTATTGTCCTCGACTAGGAATATAATGCAAACATTTCTGTTTGAACCGATGAAGTGAGATCAAAACGTTAAATGTGGAATAACTCCACATATACAGCCACATATCTCAATAAGTAGCACTTATATTTCCCTATTTTTCACACCTTACAAAATAATTAATTACAAGGAATTGATTAACACATTTTTGTTTAATTGGTTCATATTTCTATAATTACAACAACAACAAAATCTTGTCAAGTTTCAACTTGAACAAAAACAAACAACAAACCCGGAGGTGAACTCGATGGCAGTCTCGCTGGGGACATCACGTGCACATAACAATGAATGTGTATCTGTGTGTATGTGTGTATCTATTTCCGTGTGTGTGCATCTTTGTGTATGTGTGTATCTATGTGTATGTGTGTATCTACATCCGTGTGTATCTATAAGTACGTGTGTATCTGTAATCCATCAAATGTTTCCGGAATCAATGTATTCTGCTAGAGATAATTTCATTAAACAAAATACTTCCAGTGATCAGTCCCAATTGAAATCAATATCTATTTATCTCTGGGGCTTACGGGCTTGTCATCGTTACACTACAGGTATGGTGTAGATTACGTCCACTTTATCACTGGGAGTAAGGGGTCGAGGTGGTTGGGAAGTTATGGACAAGTAAGAAGTGATTCATGGACAAGTAAGAGGGGAGTTATGGACAAGTAAGAGGGGAGTTATGGACAAGTAAGAAGTGATTCATGGACAAGTAAGAGGGGAGTTATGGACAAGTAAGAGGGGAGTTATGGACAAGTAAGAGGGGAGTTATGGACAAGTAAGAAGGGAGTTATGGACAAGTAAGAGGGGAGTTATGGACAAGTAAAAGGGGAGTTATGGACAAGTAAGAGGGGAGTTATGGACAAGTAAGAGGGGAGTTATTGACAAGTAAGAGGGGAGTTATGGACAAGTAAGAGGAGAGTTATGGACAAGTAAGAGGGGAGTCATGGACAAGTAAGAGGGGAGTTATGGACAAGTAAGAGGGGAGTTATGGACAAGTAAGAGGGGAGTCATGGACAAGTAAGAGGGGAGTCATGGACAAGTAAGAGGGGAGTTATGGACAAGTAAGGGGGGAGTTATGGACAAGTAAGAGGGTAGTCATGGACAAGTAAGAGGGGAGTTATGGACAAGTAAGAGGGGAGTTATGGACAAGTAAGAAGTGATTCATGGACAAGTAAGAGGGGAGTTATGGACAAGTAAGAGGGGAGTTATGGACAAGTAAGAGGGTAGTCATGGACAAGTAAGAGGGGAGTTATGGACAAGTAAGAGGGGAGTTATGGACAAGTAAGAAGTGATTCATGGACAAGTAAGAGGTGAGTTATGGACAAGTAAGAGGGGAGTTATGGACAAGTAAGAGGGGAGTCATGGACAAGTAAGAGGGGAGTCATGGACAAGTAAGAGGGGAGTCATGGACAAGTAAGAGGGGAGTTATGGACAAGTAAGAGGGTAGTCATGGACAAGTAAGAGGGGAGTCATGGACAAGTAAGAGGGGAGTTATGGACAAATAAGAGGTGAGTTATGGACAAGTAAGAGGTGAGTTATGGACAAGTAAGAGGGGAGTTATGGACAAGTAAGAGGGGAGTTATGGACAAGTAAGAGGGGAGTTATGGACAAGTAAGAGGGGAGTTATGGACAAGTAAGAGGGGAGTTATGGACAAGTAAGAGGGGAGTTATGGACAAGTAAGAGGGGAGTTATGGACAAGTAAGAGGGGTGTTATGGACAAGTAAGAGGGGTGTTATGGACAAGTAAGAGGGGAGTTATGGACAAGTAAGAGGGGAGTTATGGACAAGTAAGAGGGGAGTTATGGACAAGTAAGAGGGGAGTTATGGACAAGTAAGAGGGTAGTCATGGACAAGTAAGAGGGGAGTTATGGACAAGTAAGAGGGGAGTTATGGACAAGTAAGAAGTGATTCATGGACAAGTAAGAGGGGAGTTATGGACAAATAAGAGGGGAGTTATGGACAAGTAAGAGGGTAGTCATAGACAAGTAAGAGGGGAGTTATGGACAAGTAAGAGGGGAGTTATGGACAAGTAAGAAGTAATTCATGGACAAGTAAGAGGGGAGTTATGGACAAGTAAGAGGGGAGTCATGGACAAGTAAGAGGGGAGTCATGGACAAGTAAGAGGGGAGTTATGGACAAGTAAGAGGGGAGTTATGGACAAATAAGAGGTGAGTTATGGACAAGTAAGAGGGGAGTTATGGACAAGTAAGAGGGGAGTTATGGACAAGTAAGAGGGGAGTTATGGACAAGTAAGAGGGGAGTTATGGACAAGTAAGAGGGGAGTTATGGACAAGTAAGAGGGGAGTTATGGACAAGTAAGAGGGGAGTTATGGACAAGTAAGAGGGTAGTCATGGACAAGTAAGAGGGTAGTCATGGACAAGTAAGAGGGGAGTTATGGACAAGTAAGAGGGGAGTTATGGACAAGTAAGAGGGGAGTTATGGACAAGTAAGAGGGGTGTTATGGACCAGTAAGAGGGGTGTTATGGACAAGTAAGAGGGGAGTTATGGACAAGTAAGAGGGGAGTTATGGACAAGTAAGAGGGTAGTCATGGACAAGTAAGAGGGGAGTTATGGACAAGTAAGAGGGGAGTTATGGACAAGTAAGAGGGGAGTTATGGACAAGTAAGAGGGGAGTTATGGACAAGTAAGAGGGTAGTCATGGACAAGTAAGAGGGGAGTTATGGACAAGTAAGAAGTGATTCATGGACAAGTAAGAGGGGAGTTATGGACAAGTAAGAGGGGAGTTATGGACAAGTAAGAGGGGAGTTATGGACAAGTAAGAGGGGAGTTATGGACAAGTAAGAGGGGAGTCATGGACAAGTAAGAGGGGAGTTATGGACAAGTAAGAGGGGAGTTATGGACAAGTAAGAGGGTAGTCATGGACAAGTAAGAGGGGAGTCATGGACAAGTAAGAGGGGAGTTATGGACAAATAAGAGGTGAGTTATGGACAAGTAAGAGGGGAGTTATGGACAAGTAAGAGGGGAGTTATGGACAAGTAAGAGGGGAGTTATGGACAAGTAAGAGGGGAGTTATGGCCAAGTAAGAGGGGAGTTATGGACAAGTAAGAGGGGAGTTATGGACAAGTAAGAGGGGAGTTATGGACAAGTAAGAGGGTAGTCATGGACAAGTAAGAGGGGAGTCATGACAAGTAAGAGGGGAGTTATGGACAAGTAAGAGGGGAGTTATGGACAAGTAAGAGGGGAGTTATGGACAAGTAAGAGGGGTGTTATGGACAAGTAAGAGGGGTGTTATGGACAAGTAAGAGGGGAGTTATGGACAAGTAAGAGGGGAGTTATGGACAAGTAAGAGGGGAGTTATGGACAAGTAAGAGGGGAGTTATGGACAAGTAAGAGGGTAGTCATGGACAAGTAAGAGGGGAGTTATGGACAAGTAAGAGGGGAGTTATGGACAAGTAAGAAGTGATTCATGGACAAGTAAGAGGGGAGTTATGGACAAGTAAGAGGGGAGTTATGGACAAGTAAGAGGGTAGTCATGGACAAGTAAGAGGGGAGTTATGGACAAGTAAGAGGGGAGTTATGGACAAGTAAGAAGTGATTCATGGACAAGTAAGAGGGGAGTTATGGACAAGTAAGAGGGGAGTCATGGACAAGTAAGAGGGGAGTCATGGACAAGTAAGAGGGGAGTTATGGACAAGTAAGAGGGGAGTTATGGACAAATAAGAGGTGAGTTATGGACAAGTAAGAGGGGAGTTATGGACAAGTAAGAGGGGAGTTATGGACAAGTAAGAGGGGAGTTATGGACAAGTAAGAGGGGAGTTATGGACAAGTAAGAGGGGAGTTATGGACAAGTAAGAGGGGAGTTATGGACAAGTAAGAGGGGAGTTATGGACAAGTAAGAGGGTAGTCATGGACAAGTAAGAGGGTAGTCATGGACAAGTAAGAGGGGAGTTATGGACAAGTAAGAGGGGTGTTATGGACCAGTAAGAGGGGTGTTATGGACAAGTAAGAGGGGAGTTATGGACAAGTAAGAGGGGAGTTATGGACAAGTAAGAGGGTAGTCATGGACAAGTAAGAGGGGAGTTATGGACAAGTAAGAGGGGAGTTATGGACAAGTAAGAGGGGAGTTATGGACAAGTAAGAGGGGAGTTATGAACAAGTAAGAAGGTAGTCATGGACAAGTAAGAGGGGAGTTATGGACAAGTAAGAGGGGAGTTATGGAGAAGCAAGAGAGAAAAAAGTGTGAGTTTAAAGTAGAGTAAGAAATTTGAGATGAGTGAGTAAAAAGAGAGAAAAGAGAGAGGTTGAGAGGTACAGGAGTAAGTGAGAAGTAAAATAGAAGTAAGATCATTCTTAAATTTTGGACAGCATCATTGCATGGAGGCCTATAAATGGTATGTTTAAAGTTGAAGGAAACTTTATTTATAATGCACATCTCAATAAACATATTCGAGATCTTCTGCATTTCATCTTCCTACATTCACAAAAGACAAATAGCTTAATAACAAAGCGCAATAAGTATTGAACCATGTCACAAAGGATTAATGATACATATAACCTGGACAGAAAAGCTGCCTTTAAATCACGCATACTGGCCACTGCCTGAGCCACTGTCCACTATCTAAACCATAGATTTTACAAATTGATCGAAGACCAACAACATTGACAATACATCATCGGTTATCTGCACTTTAACATGACGTTACACTACAATGTTTCATTGACATTGTTTAGGTGCTAAAATTTGTCAAAATGTTTAGTCATGACAACGATTGCAAGAGAAAAAAAAATTCCAAAGAGTACTAACATTCTGTTGTTGGTCCCAATTTTTTTTCCAGTATTTCACATTTCCGCCGCTTCTTTTGAAGTTTTGACCATATTGTGAAGTAAATCAGCACCAGGGGTTTCAGAACCTTTTCATCAGCTAGGTTCAATGTATGACCTGGACAGCTAATTTGTAGCGAAAAGAGAAGTTCAAATTACTTCCATTATCAGAAACAAATTTCAAAATAACCCGCTCTGGAAGAAGATTGTTAAGAATTTCAGTTTGTCTTCGCTTTTGTTATTCATGTGATATGAATTTATTTTAAATTTAAAAATTGCACATCTTTGATTAGGGTAAGAACAGCTTGTTCGGTTCGGTTCGTACCAAGCAGTTTTCCTCGAGCTTGGTTCGGTTCGGTCGTAAGGTTCGAGTTAGGTTCGGTTTCTTTTCCTTTAACTGCAGGAATTCAAGGACGATGAGAGCATCTCCCAGGACTCTCCGCACGACACAGATCAATATATTATTAACATCTCTTTTTGGTTTACTGCTAAAGGGAGAATCCATCACTATCTGTTTTAATTTAAAGTTGAAAGGTGAATAGGTCGACACAACTTATATATAGATTAAAACTACTAAAACTAAACAATATAGAACTAATTAGTTCTCCACTCAAGGTGTGATAGGTGGGGGGGGGGGGGGAGAGGGGATGCTGCCAAGGTTTAGAGTTACAGAAAACGTTTGCTTTGTCATCACTCTCTCTCTCTCTCTCTCTCTCTCTCTCTCTCGTTTTCTAGCCTACTGAAGATAATTAAATTTTAAAACGAAGGTTAAGAAAAAAATCTGTGGGCAACATTTTATTGACGTGGGACATTCAGTTACAAGTTATCGCCTGATAAAAGCGGCGACAAGGGAACATTAGATCGCCGGAACTCTAGGAACGATAATTCCTCGGGTTGCACATGAAAGCATCAACACTTTGTTCAATTATTTATAAACTACAATTTGTAGACATCAATTAATTAACCTTTGTTGATAGCTGGTGGGAAATATAGTTTTTGTTTGTTTTGTACCCTCCAACCCAAACATTTCTTTTCAAATGTTTTCATGACATGTCAGCGAAGAGGTAACGAACTCCAAGACCGGAAGTTGCTAGAGATACAGAAAAGTTTAATTGTGACATATTACCAAGGCACCATTACATTACATTGTTTGACATTTCAGGCTCGCGACTGAACAAAAAGAAATAAGATAAAGTGAAGAGGTTTAATTAAATATTGAGGCTGATGAAAGGATTAGACAAACATGTAAAGGCCCACCTCCACTATATCTTGTAGTCTTTCATAACATGAGCGAAGCTCCTTCACATTAATATCACATTCTAGTCTTTAGAGACGACTTTTGCAACTTGCCCATGTTGTTAATCCTTGATACACATTAATCATTACAAAATAGGTCATTTGTAATCAAAAGGCGCTGCTCCTATACTGCCCTTTTTTTTTAATTCTACAAATTATTGAAAACATCAGTGTTTGGAGTTGATGATCTAAAGCTTTCCTACCTTCCTGTCTTGTGTAGGTTACAAGATGATTTGCACTTTGGACATTTGTGGTGCCTTTGCGCAAGGAAGAGCTGTTCTACTATTGTACAGCTATGAAGGGGAACAATCTATTCCTAGAGAGTTATACCATTATCTATACGTTTAGAGACAAAGTGATTGTTATACCATTATCTATACGTTTAGAGACAAAGTGATTGTTATACCATTATCTATACGTTTAGAGACAAAGTGATTGTTATACCATTATCTACACGTTTAGAGACAAAGTGATTGTTATACCATTATCTATACGTTTAGAGACAAAGTGATTGTTATACCATTATCTATACGTTTAGAGACAAAGTGATTGTTATACCATTATCTATACGTTTAGAGACAAAGTGATTGTTATACCATTATCTATACGTTTAGAGACAAAGTGATTGTTATACCATTATCTATACGTTTAGAGACAAAGTGATTGTTATACCATTATCTATACGTTTAGAGACAAAGTGATTGTTATACCATTATCTATACGTTTAGAGACAAAGTGATTGTGTCTATTATGTAAGCGAATTGTGTGAATGTTTGTAAGGAATGTGTCAGAACATCAAGTTAGTTGGTTCTATGCAAAGCAGGCACTCAACACATTTCTTTTACAAAATAAAACATTCAGCTTATGTACTCGCAAGATTTACAGGACTTGCGAAACATTCTCCCATAGTACAGCACCAGGATAAAGGAGGAGAAGCAGGTAACAGAACCGAGTGCGAAACAATCTAATTCTGGTCAAGATTTATAGGAAAGAAGCCAAAAAAAATGTTCAGCTTTTGTTGCGCCCTTTTGTGCAAATAGACTTCGAAGCTCATGAAGTGGCGTTTGACTTTAAGCATGAATAATTTGAAGTCTCGCCGTCCCAGCTTTGAATCATTGAAGGAGACATAAACTCACGTAACTCTTCATTTAGCTCCCCTGAAAGTCATGCCCCGAACTTTAAGCTGTTAAGCTGAGACTCTAGAAAATCTCTTTGTGTAGACAGGATGCTTATCAGTACTTTTGCAAGAAAAGAGCAACAGTAGCGTCAATATTTTGTCACGTGACATAAAATGTAGATGTCACAGAAATCACTGTTTCCAACCTTTTATTTTTAAATGAATAACTACATTTCAAGTGACTGTGTACAGGGCAGCCACAAATGGATTTTTTAAAGAGCTGTTGCTTGGATACAGAGGCGTATGGAGGGGGCCCGAGCGACACAGGCAGCCTATATTTCGATGTGATGATCATAGAAAATGCCTTGCCCTAGGTGCACGCTTTGCTCACTACGCCTCTGCTTAGATATTACGGAACCGGACTTGGCGCCACCTAGTACTTAAAGGGAAAATAGTGTTCATACTTGGATTATATTTGGTAGTAACTATTTGTATAGCCAGCGGTATTTGGCTGGATATCATTCTATTTCATTCTTGACAGGAACTATTGGTGTCTGCTGAAATAGTGTATCTTGGTCATTACTGTTCTGTGTACAATATGTACGTAATGTAACCTTGGTGAAGAGCATCCAATTTAGATAGGCACGTGACTGAACTTCACGCGCTCTAGAAACCAACGTCCCACACAAGATATATGTTGTGACCCCCCTTCCCCCACCAACAACTCTTGTCAGAGAATTCCATTACCAATATCATCTATTCCACCCACCCCATACACACATACATACATACATACACACGCACACACTCTACGGCTTTGAAAATTTCCCCAATACAAATTAAGCATTCTTCGACTTTCTGCTTTTTATTAAAAGGCTTTTTGAATCTTTCAAGTGTTGAAAATGATCTAAGGATCGAGGCAATAATTTTTGTTTAAACTTTTATGTAGATCGATTTATTAAAATTAAACTGCGCGAAAAAAACGCTAATTTATATATATATATAAGTACAACATATTCGCGCGACTTAGGACTTGAACCCCTAAACGTCCAACTTGAAGTCAGCTGCTCTACCGACTGAACTAAGCAAGTGATTTTAAAATTTGAGTAAATTAGGCACTAAAACTGCTGTGCTTAAAAGCTGAAGTATAATCTTATACAATAGCTCTAGAACATTCAAGTTTAGATCTATGATATGCAACACAGTCCCTGTGAGAATTTGTTGGGTTTATATGTCCCTCTAGATCTAATCTTTTATCATAGATTAAAGACGTTCCTTTTACCAGAAGAGAGTCGTCCTACATTGATATAAGCTGTAGTGCACAGGAAGGGCTCATTTTGTATTACGTCGTCTTTAATAAACAAATTGGGTCGAAATTACTAATAAATTTTAATGGTAATTGTAACCGCTGGGGGGTTGCTATCGTGAAATGTAATTAGTTGACCTAGGCTTACGGAAAATAATAAATGGTTAAATTTTCGTATGTTTTCATCCAGGGCAGGCAGAAGAATTAGTGATAGGAAAGCTGACTTCATTAATGATGTTAAGGCTTTCGCGCGGTGTTGATTCTTTGAACTATATCTAGTGTAGATCTACGTCTGACTAGAAGTAACACTGAACTCAAACTACTTCAGGAACACCGGCGAAAGGCCGAAACAATCAAAATATGTAGTCGACGCTGATGTTATTCCACAAATATATTTAATAATCACAAAGGGAATCGTCCGATGTCAGCTATGTCCGTAAATCCGTATATCTATTCTACTGCTCTACACAAAGCGTCTTCTTTCTAGCGTCACTAAGAGCGTTCTTGTTTTTCAAAGATCTGTCACGTGACTTGTCGCTAAGTAAAACTTTCCCCTTATTCCCGAAACAAATACTAAATTCTAATCATGTCATAACAATTGAACATAATCAAAAGTTGAACTGGGTTTAAGAAGTATTGGAACAAAAACTAATGCAAGGACGTCAATGCGATGGAGACACACACTATGTAAACACACACACTTGACTCACACGTCCATACACACTTTTGGTGTGGTATTGATTCAATTTGTAAAACTCCACTTCATTTAGATCTAACAGTCTTGATTGTTATGTGTTTTAAAGAAAAACTTTAAAAAAAAACTTCAAATTTTCTATTCCCGTGAGAGAACTTGGAAATACAGCATTCTTTGAAGATTTGATCTCATATCTCTTTGTTACATACTGGGTTTCATTACTTTTAGGAGAGTTTTACATTTTAAATGACTTAACAATTTTAAGACATTTTAAATTGAGAAATCATTTCATTGTTTGGTTTTCTAAAGTATGAAATGTATTCCTACAATCGTCATGTTTACGTGTCTCCAAGGTGGTGTACAGATACAAATCTAAATCATCTCCTGCATACCTGTAGGCCTATAGAAAATTTTAAGTCAAAGAATAATTATCAATGGAGATAATAATTAATGAAATAACCTTGTATATAAGCAAGAAACAAGTTGTTTATTTTAAAATACGTCTGTGCTCTAGGACACAATTGTTTTTATCTTGAAATAAATCTTTATCTTCTTATCTTATATAATACAAACGTTACTTCAAAAAAGAAGATCATTACGTCCTACGCGTCATGCATTTAGTCATGCATATTAACCAATGACTTAAATTCTGCCAAGTCACTGGTTTTCCTGGCTAGCCCAGGCAACCCATTCCATGCTCTAATAGCGCCAGGGAATAAGGCGTATTTGTAAAAATTTGTCCTAGGATATCTCATATTAGTTTTTATATTGTAAAAATTGTGCTTTATTTAGAATTTGCAGTACTTATAAAAGTCAGAGAGTCCCATCAATAACTGATGCACACACTACTCAAAACGTGAACCAATCTCTGGCCATTCTAAATCAAATTTGTCAAACAAAAAAAATGACATGAGGTATAGAAAAAGGATAATTGCCGCCCTAGGCACCTCTCTATTTAAGCTTTGGCTTGCCTATTTTTTTTTCTGCCTTGTTATTTAACTCTAAGCGAAAACCATCTCAGTGCATTCCGGAACAAAGAAACTCGACTAGTAGAAAATGTTCCATCTTCCAGTTGTCAGAGCAGAAAATAAGATTCGGATTCAGTTCAGCAGCAATACAACTCTTAATGTGAAATGTCAGGGATACCTGGCCTTGTAAAAAAAAAACAAAAAAAAAAACATTCGATACGAATGTTGCTCTGGCTACAAGGGTTGAGATGGTGCAACTCTTCAGGCTGGATACTTTCAATTACATAGGCAGTGATATCTATCTATCTATCTATCTATCTATATCTATCTCTATCTATCTATCTATCTATCTATCTATCTATCTATCTATCTATCTATCTATCTATCTATCTATATCTCTCTATATATATCTATCTATCTATTTTTTAAAACATAAATTCTGACACCTTACTTTATTTTTTCAAGTATTCAATGTTTGCTTGTAAAATGTATATGTTACGTATGTTCCTTCTGAGTTGAAGAAGATAATTTACTTTTAAGTCTAAACCTCCCGCAGCACGACAGGGGATGGGAGATGGCAGGGTTTGAACCCGGGACCATCGATAAATCTGAACGACAGTCCAGCGCGCAAAACGCACGACCGGGCAGCCATCATGATGCTGGCAACAAAATTTTGATCATGATCTTAGAAATAATATTTGTATTGAATTTTGTTCTATCCAAGTTAAAACAATCTTTTAAACTTTCCAAACGTGAGGAACTCAACGCTGCGGCTCATTTAGGGGCGATATATATATTTTTTCACATTCAGAAACAGGAAAAGGAACCAATTTAGAGACTCCATGAAACAGTTCATTATTGACAATGGTGAGGAACGTTCATTTCACGCTCATTTTGAATGGAACGAAGAAAAAGTTTAAAATTTTTTCCCCCTTACGTTTGGTTTTCAAAAGAAAATAAAACAGAATTAAAAAACGCCTACAACGGTTTCATTGTGTACCGCTATTTTGTGACAAGTCAACGACCGTCAACAAGATGTTAATGTAATTATTATTAAAACTTTTACTTTGTAGCTCTCGTGCCAATGTTACTTTATCCAGTGCAGTACTCTCTTGTTCTCTCTTGTGGACATGTTCTGGTTCTCTCTTGTGGACATGTTCTGGTTCTCTCTTGTGGAAATGTTCTAGTTCTATCTTGTGGACATGTTCTGGTTCTATCTCTCTTGTGGATATGTTCTGGTTCTATGTTGTGGACATGTTCTAGTTCTCTCTTGTGGACATGTTCTGGTTCTCTCTTGTGGACATGTTCTAGTTCTATCTTGTGGACATGTTCTGGTTCTATCTCTCTTGTGGAAATGTTCTGGTTCTATGTTGTGGACATGTTCTGGTTCTATCTTGTAGACATGTTCTGGTTCTGTCTCTCTTGTGGACATGTTCTGGTTCTATCTTGTGGACATGTTCTGGTTCTATCTTGCGGACATGTTCTGGTTCTATCTTGCGGACATGTTCTGGTTCTATCTTGCGGACATGTTCTGGTTCTATCTTGTGGACATGTTCTGGTTCTATCTTGCGGACATGTTCTGGTTCTATCTTGCGGACATGTTCTGGTTCTGTCTCTCTTGTGGACATGTTCTGGTTCTATCTTGTTGACATGTTCTAGTTCTGTCTCTCTTGTGGATATGTTCAAGTTCTGTCTCTCTTGTGGACATGTTCTGGTTCTGTCTCTCTTGTGGACATGTTCTGGTTCTGTCTCTCTTGTGGACATGTTCTGGTTCTATCTCTCTTGTGGACATGTTCTAGTTCTATCTCTCTTGTGGACATGCTGGGGAGATGACTATCAGGACATTTCCGTACTGCTTTTTATTGGATTGTCGCAAATTCACCAAATAATGTCAAGGTCGCTTAGTTGAACTTTAAAGTTGCCAACGAAAAAATAAAAAACAAACAAATAATTGAGCTACAAATAGAGGAGCTTTACAATTTTGATTCTGCGATGCTTAAAATGTGTGTAAAAGTGTTTAAAATTTGTAAAAGATAGTTTATTAATACTTCCTTTATTGAATAAAGTTTAGGTCACACACGGCCCAACCACATTTCAACCATTGTCACGTGGTATACGCGTGAAGGTCCCCACGAGAAGTGCAAGCAGGAAGTTTATTTATGCATTGGGAACTAGGAGTCAAATTAGGAGATTTTAGCTAAAAGATTTAATGTGTAGTGGGATAATTGGTTCCCAGTACCGGCGGGTTGGAAAAATTGGGAAGACTATCTCATATCGGGGTTCATCCGTTGATAAGTTTCTAGCTTCATGTTAAGTCTACTTTTGTGTGAATCTATAATGAAAATTAAGTGAGAATTCAATATTTTCATTGTTTCTATTTGAGGGATTCAACTTTTTAAATTCGTATTGAGGATTTCTCTTATTTCCTCTCCTTAACAAGTTTAGGGTCATCAGATTTAGATTTGAGATTCCGCCTCTGAAAATACTAAGGCATACTTGACATTAAATTCATAACATACAAAGTCATAAACTGAGACCTTTCTACGAGGTCATGTAAACTGAGACCTTTCTACAAGGCCATGTAAACTGAGATCTTTCTACACAGCAACGTAAACGACGTATGTATAAGGCAGACTTTGTTTTTGATATTAGTGTTAAGTGTTAAGTCATGGGGAGGTATGGAAGAAAGTGAATATGTTACTTTGATATTTTGGTATGATAGTTATATCCCCTTGTTTATGTACTCCCAGGTTATGAATGTGAATATCCTTGCACGTGTTATGAACTGAATGGTTTAGTCTTCCTTGAATGTGTGAGAGAGTGTGTTAGTCAGTGAGGTCTTGTTCCCGGTCCAGGAAGGTTGAACGGTCGCCTCCTGGACTGGTGTTTTGTATTATTTCTTGAGAGTGATATAATTGTGTGCTTTATTTGATATTAAAGTGTTTTTTGTTATTCATGGATAGCTGGAGTTAGAGTTGAAGTGTGTTTAGTAATAATTGTTCTTAATTATAATCAAGTAACACCTAACGAGCCAAGCAAGCAATAAAAGGAACCCGAAATTAAGCACAATTGTGGTGACTTTGAAATACGAAATGAAAAACAGTATTTTAAATTGAAAATAAATACATAAGATATCCCTTTGTCCTGTATGAAATTATATTTAGTAAATCGGAAAGACTTAAAGAAATTATTCGTATATTGGTTTCTGTTTAAGCATGTCACTTCATAATCACATGCTCATCTTAAGTCTAAATATATGAAATCTCTATACAATATTATTGCTATATTTTTTAAACATTTTTCATATTTTTAAATATATTAAATTTGATTTGTAAATGTGTTAGTGCATAAAGTTAAGGGAAAAAATCTTAAAATCTCATTTTCAGCTAAAAAGTGACTTTCGTTTGTTTTGTTGTTTATGGTAACCGGATATTTGACTTTTTTAAAATGAACATACACACTGATACGCACACATAATGACACACCTAAAGATCTGTTTAATTTAAAAGCAACAAGCCCCAAAATTAACCTGAAACAAAGTGCTCAAACAAAAAACACATTCACTTCTAACAACTTAACAAAAGGAAGGAAACAGAGTCATTGTCAACATCGAAGAAGGCAAACATAGGAGGGCCTGTTTCCAATGAAATTGTAATTCTGTGACTCTCATTCCGATAATTGGGGGCAAACGTACGCAAGGCTTCTATCCAATCAATGATTTGATTAGTTAACATTTTAAACGAGGACGTTTAAGTTTAGGTTATTTCATTATTTTCCCTTTGTCCGTGACGTGTTTCTAAATGAATCGTTCAGACAATGGCACAAGGTGTTTCAAGACGGAACATGGAGAGATGTCAGTACAAAGGTTTGGTTCCATTAGAGGCTGAACTCGAGGACAGACAAGCAACAAACCAACAATATAGGATGTCATGTTGCGTGAGAGTTAGTTCCCTTAGCGGAAGTGTGTGTGTTGCTGTTCGGTATCTAATATGGTGAAATAAAACTTGTGTGTGTGTGTTTTGTAAACCGGCCCTTGTCGTTTATCTATTTCTACTTGTATTTATGAATATTATTAACACTAGAGTTAATATTATTTAAATGTAAGGAACTGTTCTCCATCAGGTTTATTGTGTTCAGCCCTAAGTGTACGAGGGGACTAGTGTTGCCAGATCGTCCCCTTGTTTTCCATGCATGTTCAAAACCATCCCTAGTATGAATAGGCTGCTATTAGAATGAATGGAGTGGGAAGAAGAGAGAGAGAGAGTTTAATATAGAAACTATAAATGTGTGGTACAGACAAATAAGGAAAGGGGCGCGTAACGATGACAATTAGGTCAAGTGAGTTAGTCCTGATGGTGAAGAATTAATATTTCTACACATGTACTAGTTATTCTTTTTTTTTTTAAAGCTTAATCTGTTTCTTTTATTTTCTATATTTAAATAGTCATGATTTCGTAATTGCAATGCATATAATAACGTGACAGACATAAGAAATGTTATATTTTTTTTATCTGATCCGACAAAGTTTATACTGTAAAGACCTAGAAGTGCAAGTCTTCATCATATTGTTTTGCTATCTTCTGTATTGTGTTAAAAGTGTTTACAACAGAATAAAAGTATCATTAAGCAAGCAAAAGAAACATCATAGGTATCGTACTTGTGCTATTACAATGAATGGTGAAATCGAATTGGAGAGCAGGTTTATAACAAAGATCTAGAAGATAAACAGATTTCCAAAGTCATAATGGAAAAGTACAAATACGTAACCAATGCTTAGTTTTTTTTTTGGTTCATAGTTCTTAAAGAAAGTTATTACCATTATATTTATACAAAAACCTCTAATTATGCTTTACTTAAAATTGCTATCAATGTTGAAATCTGACAGGAAAATATATTTTAAGAATTTATATGACACAGAGCAGGTTGGCATAATTTTGTGATGTTTACAGAGAGCGAAAAACAGCTAAAAGTTTAGAAATAGATGCACTGGTTACCGACTTTGCTACTTAGAAGGCCAGAAAAATGTTCGATCTAGTTACTGTTAAATGATGGAAGTAGAATAAGACTATAGTTTGTATCAATATTTAACAATTTTACACCTAGAAGTGTCTTAAGAATGTAAATGTGTAGAATGTATAACTCATAAAACACTTCTTTATTCAGTGGAAACATCTTTAAGTCGTTTAATTCTGTTAAGAAATTGTACAAACTTTGACCTTTAAGACACTAACTGAATCAAACGTAAAAACATTATTACTTATAAAAAAGGCTACACTACTTGCATTGAAATGTCTTTTGGTAAATTTACCAATACATTCAAATTACTCAATTTTTCTGTGTCACTTTACATTTATCTTATTGGGGACGGGGGCCCACCAGTGGCGTAGCTAGCAATGTGCGGGTGGTGCGGGCCGCACGAGGCATCAAGTGATGAGGGGCATCAAGTGATGAGGGGCATCAAGTGATAAGGGGAATCAAGTGATGAGGGGCATCAAGTGATGAGGGGCATCAAGTGATGAGGGGCATCAAGCTAAGGACAAACGTTGTCATTACAAACTACACATACAAGAGAAATAGTTCTAGGCTTTAGTTGCTCAAGAATTACTTTCGATCGACCGATGACACATTTAAGGCACACTCATTTGGCAATTTTGTCAATTGAACAAAAGCTGATAGGAAAATAAAGATTTTGGTAAAAATTATTGTAAGAAAGTACTAGAATCTTTTAGTAAAATTAATTTTATTCCGAATTAGCGATTATTTAAAATTGAATGCACTTTTCTTTAGAAGAAAAAAATGGACGGTTAACTGTTTCTTTCCTGTTTTTTTGGAGGGCATCATGAGGACCAGTCGCACCAGGCATCGAATGCCCTAGCTACGCCACCGGGGCTCACCAAAATATTCTTGCACCCGTACCCACGGGTACCTTGCTACGCCACTGATTTTCAGCATAAATACCAGAAACTATGAACTACAAACTATTAACAACCACAACCCAATCTCCGTCGATACAAAATACATACATTTAGTATCGAAGGTATTAATGATATTATGGAATTGTTGGTCCGACTGACATGATAACACAGGGTACTGAGATGTATAAATGTTATTATTACATTGTTAATGATTCTTTATGGAGTGTAGGGATATGATTTAATGTAAACTTAGCCTAAATGAAGATATTGAATGATTGTACCATTGGATGGTTTTTTAAGGGGCTTATCTCACATTCAGGGCCTCAATCAGGAAGCTTTTCCATTTGGTTAAATGTAAAATGGTTTATACTATGGTACAGGGGTTCTCACACTTTTTGCACTCAGGGACCCCTTTATATAGTCTAAGCATGCCCATGGACCGCTATATGAAAGGAATGCATCAATGCACAGTACATAGGTTACAAATGTAAAAGAACAAAACATTTTGTTTCAGAAATACTTATTGAGCATAGAACTTGACTCACTGTCTTAAGTCATCCTTCAATGTACAGTTTGGGTAGCGTGGGGGAAGGGTCGTCCGAGGAAAGGCTGACTGAGGAATGTAACAGAATGGACCGGCCTCTCTCTTGAGGTTCTGCTAAGGGAGGCTGCTGATTGGGGAAGGGGGGAGGGATTTGGTTGCGTGAACTGTCACCTCACCCCTACGATGAAAGTCTGAGATTTATATTCGGTTTAATGTTTGTAATTATCAACTGTAAATCTCAACTATCACCAATTTCTATTCGGTTTCTTTTATATGTGATCGGCATCATGGTGTTTTGCACAACACAAAAGTAGTCAACAATTTATGTACTCATAATTCTGGATATAAAATTGGTTTCTGCTTTTTAAACGAGAATATCTGGTATCCATGTTTAGACATTGATCGTTGAAGTTCCTTGTTTGTGGTTTATTTAATAAACTGCTCTAGTATTAGTATGGATTCACTTTTGATTGAGATCTGAGTTTGTCCACGCTCAAAAGGGTTCAGCACTCAGTCGGCAATATCCAAATGGTTTAGGTCGTCATAGAATAGTATATAATAAGCATATTAAACTGTACCAAGTGGCGAGTTGATTATTATTAAAATTATCCGATCGGATAAACTGGCTTTTAGTGTAGAAGTTATTTTAATCTTACTGCAGATACCGTAAGGTCGTCTCGAGGACCCCAGTTTGAGAACTTCACTTGTATTATATGAAACACTGTTGTTTAATGTGTTTATATATATAATTTGATTTCACTAAGGTACCTACTAAATTCATTCTTTATCTTTTAAAACGAAGGTAAAAATTTTATTTAAAACAAAAGTAGCTTGTTTTAGAGAAAACACTTAATTTAGTAATACAAAGGATTGGAAAATAACAGAAAAATTACCTCCCTTACTTTTATATTCCTCCGCTGTTTGTTGTTTTTGTTACTATAAATAATAAATGGTGTATTTTTATGAAAAACAAACAACAAAATAATAACAGCATGCATAGTTAAATTTACAAATTAAAATGTTTCCTTTTAGAAAAGAACTTTGAAATATCTAAAATACTATGATAAGGAATTTTTATTATCTTTTCAAGTTTTAAGATTTAAACCCGACGGACGAACAGACAGACCTCCCTTCCAGGGGATGCTAAAATACTTAGAATGAACTACGCTTTCTTATACTCCTGTCCTAGAAATAAGTATAACATCTTTCCCATAGGATAAACCTGCGATTGAAATAAAGTTAACATTTCATTTATAGTTTATAAAACATAGAAAGTCTGATAAAAGGTACAAAAGTCTTTAAAAACACAATTTTTTAGTTAATCAAATACTTAAAGACATCAGACAACGTCATAAAAGTGGCTACGAATTCAGCTTAATAGAAGAAAAGGTTCAGTTGTTAACTTTATAACCTAGTTTGTATTTCCATTGGATTGTTCTGTACATCTAACTATTGATCCCTTTACATTGTCCTCAACTAACATCGTCACTCACTAGATTGAAAAGAAATGTGAAAATAAACATTTCTCTTAAGGGGTCAGAATAACACGATAAAAAGTAAATCACTTTACTAATCTGGGAAGTCGCCGTGTGCTCTAGAGTGGAAGATTGCATCAATACTTTCATTATGTTGGGGGGGGGGGTCCGTCAAGCTTCATGGGGTGGGTAAAATATATAAAGTAAATGAACAATGGCAACATGTCCTGGTCTCGGTGTGGCTCCCTTGTAGAAACGCTGTTTGGGAAGTACAGGCTACTAGAGTAACTAATTGGCAAAAGGAACAGTTTCTCTAATGGGGGCTTCCCCAGCACGTATTAGCGAACAGTCATAGTTGATGGAGATGATGTAAGAAAGGCTCAGCTTAAGCGCCCCATCCGCCACACCGTTCTTTACGTGAATGTACATGAATGTGGAGAACAGAACAATTGATTTTATTAGCTTTTCTTGGAAACGGAAAAACATTCTATAATAACACCACTATGAACTTTGAACTGCTCTAGATGTGACTCTAATTTGAAGCAAAGATACAAAGATCAACCATTAAATGATTTCTGGTCGAGTTTGTCTGAAGAGTTCCACTATATTCTAAAACAAAGTATTGTTATCTCACTTCCCTTTCCTACCCTCTATTTGTGCGATGCAGAGTTTTCTTATTGTAGTGAAAGACAAGACAAGATCTAGTAACAAACATGACACACCAGATAGTGAAAGACAAGGTCTAGTAACAAACTTGACACACCAGATAGTGAAAGACAAGGTCTAGTAACAAACTTGACACACCAGATAGTGAAAGACAAGGTCTAGTAACAAACTTGACACACCAGATATTAAAGACAAGGTCTAGTAACAAACTTGACACACCAGATAGTTAAAGGCAAGGTCTAGTAACAAACTTGACACACCAGATAGTGAAAGACAAGGTCTAGTAACAAACTTGACACACCAGATAGTGGAAGACAAGGTCTAGTAACAAACTTGACACACCAGATAGTGAAAGAAAAGACAAGATCTAGTAACAGACTTGACACACCAGATAGTGAAAGACAAGGTCCAGTAACAGACTTGACACACCAGATAATGAAAGACAAGGTCTAGTAACAAACTTGACACACCAGATAGTGAAAGAAAAGACAAGGTCTAGTAACAGATTTAACACACCAGATAGTGAAAGACAAGGTCTAGTAACAAACTTGACACACCAGATAGTGAAAGACAAGACAAGGTCTAGTAACAAACTTGACACACCAGATAGTGAAAGACAAGGTCTAGTAACAGACTAGACACACTAAATAGTCAAAAAAAAAGACAAGGTCTAGTAACAAATTGGAAACACCAGACAGTGAAAGAAAAGACAATTGTCTAGTAACAAATTGGACACACCACGTAGTGAAAGACAAGAAAGGTCTAAAAACAGATTTGACACACCACATAGTGAAAGAAAAGACAACATCTAGTAACCGACTTGACACACCACATAGTGAACGACTAGGTCTAGTAAAGATTTGAAACACCACATAGTGAAAGACAAGGTCTAGTAACAGACTTGACACACCAGATACTGAAAGACAAGGTCTAGTAACAAACTTGACACACCAGATAGTGAAAGACAAGGTCTAGTAACAAACTTGACACACCAGATAGTGAAAGACAAGGTCCAGTAACAGACTTGACACACCAGATAATGAAAGACAAGGTCTAGTAACAAACTTGACACACCAGATAGTGAAAGAAAAGACAAGGTCTAGTAACAGATTTAACACACCAGATAGTGAAAGACAAGGTCTAGTAACAAACTTGACACACCAGATAGTGAAAGACAAGACAAGGTCTAGTAACAAACTTGACACACCAGATAGTGAAAGACAAGGTCTAGTAACAGACTAGACACACTAAATAGTCAAAAAAAAAGACAAGGTCTAGTAACAAATTGGAAACACCAGACAGTGAAAGAAAAGACAATTGTCTAGTAACAAATTGGACACACCACGTAGTGAAAGACAAGAAAGGTCTAAAAACAGATTTGACACACCACATAGTGAAAGAAAAGACAACATCTAGTAACCGACTTGACACACCACATAGTGAACGACTAGGTCTAGTAAAGATTTGAAACACCACATAGTGAAAGACAAGGTCTAGTAACAGACTTGACACACCAGATACTGAAAGACAAGGTCTAGTAACAAACTTGACACACCAGATAGTGAAAGACAAGGTCTAGTAACAAACTTGACACACCAGATAGTGAAAGACAAGGTCTAGTAACAAACTTGACACACCAGATAGTGGAAGACAAGGTCTAGTAACAAACTTGACACACCAGATAGTGAAAGAAAAGACAAGATCTAGTAACAGACTTGACACACCAGATAGTGAAAGACAAGGTCCAGTAACAGACTTGACACACCAGATAATGAAAGACAAGGTCTAGTAACAAACTTGACACACCAGATAGTGAAAGAAAAGACAAGGTCTAGTAACAGATTTAACACACCAGATAGTGAAAGACAAGGTCTAGTAACAAACTTGACACACCAGATAGTGAAAGACAAGACAAGGTCTAGTAACAAACTTGACACACCAGATAGTGAAAGACAAGGTCTAGTAACAGACTAGACACACTAAATAGTCAAAAAAAAGACAAGGTCTAGTAACAAATTGGAAACACCAGACAGTGAAAGAAAAGACAATTGTCTAGTAACAAATTGGACACACCACGTAGTGAAAGACAAGAAAGGTCTAAAAACAGATTTGACACACCACATAGTGAAAGAAAAGACAACATCTAGTAACCGACTTGACACACCACATAGTGAACGACTAGGTCTAGTAAAGATTTGAAACACCACATAGTGAAAGACAAGGTCTAGTAACAGACTTGACACACCAGATACTGAAAGACAAGGTCTAGTAACAAACTTGACACACCAGATAGTGAAAGACAAGGTCTAGTAACAAACTTGACACACCAGATAGTGAAAGACAAGGTCTAGTAACATACTTGACACACCAGATAGTAAAAGAAAAGACAAGGTCGAGTAACAGACTTGACACATTACATAGTGAAAGACAAGGTCTAGTAACAGACTTGACACACCAGATAGTAAAAGAAAAGACTAGGTTTAGTAACAGACTTGACACACCAGATAGTGAAAGTCACGGTCTAGTAACAGACTTTACACAGGAGATAGTGAAAGAAAAGACAAGGTCTAGCAATAGGCTTGACACACCAGATAGTGAAAGAAAAGACAAGGTCTAGTAATAGATTTGACACACCAAATAGTGAAAGACAAGGTATAGTAACAAACTTGACACACCAGACAGTGAAAGAAAATACAAGGTCTAGTAACAAACTTGACACACCAGATAGTGAAAGACAAGGTCTAGTAACAAACTTGTCACACCAGATAGTGAAAGAAAAGACAAGATCTAGTAACAGACTTGACACACCAGATAGTGAAAGACAAGATCTAGTAACAAACTTGATACACCACATAGTGAAAGACAAGGTCTAGTAACATACTTGACACACCAGATAGTAAAAGAAAAGACAAGGTCTAGTAACAGACTTGACACATTACATAGTGAAAGACAAGGTCTAGTAACAGACTTGACACACCAGATAGTGAAAGAAAAGACAAGGTCTTGTAACAGACTTGACACACCAGACAGTGAAAGAAAAGACAAGGTCTAGTAACAGACTTGACACACCAGATAGTGAAAGAAAAGACAAGGTCTAGTAACAAATTTGACACACCAGATAGTTAAAGACAAGGTCTAGTAACAGACTTGACACACCAGATAGTGAAAGAAAAGACATGGTCTAGTAACAAACTTGAAACGCCAGACAGTTAAAGAAAAGACAAGGTCTAGAAACAGATTTTACACACCACGTAGTGAAAGACAAGGTCTAGTATCAGACTTGACACACCACATAGTGATTGACAAGGTCTAGTAACAGATTTGAAACACAAGGTCTAGTAACAGACTTGACACACCAGATAGTGGAACTCAGCTTATCAATATCGTGCCTAAAACCAAGTAGTTATGCTCTTCAAAGACTCAATACAACGTAAGTGACCCAACCTTAAAATTGTCTATTACTTACATGTGTATTTTTTTTTATAGTTTTATGCTTGAAATTAAAATTTAGAATAAAGTTAATTTTTTTATTGAAACAAAGAAGAAATAATCCAACCTAAAAAATAATTAAAGTGTTCCACAGTTCCACTCAAGGTTCAGATTTTGCGAAATGTTCCGTTTAAAAAGGTCGGGAAAAACTGTTCTACGTGTTAATAGGTATCTTAATTATTGGGATAGTGAGGATTGAGCTTATAGGGATGCATATAAGTACTCCGGAACAGTAAATAAATACCATCTCCTGATAATTCAACTTACTAAACAGTAACAGGACACTTTACGCGTGACTGCTCTTTCATCATTGCAGGCAGGTGAAGGGTGAATCTCTCATTCCCAGCCTCTGGGTAAAATTCTTCCTTTTGGCCTTCTCCGGTGGCAATATTACCGTAATAGAGAGGGCACAAGTTACAAATGAACATTATCTTTTTTTTGTTTACATGTGGAAACATTCACTGATTAGATGGTACCAGATTACTAGATCTATTTGCGTCTCAAAGTGTCCTTGCCAAACGTGTAAGCCATCGATCAAAACATGACAAACGATGGAAAACTAAACAGAAAGTAACCCCAGACCAAAACTGATGACAGCGAAGAAATTTTCCTTCACGATGTAGTAACAATCTGCTATTTCTCACTGAACCATAAAACAAAGCCAGACTACACAAGAAACAGAGGGAGAGAGCAGAAGGGCATGCGTTTGGATTTTCAGTGAATAATAAAAAGTATAGATCATGATGCGTGGAAATAGACTTATGTATGTTGTTTTATATTAAAATGGTCGTTCATTGTAAAATATTTTTTTTTTGAATGGAATATTTGGTTTAAAATGTCTTACATGGTCTTATTGTCTTCACTTAAAGTGTAAAAAACAAAACAAAAAAAAAAGACAAAGACAAAATGAACTCTAAGCTGATATATCTGAGATGAGGTCATTGTGACTGAAAATGTTCTGGACGTGCCTATCAACTAGGATCACTCCAGGTCATTTTATTTCTCACGATGCTAAAGACTTTGTCCATTACAAGATCAATGCTTTGACTATAACTTTGACTTTCAGCAATGTCCTGGAAGATTTGTTTCCTGCCAACCTTTTGGATTCTCAAGATCTTCCCTCTCTTAGACTCAGCGTTTAGCTAAACATCGTGTCCAGACAGACGAATCGATACATTTGTTTTACAGCTCGGCCATCAGCCATTGTTCCAATGCATATGAAATAGAGAGGCTGCTGGAGAGTTCCGCTATCACCTAGTGTCATCTCTTGACCTCAGGTTAAGATTTGAGCCAATTGACCTTAAAATGAGCATTGGACGTTTTGTTTCGTGGGATGCTGTTAGGATTAGCTCGTGTTTTGTTTTTTTAGGTTTATGTTGATTTGGCGTAACGGAAAAGGCTTTAAAACTACTCTGAAGATATTCAGCTTTTTAAATGTGCGTTGTATTGAATTGTTGACATTGTTAGGACCCACAAGATTTAGTTTTAGAACATAAATTAAAGTTAGGGTCTAAGTCAAGTGTTGTTGGCAAAATGGTGTCAGAAGTGCAGTTATAAAACAGCCTACTTACATTATATTTAAAATATTTCTGATTTAACAGTCAACGTTCAATGTATGTTTCTGTATATTCTTACTTACAAAGTGTAGCAGAGGCTACTTTAACATCGTTGTGGTTTCTAGCAAACAAAGTTCATCAAAAAAAGGTTAGAAAGTATGACATTAGCAAACATATTTCTGTCTATGTAATGACCAGTAATGACTTAGTCATAGAGCTTCAATGCTGTTTTTTTGAATTTCAAACTGCAAGTTTAAACTTTTAAACTTGTAGCGAGATTCCTCAAAAAGATTCGTCAACATTACCAATTTTATCTTTTATATATTCAATTTTCAACATCGATATTTAAAAGCTTAGGTTTAGATTGCTGATTTGATTATAGTAAATTAATTTGAAGTTAATTCGAAATAATGATAATGGGAAATGAACGAGAGATTAAATGATATCATTAAAAGTTTGATTACAAAATGAAACAAACAAAACAATTGTTAATTATATCCCGAAACGCCAAACCGTGAAAAGAAAAAGAATTCCAACACCAATACTTCATGTTGTCAGTCGTAAATATATAGCATACAATCAAGTAGACGTAATGTAGACACAATGTAGACATAATGTGTGTTGCAGAGGCCAAGTGAGGGGGGCAAAGAGGGGGGGGGGACCAAAAATAAATTATTGTATATACATTCTAAGGTTATTTGTGGTATATTATTATTAAATACTTTTCAGTCATAATTATACAAGCTAAAATAAGCAAAACAAAAGAAAAAATAAAACCTTAACCAAAAAAAAAAAAAAAGCTACCAAATAAAGAAATAGGAAAATCACTGCCACATATCTCAGTACTGCAGGAATAAACTCCCGTTTTCTATATGAAAAATTAGTTATATACCACTAATTGATTAACTAATTGGTTTATATTTTTATTGAATAATAATAATAATAATCTTTATTCTCCGTCAGGAAATTTGTCTTACAATTTGTGCATTACAACAAACAAACCATTATAACTATAATAAAAAAAAAAAGGGTACATCTACACCAGACTCACTCATAATTTACATGTGAAAAGCTTATATCACATTGTTTCTATACCAAACAAAATAAATATTACCAATAATGAATTTGTTTATTATTTTTTAATTGGTTAATTTTTTTTAGTAGTTATAGCAAATAATTGTGTACAGTTTCAACTTGATCCGAAAATGGCGTGGGAAGGATAGCGTGTAAAAAAAATATACCAGACAGACAGACAGACAGAGAGTTGATATAATTTTTGTTACAAGAAAAATATAAACAAGCAAAATAAAAAATTTGAAAACAAAGCTTATATTAATTGTAACAGTAGCAATTAGTTTGGATCTTTCATGTAATCACATTTGTAATAGGTTTAGATTCTAGACTAACAATAATAAATCTGTGCGTTTAGATATTATTTTTACCAATTGTTTTTTGTTTAGCACTATTGCAGGCTTTTAGCTTTCTCAATGCGCTTTGATCCTATCCCTTGTCTGGACCAGTTGGGACGCGGCAGAAAGAGGGGGCGTGTTTATGTTAACGTGATCGCTTTTCAAATGCAATTAATAATTTTTAAAAAGCTGTACGACTTGAATTCTAACTCAGGACTCAAGCCTCCTCAAGCCAATACACTAGCCACTGTGTCAACGAAGTGCTTGTGAAAATAGAAGGCTTTATAGCTAACTATTGATAGTTTCAAACTTTCAAGCGACAACTTAATTCTCTACACAAAGTATTAAGGGTAAAGTGCAATTGTTTCCCTTGTTCGATACCAAATAAAATATTTCAAATACCAATAATTAATTAAGTAACTGGTTAAGTTTTTAAATTGATTATTGTTTTGTCAGGTACAAGAAATAATTGTGTGCAAAATTTCAACTTGATCCGAGATTGGATGTGGGCAAAATAACGTGTACAAATATTGTACCAGACAGACAGTCAGACAGACAGAGCCTGTAGATACAAGCTTTGTAAAACATTTTGAAACCTGATCACACTTAGACATTTTATCTTAACCATTAACAGTTTAAGAACATGTCCAGATTAAGCAACTGTTTAATGTAATACGTCCATTATTCAATCTCAAGCTTTGACACATTCGATTCTTCGCCAAAACAAAAATACAAGCAAAAACTTTCGGTCTGACTTTATCTACAGATCCCATTGCAGTGCAGTTGGAACTTGGAGGTAATAAAATGTCCACCTGGGTCAATAGTATTTCCCTAGAAACTGAAAACATTGCCGAGTGTTTACTTTGAGATAACGAGGACACGACGAGATGATCCCAAGACCACAATGACAAGTTTCATTCTAATCAATGTCCCGAGATAGCTTTTAGTTTTAAGAAACAACAAAGATTTCTGCTCATCAATGATTAAAGTGATAAAGCTGGTTTATTGAAACTCCGGGATAAAGTCCAACAGCGACCAGAGTTATCTTACTCTACAAAATTCTCTGATGGAGTTATCTTCCCTTTGCCTTTCCCGTTATCAAAATATCAATAGAAGAAAACATTGTTTGGACATTCTTAAATGTAACATGGGATAGTAAATTTAACACGGAACTGTAAATTTAACATGGAATTGTAAATTTAACATGGGATAATAAATTTAACATGGAATATTACATTTAATATGACATTGTTAATTTAACATGGTAGTGTAAATTTAACATGGTAGTGTACATTTAACATGGTAGTGTACATTTAACATGGTAGTGTACATTTAACATGGTAGTGTACATTTAACATGGTAGTGTAATTTTAACATGGTAGTGTACATTTGTTTTTTAGAAATGTAAATTTAACATACACCTTGAAATTGAACAAGAAAATGAAATGGTTACACTCAAACTAAAGAAAGCTGTTGAGTATTAGATGAATAGAAGTTATAATGGTATCAATTGGATTTCGATATCAATAAATGAAGTTATAGATGGAAGATGCGGTACTTCGTATGGAGGACCTTTTGTGCATTTAAAATGAGTTTATACCTGAATAGTGGAAAATGTGGATCAAGATATTAATAGATTGGTTAGTAAGCCGAATACAATTTATTGGAATCACTTTGAATTGAGCAGGTTAGCTTTAATCTTGGCCGTTCAAAAAGGAAAGTTCGAACACTGGAAGCGACATTTCTCTAAGTCAAAAGTTGAGTATCAAGTTGTGATAAAAAACAAACAATGTAACTGCATGTCATTTCTCATCTACATCCAATCAGTCAGTTGTCATAGATTTATTTTTTGACGCTCAAATAAATAAATAAATAATAATTGTCACAATCATCAATTGTGGATGTCAGATGTCAAGATCTATGAAGATACTATGATAGATGTCACGTTGAAGATTATCTTGATCTATATCACACCATCAATGATCGTGATTGCCGCGGATCTTGAAATCGTCTTTTAATAAGATGATCGTATAAAAGTAGCTAGATCTAGTTGATAATACGATCATTCAGAATGTTGCCAGTTGATAAGAGGATCATCTAGAAGTTGCCAATCTCTAAGTCGATCTAAGTATTTTACTATATTCAATGAAGAAACTTCTCTTCGTCTAAAACAATTACTTTAATTCAAAACTTGAAAAAGCTATTCACAAATAATTACAATGGTTAAATGTACTTGAATAAAATAACAGATCTACACAGTAATATAATGGAGTTCTAATATAAAACTCTAGTACATGTTCTCACTAACACGTTCCATACAAGACTGACTAAAATCTAGAACCTTTCCCCGGGTATAGCGTTGTCACGTGTCTAACGCACCTCGTTGCAATGCCAACCAATAAATGCAGCTCAATGTACAAACATTAATATTTCAAAACCAATCACATTTATTCTGACACATAGCACTCCGCGTGATGAAATTTCCCGAGGTCGCTGACGAGCTAAATATAGATACTGTGTACGTGGCAATAATAATAATAACAATGTTGATGCTAATGTCGGTTTGGATGACGTATGAGGGCATGAGATTCGCCAATGGGAAGAAAAAAAAACTCCACGGAAAATTCCCAGCTTAATAAGATAGGGACAACATCGACAAGGCTGCTTCCTTAGCATGGCTCAAAGCAGGTCATCTCTACCCTAAAACCGAAGGCTTTGTTACAGCAATACAGGACAGAGTAATTAGGACAAAAAATTACGAGAAACATATCCTAAAACTCAATATTGTTGACAAATGTCAAAATGTGGGTGAGTCAATTGAACACAGAAATAAGAGAGTGATCTTTCCTTTACTTCTTCTTCTCGTCCAAACTCTTAAGTGAAGAAGAGAAGTATATATATATATATATATATATATATATATATATATAATAATGTTTATTATCCGTGAGGAAATTAGTTTTACAATTGTGCATTACAAAAAAAAAAAAGTAATTAGAGCCAACAATGTGTACGATAGCAGACAAAGTATACATTCATACCCCAGTCTATCTTCAACATTACATGCGAAATCAACAACAGAAAGTGACATTTTGTTCACCGATTTCATTGCCAAAAGAAGACAAGAGTTTATGAGTCCATTTGTTTTTGTGATCGGTGTCTTACATCTTTTCTTATCTGTGATAGTAAAGTATTCAAGTCAAGAATTAGAGGGCTATTTGTTATACTAAGAATTTTCATAACTTTCTTAGCAATGTGTTTCTCAAATAGGTGTCCAGGAGCAATGTGTTTCTCAAATAGATGTCCAAGAGCAATGTGTTTGTCAAATAGGTGTCCAAGAGCAATGTGTTTGTCAAATAGGTGTCCAAGAGCAATGTGTTTGTCAAACAGGTGTCCAAGAGCAATGTGTTTCTCAAATAGGTGTCCAAGAGCAATGTGTTTGTCAAATAGGTGTCCAAGAGCAATGTGTTTGTCAAATAGGTGTCCAAGAGCAATGTGTTTGTCAAATAGGTGTACAAGAGCAATGTGTTTCTCAAATAGGTGTCCAAGAGCAATGTGTTTGTCAAATAGGTGTCCAAGAGCAATGTGTTTGTCAAATAGGTGTCCAAGAGCAATGTGTTTCTCAAATAGGTGTCCAAGAGCAATGTGTTTCT
>JAZGLO010004268.1:0-24094 GCA_036873155.1 Biomphalaria sudanica
AATAAAACTCAAACGCTTGCAGAGTAATTGGTTGAAATTCAACAGTCATCGGTGGTTGACCTCAAGACAGTCTGAACAAGCACATCACAAGTGTTACAATAACAATCGGACCCCACGATGACCTGGTAACTATTATAAAAGAAACGCAAACTAAATTAAATATATACGTTACAATACAAGAAAAGTAATAATTTTTCCCCACATTCAAAAAGGTGCCGGTACGCCGTACCAGTGCGTACAGTCACAAAAAAGTCCTGGTCACAGATATATGAGCATATAATACTGTTGAGCAGTCAAGGTTATTGAGAAGTTGTATATAGTTCAATATAATATACCCGCTGGAGTTCATCCAATATAAAGTCATAGTCGCAGATATGGGAGCATTAGTGAGTGGTCAAAAGGTCCACCACTTTTGTTTTAGCTGTCAAGGGTATTGTGTCCATAGTGTACGATCGTGATCATTTACATGACTCAAAATATACGTTTCATTTGTGTGGTATTAAAAAGGTTAGGATTGTCACGCATTTTAACTTTCTGGTATCTGAAATACATCTTGTTAGTTTTTTAAACTTCTTATTTACAAAGAAATTACATTTGTCAAAAAAAAAAAAATAAGGAACAGACTATTAGACGTGAAACAGCATCTCATATTAAAATTAACAACCAGGGAACAAATTCTATGATCCGTCATTTCAGCACATAGATGCAATGACATAGAGAGGGAGGGGGCAACGGGTAATCAGCGTTACAAAAATAATAAAAGGGTACACATAGGTCAAACGTCTGGGAAACACAGGACTAAGGGATTTGTCAAGGTGAAGGTGACACAGGCGTCAAAGATATGGAAATGTGAAGGTGACACAGGTGTCAAGGATATGGGAAGCTGATGGCGAGTGACACGGGGGTCAAGGATATGGGAAGGTGAAGGTGACACAGGTGTCAAGGTATCAAATATTTTCATAGAATGGAGACTAATGATATAGTTACATTTTAATAAAATACAAACATAAAAAAAATAAATAAATAAAAATAAACACTTGGTTAACTGCTTCCTGTGTTATCGAGGTCAAGTTCAAAGCGTATTAAGTGATTAGTTACTTACCAAGCAAGCAGAAATCAGACACATCTGCAGGAGTCTGCAACGATACATTTTTTTCTGTGGATGTGATTGTATGTGTTTACAAAGACATGACAACAGAAAAGAACTTTTAAAATAAGCTTACACCTATTGCTTAGAGCGAAGATCATTCGAAAAAAAGACTTGATCGAAAAGAGCTTATATCAACCTAGTCTGTCTGTCCGTCTGTCTGTCCTCCTGTCTGTCCTTCTGTCTGTCCTTCTGTCTGTCTTGTACAATGTTCGTACACATCTATTTCTCCCACATCTCTTCTTGGATCAAGTTAAAACTTCACAAAAACTTTTTAAATGTCAATAACAAAAGGCATGAATCACTTAGAACGTTCAGGACTTATTGGTCATCATGTATTTAGCTTAGTATACAAAGTTCAAGTTGATGCAGGTTATTTACATTTTCATTTGACGTCTTTGATTCCCTTTGAGGACTTTAACATATGCTAACATTTGAAGACCTAAAAAATAACGTTGTTTTGATAGCTTTAGCTAGTACTTTCATCGGACGGCCCTTTCGAATATACCACAAACAGCATTATCTAATGCTACCATTTGAAAAAAAAACAAACTTATACCTACATTTGAGTTTGCTTAAATACGTTCAGTTGCTAACAATGCAGATCAGGACCCACAGTACATTTATTTTTAACCTGTTTCACTTCACATGCTTATATATCTTCTAAGTATAACATTACTCTAGTACTCTCGATAGTCTAGAAATACAGTAAGATAGCGTTAAAAAAAATTGCTTGTATGTTTTTAAGCTGTCTTTATGAGTATTATAAAAAAAAATGGCGCATGTGATGCAATAGTCACATGATTGTGTGTTCAGACGGAGCGGGTTTGAATCTAAAGATACGATCAAAACAAAATCCACTTGAAGTCTTTGAATGTAGAGAATAAACTTTTTGTGAAGGGGGGGGGGACATTTTGACTTAAACGACGTACAACTTTCTTAAGTTCTGACAGGACGTGATACAAAGTTACATCTCATGTCAGATGGATCAAGCCCAAACAGTGAGAAGAAAAAGGATTAAATTGATCCAAAGCAGTAGATCAAAAGTTTCATAGTTTCTAAAATGTAAAACATAGGTTAGAAAAATGTACTGTCCTACACGCCTTATTCTTTAGCGTATTCAAATTTATCAGGAAAATAAGGGCCAATGAGTTTGTACTTCTACAAGTCAACACTCTGGGTGGCAAAAAGGAGAAACATTTTAATACTGTGAAGAGATGAAAGATGATCTGGTTTAGTTCTACTGTAAGATATGACTCATTATCAAAAATCATTCTTCTAGGTACATTGGAGAGAGCACGAAGAGAAGCAGGCTGGATAACATAAAGGAATGGACCGGCCTCTCTCTTGCTATCCTGCTAAGAACAGCTGCTGACCGGGAAAAAATGGAGTTAGTTGGTAACGCGAACTGTCACATCGCCACCTACGACGAAAGTCATGGGACAGACGATGATCATGATTCATATTTATAATTGGTATCAATATCTATATATATTTATGTCAGCCTTCCACTGTTTGACACCGTATTCAATGACTATGGAATATTTGCTGTTTTTACTGCAATGACAAACAGTAAAAATTGAACTTATCAAAGGGCAGTAACTTTGGTTTACACTACATATAAAGTAAAGTTCAGTTTCTGAACAACTTGCACATCAATGTTATAATGTACTTTTGTTATCAAATCACTGTGTTTCATTTGTCAGGACTGTCCACATTGTGCTTACAAGAATGCCACCAGGTGACTTAACCAGTTAGTTAAACTCTTGGCAGAGCATGCTTCAGGAGGAACATTCAACTTTATCATTCCCTTGTGATCTTCTTCCATTGACCCATATGCTTTCAGTCCAATAGTTGTGTGACATGAAGACCAGTAAGTATAATAAAATATTTTTATAAGTATAGGTAATGAAATAAAAAAAATTCCTAGGTCTCATCATCTCATCTCTGCCTGTTGTCTTGTCTGTTTGAGGCTACCAACCAGCTTCCCCTTGAGTCTCAGTTCTGTCTGTTGTCTTGTCTGTGGCATAGGCTACCAACCAGCTTCCCCTAGGAGTCTCAGTTCTGTCTGTTGTCTTGTCTGTGGCATAGGCTACCAACCAGCTTCCCCTAGGAGTCTCAGTTCTGTCTGTTGTCTTGTCTGTGGCATAGGCTACCAACCAGCTTCCCCTAGGAGTCTCAGTTCTGGGCGAGTCTCTCCAACTACTCTCATGTCGTAAAAAAATGGGTAAAGTTCCCATTTCAGACCTTCAAGCTGGAGGTCCATCTTCTTCCAGGTCTGTGACCTCTTGGTTTGCCATTTGTTATTACTGAAGCTAAAGGTTTTTTCCATATGCCCAAACTTCCTCCTTTCATGCATGATGTCAATGTTTTCTTTCAGCTAGTTAACTCAAATAGACACAAAATGACTACAACTAGATGACTGATACATCTACAAATTTATGAAGATGAACAGTCTTGAGAAGAAAAAATTTGATCAACATAATAATCCGTCTTTCATTTCTTCAACAAAAATACTCAAAGGGAATCCTGAGTAAATTTTCAGATTCAAATTTAAAAAAACAACAACTCTAGGTCCCAGGTGTCGTGCGCGCTTGTAGTTTTTCTTTGCATTTAATATTGGTGTTTTAGGGTATAGGAAGTAGTTTCTTTTAAGTGCGTTTTGTT
This sequence comes from Biomphalaria sudanica, assembly GCA_036873155.1. Lineage (NCBI taxonomy): Eukaryota > Metazoa > Mollusca > Gastropoda > Planorbidae > Biomphalaria > Biomphalaria sudanica. The sequence continues at coordinate 3,815 of JAZGLO010004268.1, forward strand.
GTCTAGAATATTGTGTGTGTGTGGTTACGTCATCCTTAGTTTCCGCAAGAGAGAGAGAGTTGCTTTTGTGAGCTGGGTAGCTGGTTCTTTGGTTCCCCTTGTAAGGGTACGTAAGTACATAGTTTTATTAAGTAAGCTGATCTTTCGGTACGGGTGTCGTTACTGAAAAGTTCTTTCTTGTAGCGGCAGCGCTAGATCTAGGTTTTCTTTTCGTTTCAGGGTGTTAGGTTTGGGCTATGGGAAAGTGTGTCGTCTTTCTGCCCTTGGAGTTGTGTAGCAACTATCGGTGTTGAGGTGTAGGGAGTTGAGCTTCTGTTGGGCGCCGAGATGAGTGTGAAGGTGTGTTACGGAAACCTGTTGGTGTGATATTAGATTAATTAGTATCAAATACTAACTTCACGGATATCGATGTACATGCAAATATGTTTGAAAATTACAATTAAGTTAATTAAATATTGTCCTGTTGACAACTGTTGTTATTCACTAAATGTTCAGTTGAATAACTGTTATGTAATGTTTGTAGTTTACATGCTAATATCTTTAGGTTCTTGTGTTACTCTGTTCAGGCTGGGGATACGGGACCGTAATATCATATCATACCCTAGCTAATCTGAAATCCCACCCTGACAGAAATGGGGGCTCGTCTAAACAATATGTAATTGTCAACTTTGTGACCTCTGTGTCCTTGATTTGACCGTTAGAACCATCATAAAGATATATAAATATGTAATACATTTAAGCCGTTTGAGCGGTCTGATGATTTATGTACAGCACACGATATATTCGTTGGGCATCCCTTGTATTGTGCCTAATGTGAGTAGTTCCCATTTGTTCGGTGAACTTAGAGTGTGTAATTACTCTTTGAAACTATTGTAACTTGTTTTTGCATTTATTGTCACCAACGCCTGAATCCTCTGACTCTGAGCGGCAACGTGTGAGTGGATCGAGTGCCTGTCGACGGGATCGACCTGAATCTGTGCGGTTTGTTGGCTGGTGTACCGGAACCGTCCTGAAGTTAGAACCGTTGGTCTGTTCCAGTGGCTGTGGTTGCCTGTGGCTTTTCTCTTCTGCGGAGCCTGGAGTGAGGCGATTCCTTCCGACGCGGGATACTGAGCAGATAAGTCCTTGGCCCTGTTTTTGTCGATGCGCCCGTGATTTCAGTTCGCCCGTTATAATTAAGTAATGATATATATTCTGTTTCTCTCTATGATCTGACTTTGGGTTTTGTTAGTGATAGTTAGACTGTAATTATTAATTAAGGCTTAATAGTCTAGGTAATGGAGACGAGGTTGACTCTAACCGCCCAGTTCATCAGTGACGGCCGTGCTCTCGGGTATGATGGTGAGCGTTTGGAGAGGTATGTGGCAGAGCAGAAGGTTGACTACGAGAGAGCCAAGAAGGAGGAGTCTGAACGTAAGAAGGAGGAGTTTGAACGTAAGAAGGAGGAGTTTGAACGTAAGAAGGAGGAGTTTGAACGTAAGAAGGAGGAGTTTGAACGAGAGACGGCTAGGCTTGAGCGAGAAGAGAGGTTGAGAAAAGAGGCGAAGGCTGAGGAGGAAGCCAGACTTGAGCGTGAAGAGAGGTTGAGAAAAGAGGCGAAGGCTGAGGAGAAAGCCAGACTTGAGCGTGAAGAGAGGTTGAGAAAAGAGGCGAAGGCTGAGGAGGCCGCTAGACATGAAAGGGAGGAGAAGTCTAGGCGTGAGGAACACGAGAGGTGGAAGGAGAGAGAGGCTAGAGAGGAGCTCAAGAGAAAAGATGAACTGGAGTTGGCACGGCTTAAAGAGAAGTCGGTGCCAGAGGCAGGTGCAGTGGCAGGTCAGGCAGTTGAGGTGCGACAAAAGAGTGTCTTGGACAGGCTAGACAAGAATTTCCAAGGCATGAAGGAAGACGATGATCTTCTGGCGTACCTGACGCACTTTGAGGCCGTGGCAGCAAGGTGTAAGATTGAGAGTAAGGAGTGGTCCCTGCTATTGTCGTACAAGTTGACGACATCGCTCAAAAACTTTATGTTGAGGGACAGTCTGTTCCTTAGCGATAAGTATGAGGATGTCAAAACGGCACTTCTCCGCCACGCAGACATCAATGCGGAGACATGCCGCAAAAGGTTTCACCGGGTCAAACCACGGCAGAATGACTTCCGTGGGTATGTGACTGAGCGGAGGACCGCACTTGACAACTGGTGCAAAATGGCTGAGGTAGGAAAGACAGTAGATGAGATCAAAGATCTCTTCATTAAAGACGGGATACTTGAAAATGTTTCAGGGGAGGTTTATCGACAACTTGTTCTAAACAAGCAAAATACTGTGGAGAACATGTTAGACATCATAGAGGGGTTTAAAGTCGCGAATTCGGGGGCGTCGCTTGCTAAAGAAGAAAGTGTTTATGTGGCGGCGGCGTGTGGAGAAGCAGTGAATCGTGGCGCGGCCGTTGAAAGAAAAGTGATTGTTTGCTTCGGGTGTGGCATGAAGGGCCACAAGTCAATTGAATGCCCTCAACGTTCGCCGGTAGCGAACTCCACCCCTGTTACTGATGGAAGGTGTAAAAAAGCACCCGCAATCCCTGCAAATTCTCCTCCAAATAGAAATGTTTCATTGGGGCGCTATCGGAGACAATTTGATGGTAGTGGGCGCAGAATCCGCGGCACGAGCACGAGGCGACAAAGTTATGACGTGGAGGGGCGTCCTCCTGATAACAACTACGGAAGGTCAAGGGGTACAGGGGCGTACACACCGAGACCCAACTATAATAACAGAACCTTTGGCCCACCGATTAGATACAGGTGACTGAGTGGTCCACATGATGTGCAAAACTGTTGCAATTGTTCCTTAGGAAAGGGTCTTGATTGTTTCTCCCCTTGTAAAAAAGAAACATTATCTTATGTGGATAAATCGTTGCGTGACAGATCGGTAGGCAAGTTAAAGTTTGAAAGTGGTAGAGTAAATGGCAAAGTTGTGTCTGTGTTGAAAGATTCTGGTTCAAGCGTGATAGGTATTAGGAGCTCGTTAGTTGGAAAGAATGATATGATTCCTGGAAGTTACAGGTTGAAACTTGTTGATGGGACTGTGAGAGATTACCCGTTGGCGTGTGTTTACGTTGAGACTGAATATATTATCGGTAAGTTTGTAGTAGCATGTTTTAGAGATCCAGTAGCAGACTTAATTATTGGGAATGTAGATTTGAACGGTGGCAGTCAACTTGGTTGTGCTGCTGTAACTAGGGCGATGACAGAGAGAGAAAATGATGACAGTGTTACGAATGACAGTGGAGTGCTGGAAGATTGTCGTGAGGTTTTAGGAACGAGCGATGACTTTTTACGGGAGCAATTAAGTGATCCGTCATTGAAAGATCTTTGGGAGCGGCAGGTGGATAACTGTATGGACAATAAGAAGAATGGATGTGTAGAATTTAAAGTATTTGATAGATTGTTGTATAGGGTATTTAAGGGAGAATTTGGTGAGGAAGAGAGACAGTTGGTTGTACCGTCGTCTAAGAGGGAGCTTGTGCTAAGAACGGCGCATGAGAGTATGTTAGCGGGTCACTTTTCAATAAGGAAAACGAAAGGCAAGATTTATAAATATTTTTTTTGGCAAGGGCTAGACAGAGATGTGAAAGAGTTTGTAAAATCTTGTGATGTATGTCAGAAAGCTAGAACGCCGCGTCGTTGTGACAGAGTGGAACTGGGTCGTATGAATGTGATTTCCACCCCATTTTTTAAGGTGGCCATTGACATTGTTGGTCCATTGGAGTTAACAGAAAATAAAAATAGGTTCATTCTAACCTTGGTGGATATTGCTACAAGATGGCCGGAGGCTATCCCACTACGTAATATAAATACAGAGACGGTAATCGAGGCACTAACCACCATATTTAGCCGAATCGGACTGCCGTGTGAAATATTGTCGGACCAGGGGGGTCAGTTTACCTCCGAACTGTATAACCAGGTGTGTGAGTTCTTCTCAATTAAACCGGTGCACTCCACTGTGTTTCACCCCTCTTCGAATGGTCAAATTGAGAGGCTAAATGGAACTTTAAAGTTTTTCCTTAGGAAGGTTACCCAACATAGCCCACGGGACTGGGATAGAAAGATAACAGCTGCATTATTTGCATTTAGGGAAGTTCCTAATGAGACAACTGGTGTGTCTCCGTTTCAGCTTGTTTATGGTAGACAAATGAGGGGTCCGTTGTCTATTTTAAAACAAGTTTTTACAAATGAAGAGAAAGACACAGGGTATAAAAATGTATTTAGCTACCTATTGGACTTAAAAGAAAGGTTGTCTGTAGTGACCGCTATTGCTAGTGAGAATGACCAAGTAAATAAAAGAAAATATAAAGCCCAGTATGACAAGTATTCATCCAATCGTGACATAGAGGCGGGAGATTGTGTGTTGGTTTTAAAACCACAAAGAGATAATAAGTTGTCTGTATTTTGGCAGGGCCCGTATAAGGTTGTCCAAAAAATTTCTAAGTTTAACTTTGTTGTACAGAAGGATGAGAAGCTGAAAATGTACCATATTAATAGGCTTATGAAGTACCAATGTCGAGTAGGGAAAGTAGATGATGTAGTTAGTAATAATTCTAGTGGCGATAAAAATGGGTTTTTATCAGCCAATATGGTGTCTGTCGTGAGCGACGAAGACGTAGATGCTGAAGGGTTGTCTAAGGAAGATGCTCTGCCTAACATTCCAACGTTGGAAGTTAGCCAGAAGTTAGACGGGAGTATCTTGGCGCAGGTCAAAATAAACCCCGATCTTAGTTATGTACAGAGAAATCAGGTTGGTGTTATTCTAAATGAGTTTAAGGATATCATTTCAGATTCGCCCGGTAGAGCAAAGGTAGAGAAATTTTCTATTACGTTAACAGATACAAAGCCTATTGCACTAAAGCCATACGCGGTTCCCATACACATGAGAGATAAAGTTAAGCAAGAAGTTGACAGTATGCTTGAATTGGGAATAATAGGTCCCACGAACTCGCCATATGCAGCCCCGGTTGTCATTATTAAAAAGAAGGATGGGTCGTTAAGACCATGTATAGATTTTAGAAAACTTAATAATGTAACTCAGATCCCGGCTGAGGTGATACCCGAGCAGGAGGAGTTGTTTAACAAATTGCATAAGGCCAAATATTTTACCTTGGTTGATCTTACTAAAGGTTATTGGCAGATTCCCATTAGTGAGGAAAGTAAACCATACACAGCTTTTCGTGTATTGGGGGAACATTATATGTTTCATTATTTACCTTTTGGGTTAAGTGGGGCCCCAAATCATTTCAATAGGGTCGTTAAACGTATGTTGCAAGGTTTGCAAAACGTTTTATTTTATTTTGATGACATATGTATCTTCAGTGAAGATTGGGATACACATCTGAAAAGTGTCCATAATGTTTTCGGCGCTCTTAGGGAAAATGGTTTTACGTTAAAGCCAGCCAAATTAGAAGTGGGGTTCACTAGTGTTAAGTTTCTCGGACATAATGTAGGGCAGGGGGTTGTTAAGCCTGATCCTAGTAATGTTAAGAAAATTCTAGAGTTTAAAACGCCCACAACAAAAAAAGAGATTCGTAGTCTCATTGGGTTGGTGAATTATTACAGCAGGTTCATACCGAGATTCTCTGATCTGGTTTACCCTTTTACTGATTTATTGTGTCGGGGTCGGTCTGTTAAGGTGCACTGGAATCGTGAGTGCGCGGAGGCTTTAAGCAGGGTGCAGGCGTATCTGTGTAGGTACCCCATTCTTCGTTTGCCTGATCCTTCATTGCCATTTGTTCTTCAGACCGATGCTTCTGACAAAGGAATCTCCGGTATACTGAGTCAGTGCGTGAATGGTGTTCTGCATCCCGTCAAGTATGTGAGTCGCAAGTTATTGCCTCGGGAGCAGAGGTATTCCATCATCGAGAGAGAAGGTTTGGCTATCGTATTTGCCATTAGAAAACTGGACAGGTACCTGCGTGGAAATACGTTTCACCTTCAGACGGACCACAAGGCTTTGGCTTACCTTCGGAGCACGAACTTTACGAACCACCGAGTTACGAGGTGGGCTCTGATGCTTCAGGACTACACCTTTGACGTGTGTCACATAAAAGGAGAGGACAATATACTTGCAGACTTGTGCTCAAGATTGGTGTGATTCGCACAAAAAGACTATTTTATTATAGCTATTGCTTGATTTGTATGTATATATCTATGTAATATGTACTGCTTGTTTTTAGTATGCATTGCAATGTTATAATAGTTGTATGATGAATGTTGTTCTTTGAGACATCATCTATTTGAATAATTATGTCAGTTTGACTTTATGAAGGTTGTATTCTTCGGTTTCAGTTGTGGGCAATGTTTCCTAATTACTTTTGCTGTCTATATACTTCAGTTTTCAATTTCTTTTTTCTTTGAAGACTGGACTTGTCTTCGCAAGATCCAGTTAGGGGGAGAGGGGGGATGTCGTGCGCGCTTGTAGTTTTTCTTTGCATTTAATATTGGTGTTTTAGGGTATAGGAAGTAGTTTCTTTTAAGTGCGTTTTGTTGTCTAGAATATTGTGTGTGTGTGGTTACGTCATCCTTAGTTTCCGCAAGAGAGAGAGAGTTGCTTTTGTGAGCTGGGTAGCTGGTTCTTTGGTTCCCCTTGTAAGGGTACGTAAGTACATAGTTTTATTAAGTAAGCTGATCTTTCGGTACGGGTGTCGTTACTGAAAAGTTCTTTCTTGTAGCGGCAGCGCTAGATCTAGGTTTTCTTTTCGTTTCAGGGTGTTAGGTTTGGGCTATGGGAAAGTGTGTCGTCTTTCTGCCCTTGGAGTTGTGTAGCAACTATCGGTGTTGAGGTGTAGGGAGTTGAGCTTCTGTTGGGCGCCGAGATGAGTGTGAAGGTGTGTTACGGAAACCTGTTGGTGTGATATTAGATTAATTAGTATCAAATACTAACTTCACGGATATCGATGTACATGCAAATATGTTTGAAAATTACAATTAAGTTAATTAAATATTGTCCTGTTGACAACTGTTGTTATTCACTAAATGTTCAGTTGAATAACTGTTATGTAATGTTTGTAGTTTACATGCTAATATCTTTAGGTTCTTGTGTTACTCTGTTCAGGCTGGGGATACGGGACCGTAATATCATATCATACCCTAGCTAATCTGAAATCCCACCCTGACACCAGGCTGCTATCTGTCATGCCTGAATAGATTTTATAAAATCCCTGAACTTTTTTCCCCCATATTCCAGTGAAGAATGCTACTGTCAGGAAGTACCAGATGTATGGTCACCTGTATGAAGACTTTTGTCAACAGGTAGTCAAGTACCATTTGCTATCTACAGAACACAGTCAGTGGACAACCTAGAGGTTTATGCTTCAAGTTCTTCTGGACATAAAGCTGATCACAACACTTAAACACCGGTAATTATCAAATTAAAAATTATAAATTATTGTCATCAGATTTAAAGATTGCTAAAAGAATCAACACATAGACAAGAAAATAAAAAACAATTGGATCAATTTCAAAGCTAGTTTTCTTAGAAGAGTCTGAAATAATTGATCTAAAAGTATGTCAAGTTGATTAACTTAGGATAAATCCAGAGACTGTCTCTTAGGCTCATAAAATGTCATAAGTTAATTAACCTTCTTATTAGTAATACTCTTAATCTCTGCTTGACATTTACAGACTGTAGTGATTGTTTGTAAAAAATGTTTGTTTGCAAAATGTTTTACATAATTCGGATGTTCCTTCAAAGTTGAAAGATAGTTTACTTCCTAGTCCAAACCTAAAACAGGACGACGAGGGATGGGAGCGGGCAGGGTTTTAACCCTCCACCATCAATAAATCTAAACGACAGTTCAGCGCGCAAACCACACGACCAGGCAGCCATCCTTATCTTCTTCTTATCTTATCATTTACAACCATCAGGGTTGGCCTAAGGCAAAGGCAAACTAGACAACCACCTAGGGTCTCCAATTGGTGGGTTTCTCACACAGGACTCTGAACAAATGTTTTTTAATGAAGATATGGCGATAATTGTCCTCAATGTTATTAATGAGGACATCATTAACATTTACATCATATTCTTTAGATTACAGAGATGTTACTGCAAAAAAGAATATAATTACATTCATCACATTTCTAGTAATTTATGTTAATCTGTGACTTAAACACTGCTAAGTGGTTGGGTTTTCTGTACTGGCTGATTCAAGCCTTTCCATTGTCCACTGGCAGTAGGGAAGAAGATGCACTTGTAGGACCTAACCTATGGAGTAAGAAATGGGAGTCTATCATTGTGGATCTAAGTATTTGAGTTGGATTGGCTGATCTATTGGAAGGCATGAATTTTTTTAAACAAAAGGCCTGCCTAGCTCTGTTACTGGTATCTTTTATAATGGTGTGACCAATCCATCTCCACTTCCTCTCTAAGATCTGCACTTCTATATTTGTCTGTCCACTCATCTCCAAGTAATTGTCACGATCCCCATCATTTCATAATCTTGGCTCTTTTCATCTAGCAATAATTCTCACATTTGGTGCGAGTAGTTACTTTTAATAAAAACTTATTACTTTAAACTAATATTACTTTACAGTGTCTTAACTTATTCATAACATCAAAATGGCAACATATATATAAAACTCGTGAAGTCAACTCTCAACTAAAACTAATATTTAATATTGTATTTAAGGCATCAATGGCCTCTTTAAAATCAACCGTACTGTCACCCATGTCTTCTCTCATAGCGCTTGGTCACAACAACCGTACTGTCACTCATGTCTTCTATCATAGCGCTTGGTCACAACAACCATACTGTCACCCATGTCTTCTATCATAGCGCTTGGTCACAACAACCATACTGTCACCCATGTCTTCTATCATGGCGCTTGGTCACAATAACCATACTGTCACCCATGTCTTCTATCTTAGCGCTTGGTCACAACAACCATACTGTCACCCATGTCTTCTATCTTAGCGCTTGGTCACAACAACCATACTGTCACCCATGTCTTCTATCATGGCGCTTGGTCACAACAACCATACTGTCACCCATCTCTTCTATCAAAGCGCTTGGTCACAACAACCATACTGTCACCCATGTCTTCTATCAAAGCGCTTGGTCACAACAACCATACTGTCACCCATGTCTTCTATCAAAGCGCTTGGTCACAACAACCACACTGTCACCTATGTCTTCTATCAAAGCGCTTGGTCACAACAACCATACTGTCACCCATGTCTTCTATCAAAGCGCTTGGTCACAACAACCATACTGTCACCCATGTCTTATATCATGACGCTTGGTCACAACAACCGTACTGTCACCCATGTCTTCTATCATGGCGCTTGGTCACAACAACCATACTGTCACCCATGTCTTCTATCATGACGCTTGGTCACAACAACCGTACTGTCACCCATGTCTTCTATCATGGCGCTTGGTCACAACAACCATAATTTCACCCTTGTCTTCTATCAAAGCGCTTGGTCACAACAACCATACTGTCACCCATGTCTTTTATCAAAGCGCTTGGTCACAACAACCATACTGTCACCTATGTCTTCTATCAAAGCGCTTGGTCACAACAACCATACTGTCACCTATGTCTTCTATCAAAGCGCTTGGTCACAACAACCATACTGTCACCCATGTCTTCTATCAAAGCGCTTGGTCACAACAACCATACTGTCACCCATGTCTTATATCATGACGCTTGGTCACAACAACCGTACTGTCACCCATGTCTTCTATCATGGCGCTTGGTCACAACAACCATACTGTCACCCATGTCTTCTATCATGACGCTTGGTCACAACAACCATACTGTCACCTATGTCTTCTATCAAAGCGCTTGGTCACAACAACCATACTGTCACCCATGTCTTCTATTATAGCGCTTGGTCACAACAACCATACTGTCACCCATGTCTTCTATCATGGCGCTTGGTCACAACAATCATACTGTCACCCATGTCTTCTATTATAGCGAAAGAGATGCTTACGTCTGTCTTTAAGCATTTCCTTTTTTTTTTATATTAGCGACGATTTACACAATTTTCATTAATAAGTATTAATATGTAATAAGGCTCTCAGTATGTGGTACGGGAGGTAGGTTTCATTTAAAGAATTTATTCCATATGACGTCAAAGGAAAAAAAATCATTTACGTCACACGTCTTAGTTAGACTAAAAGGTCTTCTATACGAGCAGCTTGTTGAGGGTTCATAGACATTGGTGCACCGAGTTTGTTCTTTTAGCATTTCATTTGATGGGCTAGTTAGATTTAATATATATATATATATATATATATATATATATATATATATATATATATATATATATATATATATATATATATATATATATATATATTAATTAAAGACGCTTTTTTTTGTTTTGTCTGTCAGTTTGTCTGTCCGTCATGTTAATAGCGAGAAACAAAAACACTAAAAGCTATTTAATAATCTGATTAAAATTTAATTTCCCTTTCGAAACATCGCATTAGTTTTAAGTTTCTATAATAGATTGTTCCGGATGTTTATATATTTATAGTGAGAGAAAATAAGAATTTTAGATTAATCAAATAGCGTTAATTATATTTGTGGAATGGTCTGTTATGAAATTTAGTTGTACCATAGACTTTCAAACCATACTTTGGTGTTAGGAAGTTGTTTTCCTTAAAAATCGGAGCTTAATATTAACGATAATAAAATTTTCTAGCTAGAAAGTTAAATGTAAGAGAGAAGTGTGATTTTACATAAATAGAGTTAAACTTTTTTTTAACAAAAATCCGGAACAACCAAGTTTTGTAAATGAGAAAATTATTTGTTTTATTAATTAGAAGAGGGATTTCAAACATTTATTAGCGTTATTAGATTTTTCATATAAAATTCGGATCATTTTTGTCAACGATTTGTAAGAAAATTAAGGTAATGTAGGTCGATTTCTTTTTCCAAACAAAATCTGGAACATTCTTTACCGATTAAACAACTTTTATTATGTTTCGTCAAGAAAATTAACTGTAAAATAAGTCTAAAAAGTGATTTTCAATAATCGTTTCTAGTAAATTACTTTCTTAGTTTAAAATCCTGAATAACCTATTGTCGATATTTTTGAAAAAAAAATTATTATTTGACATAAATTTGTTTTAAGTTAAAAGTTCAGAACAATTTATATTGATAAATAAACTATAGTGACGTAGTGTCAAAGAATATAAGTGTAATATTAGTCAATTATGCGATTTCCAACAATCATTTGACATAATTTTCTTTTTTATAAAACAATATGCGGAACAACTTAATAGTTAATGAAATATAAATCAGTATAGATATTTTTATTTAGCTATTTTAAATATGCTAATTATATGAAACAAAAATGCAACAATATATTAAAGATCATGTGTTTATTGCAACGTTTAGGGATGGAAATAAAGTCTATGTCCTTCTATTTAAAGCCCACCTATGCAAAGTGGGGCCGAGGTGGCTTGACGGTTAAGCGCTTGGCTTCTGGACCAGGGACCAGGGATTTGTTATTGTCCTCTGAGTCCATCCAACTCTAATTGGTACCTGTCTTCAGTTGAGGAAGGTAAATGTGGTTGGTCGTGGTGCTGGCCACTCCCCTCGCCAATCGTTGGTCAAAAGAAACTGATGACCTTAATCTCGTCTGCCCTATTATGCCCCCTTATAAATCGCAAGTTTATAAGGTAAACTACTACGTAGACGAGTTTATCTGCTTGTCATTCAACTTTGAATTCCGAAAAGATCCCTTGATTGTACAAAACGAAATGAGATGCCATGGTCAGCAAGGAAAACATTTGGCAGCATTTATGTCATTGATTAGCATGCATGACTAGATTGACCAAGGAACACGCATATGACGTAATTATCTTCTTTTTTTTCAAGTAGGTATGGCCTGTATTCTATAACATAAAATAAGACCTCAACCTGGTTAAGAGAGCAGCGTACACATTTCTTTTTCCTTTAGAGCGAGCATCACAGGTAAAAGTTTGAGATATATTGATGGAGGCATAGATGAAAAAGAAATCAAATAAATACAGCTAAATATTAATGCAACAAGTCGTTTACTTTCATAGTACCAAGTAATAATGTGAAACATTTTTTTCCAAACAGAAATCGATTCTGAGAATAACATTGTTTTATTTTCAACACACTGACAAAGTCGCTCGCGTTATGCAATTATTTAGTATCTAGTCTCCACTCTAGACTAACACTGATTTTAAATACACTGACAAATGCTAGATCTATAATTAAAGAATGCAATTTACAGTTTATGTGTATAGCTCAACGCTGTTAGATCTAGACAAGGGTGAACTGGGTGTCAAAATCGCCACTGGCTTTTGCATGCAGTCCGTATGAGCCAGTGACTGTAACACCACTGACTATTATAAGTCTATTAAAAATATTGTATAAAAAGATAATACAAGGGCCATTTAGGGGGCTAAAAGAAACCCCCAGTTTTAATAAAACAATATTATAAAATCTTTTACGAGCATTACTATTTGTCAAACTTATGCTTGGTTAAGGCTAGTCTGCGATCGGATGGTCGAAAATGCAGATCCACTGCATAAATTTCATAAGTTAAAAAAAAAAAGGCGGGAAAATAGAAGGTGAAGGCTGAAGATGTCGTGAGCTTGGATGTGAAAGGTAATAGAAGTTTTGGGGACGAGATTATAAGGAATATAATCTAGTGGGAGTTTCTGGATTCTGTTGTAGTCAGTTGCAGTCAGGGTCAGGTAGACTTAGGAGTTAGTGAGAGCTAGTTGTTTAAGTAAATAGTTGGTTAGTTTTATTTCATCATCATTAATATTATATCATCCTGTATATAGTGTTTATATATTTAATTTTTTAAGCTCTAGTTTAAATGAATGAAACTCAGGAAAGTTACATCTACACTGGGTCATTTATTGCATCTTAGTAGTAGATCTATTTCTCTTAGACTAGCGGCATCTCCGAATCCGCATGAAGTGAGAGATACAACACGACAGTAAAGAGGGACTTCTTACTGTCCGACAGTTATCATGTACGTCTCACATTTATTTACAGGGGCCCATTCGGCGATGACCCCCACCTTAGGGCCACCTGCCCATTCGTGCCTAGCAATCGTTGTTTTCCCAAGATCTAGATCTATTGTCAGATCGCCGCTGGATCTAGATTATTATGATTATGTAAGTAAACAAACCTCCTAAAGAAGTAATACCAAAATACCTTAAAACCTTAGTAATAAATTTTCAAAGTATTAGGAACAAAACAGCAGACTTAGAAATTTTATTAGAATGTGAGAAACCAGACATAATTGCAGGAACAGAAACTTGGCTACATCCTGAAATTTATAATGCAGAAATTTTCAATAGTAATTATGAAATTTTTAGAAAAGATAGGGCTGATAATCATGGAGGAGTTCTTTTAGCAATAAAAAACACTCTTATAGCTGAAGAAATTACCTTACCTAACTCAAAAAACATAGAATCTACATTTTGTAAAATTAATACCACCTCAACATCCCTTATAATAGGCAGCATTTACAGACCACCAAATTCTAGTTTAGAATACATGCAGGAACTATGTAATCAGATTACTACACTTAAAGAGACAAATAAAAATGCAGTTTTTTGGATTATGGGTGACTTCAACCTACCTGATATAAATTGGAAAACACTAACCATAGATAAACACCAAAACCTTAAGGACATAAATGAGCTTTTCATAGAAACTTTACACAACCTAAGTTTAGATCAAATCATTAAAAAGCCAACTAGATTAAACAACACATTAGATCTCTTCTTAACCAACAGACCTGGATTAGTAGTTGATTATGATATTATCCCTGGTCTATCAGACCATGAGATCATAAAAATACACAGTCAGATAAAAGCAGTAGCCAATACAAAAACCAAAAGAAAAATCTTACTCTGGAATAAATGTAACCTAACACAACTACACCAAGCTGCATTAAACTTTCAACAAACATTCTTATTAGAAAAAGACATTAACCAACCAGTCGATGACCTCTGGAATTTCATTAAAAACCATCTTAAAAGCATTATAGAAAATCATATACCAACTAAATACACATCAAACAAAATAAATAAATGCTGGTTTAATAATAGACTAAAGAAGCTTTGTAAACAGAAGGAAAACCTATATAGAAAATTTAAAGAAACCAAGGCAGAAAGAGTTTACAAAAAGTATATAAAAATTAAACACCTAACCCAAAAAGTAAGCAGACAGCTGCAGAGTGAATACATAAACAATGTAATATCTAAAGATAACAACAAAAACCTATGGTCATACATTAAGTCTAAGAAAATGGAAACAACAGGCATAGCGCCATTAAAAGATGAACATAACATAATACATAATGATAATGAAACTAAAGCAAACATCCTAAACAAATACTTTGCATCAGCATTCTCAGCCCCAGGAGACAAAGACATATTTCTTAATTTGAACCAAGTAGACAACATAGAAGATTTAGTAGTACAAGAAAATGGAATTAAAAAACTATTAGCCAACACCAAACCAAATAAAGCGTCTGGACCTGATGGTATTCCAGCTAGATTACTCAAAGAACTAAGCAATGAGCTAGCCCCAGTGTTCAAAATACTCTTTCAGGCATCGCTTAACCAGGGCAGAGTACCAAGGGACTGGAAAGAAGCTAATGTCACCCCCCTATTTAAAAAAGGAGAAAAATCTGATCCAGGAAACTACAGACCAGTATCACTTACCAGCATCACATGTAAAATACTAGAACACATAATATGTAGCAACATCATAAACCACTTAGACAAACATAATGTCCTCACCCCATACCAACATGGCTTTAGGAAATATAGATCATGTGAAACACAACTAATAGGACTAATTGATGATTTCTCAAAAGGTTTAGATAATAGTGAACAAATAGATGCTATCTTACTAGATTTTTCCAAGGCTTTTGACAAAGTTCACCACCATAGTTTGCTTAAAAAATTAAAATATTTCGGCATTAACGGTCCACTGCATCAGTGGATTAAAGATTTTCTGATAGGGAGAGAACAAACTGTAATAATAAATGGCTCTAAATCAACACCAATAACAGTAAACTCAGGTGTACCTCAAGGAACAGTCTTGGGTCCACTACTATTTTTAATTTACATAAATGATTTACCAAATTGCATTAGTTCAGGAACAAAAGTCAGATTATTTGCAGACGACTGCATAATATATAGAACAATAAAAACAAAACAAGACACAGATATTTTACAAAGAGAATTAGATGAATTACAGAAATGGGAATCAAATTGGAGCATGTCTTTCCACCCAGAAAAATGTCAGTTGTTAAGAGTAACAAAAAAAATTAAACAAATTAATTCCACTTATCTTATTCATGGCAAACCAGTAACACAGACTAAAAACTCAAAATACCTAGGTGTTATAATAAATGAAAAACTGTCATGGAATCCACATATTGATGAAACTATAAAAAAATCCAACAAAGCATTAGGGTTTATTAAAAGAAATTTCTATAAATCAAATAAGAACATAAAACTAAAATGTTATTTAACCTTGGTTAGGCCAATAATAGAATATGCATCCACCGTGTGGGACCCCTCAACTCAAGAAAACATTAAGAAACTGGAACAAACACAAAATAGAGCAGTGAGATTCATAACAAACGAATATTCACATTTGACTAGGGTAACACCATTAGTAAAATCACTAAATTTAGAAAGCCTTCAGGACAGAAGACTCAAAAGTAAAGTAGCAATTATACATAAAACACTGAACCATAATCTTCAAATACAAAAACAAAATTTAATAAAATACTCTGAAAGACACAAAAATAAAGGCACATTCCTCGTCCCATATGCTAGGACAAATTTGTACAAATACTCCTTCTTCCCTAGTGCTATTAGAGCATGGAATGGGTTGCCTGAGCTAGCCAGAAAAACCAGTGACTTGGCAGAATTTAAGTCATTGGTTAATATGCATGACTAAATGCATGACGCGTAGGACGTAATCATCTTCTTTTTTGAAGTAACGTCTGTATTATATAAGATAAGATAAGACATATTGTAAGATTTAGACTAGGTACACTTTATTCGATTGTATGTTAGATATAATAATGTCAATGTCTTTGATTCCTTAGTTTAAGGATAAGTGCAGTGTTTCAAGCTTCACGTGACTACGCAAACCCAATTGTTAGAAATAGATCAAGAATCTAGACTACACCGTATGTACCAGGGCACTTTGTAAGGTAGCCTATAGTCTCAATCTACTTTATGTAGGCCTACACAGACAGATAGACTAGATCCACATAGGGCATAATAGGTATGTAGGCTACATAGACAACACTAATTCTACACACAAGGCCATTCACGCAAGAGATGGCGATTATTTTATTATTGTCCGGAAGTTTCTTCTTGTGTAACTATGATCTTCAAGTGAATTGTTTGAGCCAGGAAAAAAAAACGTTTGACCTACTTTCAGTAAAAGCAGACGTGTGATTAATGCAACTCATGTCACATGAGCACAGTTTGATGGATTTCTTTATCAATCATTTACATTTCGGATAATTTAATGTGTTTGGATATTGAATTCTTCAAGTATCTTGGATTATATTAACACGGATTATTGGAGCAGTTTGGATA
This sequence comes from Biomphalaria sudanica, assembly GCA_036873155.1. Lineage (NCBI taxonomy): Eukaryota > Metazoa > Mollusca > Gastropoda > Planorbidae > Biomphalaria > Biomphalaria sudanica. The sequence continues at coordinate 20,429 of JAZGLO010004268.1, forward strand.
ATCTATTGCATTCAGGTAAGGCGTTTTTCTTAGAAGCAAAAATAGAAGAAAAAATAATTGGGATTCGATAGCATTGCAGTTAACTGAAATATGGCGACAATTCCAGGATCTAGTTTATAGATATCTAGAACCTATCTAGAATCTAGATCTATATAGATCTAGATTTGAAGCTAATTCTACATTAGTAGAAATCCATAGATCTAGATGTAAAAGGCTATAACAATACATGTATATATAAATAAGTCGTCCATCTTTTAAATAATAAGGAACTAATGTAGGCTAGATCTAGATCTACTATACCATCTTCCTTAGATTTACTTCAGCATAATTATTCTTAATCTAAATTAGATCTAAATCTAGTCTATAAGTATTTAAAGACCTTAAAAGTCCCCAGTTTAATCACTTGTTCTACTAACCAGATATCTACAGATCTAGCTAGTTATTAGTCAACATATTTTTTCTTGTATTGTTCTTCTATTTTTTTTAATTGTCTAAAGCAGTGATGCCCAAACTAGTTTGACCTGCGGGCAATTTTAATTACCTCATTCATATCCGGGGGGGGGGGGGTGCACTTATATGAAATAAATAAAAAACAAAAGGAAATTCAAACTGAAACTATTTTTATATTAACCCGTGGAACTTATCTTTTTTACGCGTCGAAAAAGGCTTCATTTCTCTGCTTAAAATATGAGCAACATTGTAGCTAAATTTACCACCGAATAATTTTTATGTCTCTTTATGTTAAATATTCTCATAAATCCTCAAATCTCTAGGCATAGTTTAACTAAGAATGCCCACAGCCTATGGAGGTCTCTGGCCTGCTTCAACACATCCTTCCATTAAGATCTCTCCTGGGCCTTATGTGTCCACGCCATAATCCCAAGCTGTTGTAGACCTGCCGTTTATATGTTCTTGTTATTTTTTAAACAGCCAAGCTTTTCTTTTAAAAAAAAAAAATACATGATTTTGGGCATCACTGATGTAATACTTCTTACTCTTTCCAAATCGCTAAAAAATATACGAACGCACACACACACACTCACTCACACACACACATACAAACACACACGCACACAATGATGCTGGCTGCCGCTTGTAAGCCTGAAGAGAATCAAAGCGCCGTAAGGTAAGTTCAGATCTCACCTATCTAGCTCCAGAACTGTAAGGTAAGTTCAAGTCTCACCTATATAGCCGCAGAACTGATTACTTCATCAATATTTTCAATCTACAACAATAACAACATCACAATCCAGACCACACTTGTAATTCTCATGCTGTAAATATGGCATTATTACCTTTTCCTGACTTTTTCTTTTCTGCATCTCTGTGTCTGTTTTTTTTTTTAATCGCGCGCTGTCTGTCTGTCTCTCTTTCTCCATCTCTTTCTTTTTTAAACCTCACATATTCACACTTTATCTCGTTTTATGCATGTTATAAATAAGTTCTTCTATTCTTTAACATCTATTTCATTCTATTCCCATAAGGTTTTTTAGATAATATACAAGTATGAGCTCTGTCAGCTAGAGTAGCAATACACAGCGTTTGAAAAAATGAGTTAATAGGTTATCATCATTAGAATATCTCCATTTGTATGCTAGTTGCATTAACTTGTCTTGCAATGAATTGCAAAAAATTTTGCAACTTGTATGAAAGAGTAATATTTGAAACTATTATTAAGGCAATGTTTGTATGCCAAACTCATTTGCTTCCCTTGGTATGAATGCAACGCATTTGGTACGCACCGTCTCTCAGTATGGTCACGCCTGCTTGCACACCTAGAACAGAGACGTGCTAACGGAACTCTTGAACGCTGACACGTCTGGCTCAGCTGAGGGTCAGCTTCAACCAACCGTTACCACTTTATACAGCTGGTGCATGCTATCGTAAAGAATGAGGTGTATTTTAAATATATCATATGAGCCCTTTTTATTCCATTTAGACAAATGAGGAAAAAAAATCAAATTAGCATCTGTTTAATTCAGTAAAATAAGTTATCCTTCTGTGGATGTTAGGTCATGGGGGAGGGGTTTGACACATGCGCAAAATATTATCTTGCAGATCTGATTATTTACACTTAGATTAATATTTTAATTATTTGTACAGACGATGACCAAATTTTGTTGCTAGGTTACGAATGTTAGGAAATTATGTAACGAAAGTTTTCATAAGGTCAAGTTTGATCCGAAAGGTCATTTTGACTTTCACCGCCTGCGTTTCCTGTCGGTCCTAAGCCTGGAAAAAGAATGACGGGTGTTTCACAATGGCTATATTAGCTAAGCAATGGGTCTACCGCATACAGGTAAACATAGAATGGGGCCTACGAGACAAAAAGTTTGGTAACTACTGATTTAATATGTAAGATCTTTTTTGTTATAGAGCAGCAATTTCTTTCATTACATGTACGAAAGAAAATTGATAATGATTTCACGTAATTTATACTTGAAAAATAAACGTGTAAGCTATGTACGCATTTAGTTGTTAATTACACATGTACACATCTTTGACCAGCAAATGGCTGAATTTCAAAGGTTAACGTTCAACCTTACACAGCATGTATATTTTTCTTATTTATGGAGGTCAATGCCTGACGTCACTTTTTCCGCCCGAAATTTACGTTTTTTTTCCATTTTAGTTCAAACAGATTAGTGTTAGGGTTACCTGGGTCAGAAGGAATCACATGACATTAAGTGTATTGTTAGATTTCTTGCTGTTGACATTGCTCATAGACCAATTATTTCCGTAATATACATAACCAATTTGCGATCATTGTTTTTGGACGCTGAAAATATTAACTTTTAACATTGTTTGATATTTCATAGTTATGGCTTTTCTGAACACCACTAAATAACACCCTTCCACGGCTGCTACATTTTGTTTATTGTATTTGTCTGCAGAGTCAAATCTGGGTTAAAAACTTAAATACTGGGTATCCATCTTAAAAAAAAAAAAAGCTCAGACGCTTATATGAAAAATGACGTTTGAGTTTTTACGGCTTGATAGATTCGGTTGACAAATGACGAATTGGGGTTTCGCTTGAACTATTAAAAGTCAAATGAAATCATGCCGTAAAAGTTGCTCAGTATCATTCTATTTTTTCTTTCCGTAACGTTCCTTAGTGCAATATATATGCTCATCATGTATTCTATAATGAATATATTGCATTCAATACCATCAACTAAAACCGAACATCGCGTATCACTAATTATAAATACAAGTGCTTTTAATCGCGTCACTACGTGTAAAAAAATCTTCACCATTGAAATACCATATTTAATCTGTGATCCCGTACGGGGGTACAACATTTAATTGACATTAATTTAAACTGTTACAAATATTTATGCTTCGACAGTTGCAGTTATTTTAAGTACTTATATTATAAATATTTACCCCGTAATTTTCTATATATGTTTGATACTCACAACCACCTAAATTTTACATAGAACTCAGTTTTTAGAAACGCTGACATATTGTGGAATCGTCATCAACTCATTATCGTACCTCATGTTTTATAATGGGAAACTTAAGTTTAATAGCACACATTCTCACATACAATAGGTCCGGCATAGACATCCTTCTCAAAACAATAAAGTCGGTCTCAGTAGAAGGAAACACCTGTCATACATCAAACTCAGCCCACCCGCTTCCCACCACTGCCCTCACCTTGAC
>JAZGLO010004269.1:0-44345 GCA_036873155.1 Biomphalaria sudanica
TATAGGACTAAAACTATATTGGACTAAAATTATATTGGTCTAAAACTATATTGAACTAAATCTATATAGGACTAAAACTCGAGTGTACTTAACTTAATTTTGAACTACACCTACACTGAACCACAACTCAACTCAACTGATCGAGAGCTATATTGTATTGTAGGTGTATGAAACTATGGGATGTAGATAGTAAGAAACGTGTCCCCCCCCCCACTGATTGCATTCATTGAACCAAGACTCCGGACTCTACTCAGGATACATCCGTTTCGCCAAGATTGTTCACGTGTCACAGTTTCCTTTGATCTGGATGCTAGCTATCTGAAATCTTCGCGCTGGACACTTCACTGAACGCTTCAAGTCTTTGCTGTGACCATTGACCCAAAATCAAGTCTTTGCTGTGACCACTGACCCTAAATTAAGTCTTTGCTGTGACCATTGACCCTAAATCAAGTCCTCACTCACTCGTGATTCCTTGTTTGCTGTGACCATTGACCCTAAATCAAGTCTTTGCTGTGACCATTGACCCTAAATCAACTCTTTGCTGTGACCATTGACCCTAAATCAATTCCTCACTCACTCGTGATTCCTTGTTTACCTGACAGTTCTAACTTTGTTCTGTAATACAAAGGATGAAACATTTTTTAGAGATTAACTGACAAGCAATGTTAATGTTTTCCCCCCTAAGTAAATGTTCAAATAAGGATTCTTCGTTCATCGAGATGGTAAATAGATAAAAACTCAGAAATAATGTTTCTTCATTACATCCATCTATTTTAGACTTTGATTTTCTGTGTTATTCTTGCCTGTATACATCCGAGCTCAGCAGACAAAGACTTGCGCCTGATGTGACAAAATATATTTATTACACCAGACCTTTAAGTTGATGGCGAAAACACAATGTTTAACCAGATAATTCTGTAAATAAAGTACTATGGAAGACTTCTAGACACCATGTTGTATAGTGTTCAATTGAAAGTTTAGTGGCTTTGGTGAACTGATATATATCTTTTAACTGTGTTCATAGTCTTGAATATCGCTGACAAAATAATTGTCAGAAAACAAAATGATGTCAGGTAGTTAAGACACGGATGCGAGATACTACTACATGGAGTAAAGCACCCTAGCATGAGAGTAGCACCCTACCACCTACCATCATTTGCTAACCAAACTAACAACTTAAATCTAACCTAAATGTGTTTATTTTCATTACACTGTCTCCCAGTCTCTCTTAATAGTTCACGTAGATACGTAGGCCCATCCATGACCTATATCTTTTGCCACAACAACGCAGATAAAAACCGTTAAGTTAGACGTCAATTTAAATATCTAGACTGGTATATGATCTGTGTGTGAATTTTTTTCAAGAAACTCAATAAAGTTTACTTGATTCAATTTTCTGATTATAAAAGTAGATCATAAAATGTATCTCGATTCACTAACAATCGAAACGGCAAAACAATTTTCTTTTCACTGTAACAATCTTTACAATGTATTTGTAGACTACATACAAAATAAGGTGAACCGAAACAAATCATTTCACTAGATTCTGGCTACAGGTCTAGGAACACAAACTGGTGGGTGGTTATGTCAAGAACTTGTTTTTGTAGAACATTAGCCAACAAATGAAGACTAATTTGGAAGATATTTTTTTCGTGTGAGAGCTGATTTTGCTGACATGTTGATCCAGCAGGGGCTCTAACTCTTCATGTCATGCTAGATTGGCAGGGCAATACACTCCTGTAATCTACATGAACAAATCTGATCAAGCAAATAAACTGTTTTTGTTTTTCCTCCGTAGTCTAAGAAAACTCTTCGTGGTATTTTGAAAGTATATTTTGAGCTTATTAATTCCAAAGTATTTTAGGATGCTTATATTTGTATTCGTTTAATTTGAGAATGTTGAAACAGACCATATTTGTCTTCTGACAACCCTTGAGAATGTTGGAACAGACCATATTTGTCTTCTGACAACCCTTGAGAATGTTGGAACAGACCATATTTGTCTTCTGACAACCCTTGAGAATGTTGAAACAGACCATATTTGTCTTCTGACAACCCTTGAGAATGTTGAAACAGACCATATTTGTCTTCTGACAACCCTTGAGAATGTTGGAACAGACCATATTTGTCTTCTGACAACCCTTGAGAATGTTGAAACAGACCATATTTGTCTTCTGACAACCCTTGAGAATGTTGAAACAGACCATATTTGTCTTCTGACAACCCTTGAGAATGTTGAAACAGACCATATTTGTCTTCTGACAACCCTTGAGAATGTTGAAACAGACCATATTTGTCTTCTGACAACCCTTGAGAATGTTGAAACAGACCATATTTGTCTTCTGACAACCCTTGAGAATGTTGAAACAGACCATATTTGTCTTCTGACAACCCTGTTTGTGTGTTCTCTCGGTAAGGCAATTTAAAAGATTAACTTCAATATTCAGAAACGTTAATCAGTCGTTGGATTGTTGCTCCTAACAGCTAGTATACTGAACCTATGTAGGCGTATTAAATGTTTAGTTTAATACTTTAAGTAACAAACATATTTAGTGAACAAAAACTGAATATAATTTTTATTAGTGATATACACAGTTTGAACTCTAGATGAAATATAATTTCTATTAGTAATATACACAGATTGAACTCTAGATGAAATATAATTTCTATTAGTAATATACACAGATTGAACTCTAGATGAAATATAATTTCTATTAGTAATATACACAGATTGAACTCTAGATGAAATATAATTTCTATTAGTAATATACACAGATTGAACTCTAGATGAAATATAATCTAATAGTGCTACTATGAAATGATATTTAGACAAAATCTAACTCTCTACAAAAACACGTCGCTACTCTCTGGCGTCTCTGACTTGTCTCTCGTTAACTAGCACCCACGGGACTACTTAACATCAATATGACAGACCCTGTCGTGCTTTCATCTCACTACACCAGGAAAAATTAATACTAGCTTTCCTGATTGTTACCTTAGAAACGCCCCCACACACAAACTCCTTAACATTCAGCTACCTCTTATTTAAAGAAAGTGAAGTTCTCATGGATTGAGGTCAAAAAAGTAATGTTCCCCTTGACGACCTTGCGATCTATAGGGCATAGGAGGTTAAGGTCATCCATTTCTTGAGCCAACAGTAACGAGCAGGTTGTCATGTGGCCTGTACAAAGATGAAACTCCATTACTTTCCCCAACTAAAGTCAAGGACCCATTAGAGTCGGCTGCACTCAGGGGTGCTTTAATAATCCTGAGATTTATAACCCCAGTTTTCATTGAGATTCGAATCCCAGGTTTGGAGCCAAACGCTTAACCACTCAACCACTAAGTTCTTATTTCAAATGTCTACAACAAAAGATTCATAACAATGTCAATACGAATTAGTTCTAAAAGTTATACGTTTAAAAAAAACGTTAGAGTTTATTCGTGTGTTTTATGTTTTCTGGATCTATATCTTTTATAGTCGGCACCAAGAGTCAATAGTGTTTTGTCTTTATTTGACTTGGATGCGCTCGGAGTATAAAGCACTTTGTTAATACAAATTTCATTCAATCTGTTATAAACTTTTCGCATGTAAATTATGAGTGAGTCTGGTGTAAATGTACATTTTTTTTTATAGTTATAGTTATAATATTTTGTTTGGAGTAATCATGAGTGTAATTCACAATATGTAAGACAAATTTCCTTAAGGACAATAAAGATTATTATTATTATTAAATCTAATTTAAAATTTGTGCTATGCATTCGTGCCAATAAACAGAAGTTGCATTTAAATCGCTAAATCTTCTTGAAATTTAGTCGAGTTCCTAAATCGGTACGTACTTCTTTTATCAAGTCAAAGTAGATCTCCTTAAAGTCCTTTCTAATGACAACACAACTCAACCAACATTTTCACATTGTTTTGTTTGTCACTGGCAGCCATTTATTTTGCATCACGTCTGCAGGCTAAAATGTCTCCAAATAACAAAACGTAAAACCCAATCTTCAGACTGTATTGTGGACTAGAACATTGTACTCTGTAACTCTGGTGTCTATTGTATCCAGGCATCCAGACAGTTATTATATTGATTCGCTTTATGCTAACTGGGGACAATTTCGTCAGAGTTCTGCTAGTGTCCATGTGTTTCTAAATGACGTGTGTGTGTGTTTGTCTGGTGCCGTGTGGAATGAGGATTGCCTATTTGTATATGAGACAACAGATAGTGCCAGCTTTAAATGAGACTCGCGGTTTTTCTTTGTTGGAATAGCTCTGTGCCTCGTTACCATCGCTGGTGGCCATTTTTGTTTTTGTTGTCTGCTAGAGGCCTTTCAGTGCTTGCCAATTCTGCAACAGTGAAAACCGTTCTGAAGTGAGACATTTACTTGTTCCGTGATGTTCCTTTCTAGTTCTAGCTATGTACTTCTAATAGGTAAACAAAAAGTGGAATTCTCAGATTAAGACAGAAAATTAGAGCTATTTAAGTAAATGTTTGATTTCTAACTTGTATAATGGAATGTAAATATTTGAAATGGAACTTAATGTTTTAAATCTTAGAAGGAAAAGAGCGTGTCATAATTTTGGTCCGTGATAATGAACGCTAATTAATAATTAGTAGTTACCCGGGTTCGAATAGTAATATTTCTCTGAATTTTTGTGCACTATTAGCGTAATAAATACGTCAAGCTCAAACTGAGATCTATCAAGTCTTTATTCCTTAAGTTTACACCAACTAACAAGAGGAGTTAGTACGGGTAGTTGTTCTTTGCCCTCAAACGCCATCATTGTATGGTGTGAAAGATTTAATGTTTATGCTCAATGTGTTGCTTGTGATGAACCCTCCGAATTTGGAAACGTTTGCAAGGTGAGTAGTTTATAAAAAAAAAGGTTACACAGGTAGCTATTGGTCATTTGTAAATCAGGGTCATCTACTACGGTTGAAGCGAACGATACCAATTTTTAAGAAATTTTCCTTGAATCCTGAGATTATAGAGCTAGACGAAAGGATTATAATACGATTTTACAACGACCTATCTCTGACCTATATATTAAGCCGCAAATCACAAAGAGGAATACATTATAGGCAGCTGCCTATTTAATTCCGCTTTTCGTCTAATGCTACCTTATACAAATCAAGTACAGTAACTCGTCTTGTATGTGTTTTGTTTTTTTATTTTGTATTCGAAATTCTAGTTTTTATACACAGGACAAACATTGCTCAATTATACGTTGTTTTTTTTTCAGGATTCTAGATATAAAACACTTATCTTGCAGTTATAAAGAAGAAGTCACAAGACTAAAAGTTTCATGTAAAACTCTTTAGTAATTAAAGCAAATAATGCCTGCCGTGACAGCTGGATCTCAAGTGTGCAAAGTATTCCTCTGTGAGTACCCACGTGAAAGATCACGGCTACGAAAATGATGACGTCATTAACTGTACTCTTGAAACCAAATGCACGCTACAGTATCGTCTGGCTGACTGCTTTGATGTCGCTGGTGCTACGGACAGGTAAGAAAGATTCGAAGTAGATCTTAAACTTGTTAATGGAATGCTATCACGAGGTTGATCTGGAGATAAAAACAGTCGTTGATGTCCCCTTTCCATTTCACCTTTTCTTAACCCTCAGTCTGCTGGGTCGAAGACTATCTCTCGTGTAGTCCGTTGGGTCAAAGACTATCTCTCCTGTAGCCTGTTTGGTCGAAGACTATCTCTCGTGTAGTCTGTTTGGTCGAAGACTATCTCTCCTGTAGCCTGTTGGGTCGAAGACTATCTCTCCTGTAGCCTGTTGGGTCGAAGACTATCTCTCCTGTAGCTTGTTGGGTCGAAGACTATCTCTCGTGTAGTCTGTTTGGTCGAAGACTATCTCTCCTGTAGCCTGTTGGGTCAAAGACTATCTCTCCTGTAGCCTGTTGGGTCGAAGACTATCTCTCGTGTAGTCTGTTTGGTCGAAGACTATCTCTCCTGTAGCCTGTTGGGTCGAAGACTATCTCTCGTGTAGTCTGTTGGGTCGAAGACTATCTCTCGTGTAGTCTGTTTTATTGATTATTGTACATTCTATATCCATTTACATTAATAATAATAAGGCTTGATTTCGAGTCGGAAGATTAATGAGGAATGCAGTATTTCACGTGGCCACGCAGCCCCAGCTGTGACCTACATATTGGCCACATCCAGGATGAGCATTACCATTGTCCGCCGGTGGTCGATTAAGATTTTTTGTTTTCCGCCTGCGTCTGTCCTCGGCATCGGATTTTCTTTTGATCTCCAATGTGTATTCCGCAGCCTTTGTGAGTGAGCTCCAGGCAGTATTGACATTTATATATCTCAAGTCATTTGACAAATATTTCTCTACATTTGTATCCAATACCAACTGGAGAAAAACAAGACAAACATTTTTTTTTTTAAAGTATTTAAACGCTAATATATATATTTAAAAAATACTTCAAACCAAAACTTCTATTCAGCCTAGTTGTATCAATGAGTTTGGATCAGTCATGTCATTAAATGTGTAATAGATACTAGACTAACAATAACAAAAGCATGTATCAATGAGTTTGGATCAGTCATGTCATTAAATGTGTAATAGATACTAGACTAACAATAACAAAAGCATGTATCAATGAGTTTGGATCAGTCATGTCATTAAATGTGTAATAGATACTAGACTAACAATAACAAAAGCATGTATCAATGAGTTTGGATCAGTCATGTCATTAAATGTGTAATAGATACTAGACTAACAATAACAAAAGCATGTATCAATGAGTTTGGATCAGTCATGTCATTAAATGTGTAATAGATACTAGACTAACAATAACAAAAGCATGTATCAAAATTAAAGAAAAGGGGAACGACCTGAATTTGAACTCATGGCTCAAATCTTCTGAGGCTGCTCAAGCAACACGATAACCACTCTACTTGTGTAGAGCTTGATGAACATGGAAGATTGTATAGTTATCTATTGTTTCTACAGTCTCGTTCTGTTTTTTTATGCTGTGTTCACTAAGACTCAGACGAACGACAAGTATAAAGGGGACTAATTCAGCTTATAGCGCCATTCCATTCAAGTACTATTTCTTTCCTTTGTTCAAAATACTAAACCAAATAATTAATTACAAATATTTAATTAAGTAATTGGTTAAGTTGTTCATTGATTCTTGTGTTGTCTAGTAAAAGAAATAATTGTAGAAAATTTCAGCTTGATCCGAGATTGGGTGAGTGAAAATTAATATGTACAAACTTTTTACCAGACAGACAGAGTGAGTTGATATCAGCTTTGTATAAAACAAAGCTTATACGAAGTGTAATTTTATCAATTAGTTCGGATCATTCATGTAATTGAATTTATATTAGATCCTAGACCAACAATAATAAATCTGCGCGATTAATACAATATGTACCAATTGTTTTTGTTTAGTGATATTTCATGCTTATAGCTTTCTCAATACGCAATGATCCTATCACCTGTCTGGACCTGTTTTGGAAACTTAAAGGGGGGGGGAGTTAAGAAAGAAAGGACGTCGGCGAGTCAATAATAAACTTACAAATAATATTTCCAAGTTGATTGTTCCATCAAAATGTCCTGAAAAATTTTTCTTGGGATCTGTTCGTTAGATATTATTAACAATGTCTGCGCCTCGAGTTCTGAACTTTCAGGTGTAGAGTTCTGAACTTTAGTGTCACCAGCTTCAGTGAAGTGACTTAATTGAAGGTCATGTATTTACCTATTTTACAGCACAAATACGATAGTTATGTCCGTTCAGCTTTAATAGTGTTCTGTTCTGCAAATGTTTTGTTTTGATAATGTTCTGTTTTGATATTGTTTTGTTTTGATATTGTTTTGTTTTGATATTGTTCTGTTTTGATATTGTTCTGACAACAAGCCACGAAGAGTGTTCAAATAACAATTTCTTCTAGTTACACAATACGATAAATAGATAAATTATACCCATACACTAGTTACAGAGGTCAAGGGTTTTTTAACACTCCAGCATATTATTTTAGATAATAGTGAACAAATAGATGCTATCTTACTAGATTTTTCCAAGGCTTTTGACAAAGTTCACCACCATAGTTTGCTTAAAAAATTAAAATATTTCGGCATTAACGGTCCACTGCATCAGTGGATTAAAGATTTTCTGATAGGGAGAGAACAAACTGTAATAATAAATGGCTCTAAATCAACACCAATAACAGTAAACTCAGGTGTACCTCAAGGAACAGTCTTGGGTCCACTACTATTTTTAATTTACATAAATGATTTACCAAATTGCATTAGTTCAGGAACAAAAGTCAGATTATTTGCAGACGATTGCATAATATATAGAACAATAAAAACAAAACAAGACACAGATATTTTACAAAGAGAATTAGATGAATTACAGAAATGGGAATCAAATTGGAGCATGTCTTTCCACCCAGAAAAATGTCAGTTGTTAAGAGTAACAAAAAAAATTAAACAAATTAATTCCACTTATCTTATTCATGGCAAACCAGTAACACAGACTAAAAACTCAAAATACCTAGGTGTTATAATAAATGAAAAACTGTCATGGAATCCACATATTGATGACACTATAAAAAAAATCCAACAAAGCATTAGGGTTTATTAAAAGAAATTTCTATAAATCAAATAAGAACATAAAACTAAAATGTTATTTAACCTTGGTTAGGCCAATAATAGAATATGCATCCACCGTGTGGGACCCCTCAACTCAAGAAAACATTAAGAAACTGGAACAAACACAAAATAGAGCAGTGAGATTCATAACAAACGAATATTCACATTTGACTAGGGTAACACCATTAGTAAAATCACTAAATTTAGAAAGCCTTCAGGACAGAAGACTCAAAAGTAAAGTAGCAATTATACATAAAACACTGAACCATAATCTTCAAATACAAAAACAAAATTTAATAAAATACTCTGAAAGACACAAAAATAAAGGCACATTCCTAGTCCCATATGCTAGGACAAATTTGTACAAATACTCCTTCTTCCCTAGTGCTATTAGAGCATGGAATGGGTTGCCTGAGCTAGCCAGAAAAACCAGTGACTTGGCAGAATTTAAGTCATTGGTTAATATGCATGACTAAATGCATGACGCGTAGGACGTAATCATCTTCTTTTTTGAAGTAACGTCTGTATTATATAAGATAAGATCAGATTTTCTAGTTCTTGGTTCTACCTCCGTGTTTATTACATCTAATGTTGTCTTCGTTTTACAGCCTTTACAAAAGTCTTGTCGCTGATGTGGTTACATATAAAGTAAATATCTCATCTATCTATCTATCTATCTATCTATCTATCTATCTATCTATCTATCTATCTATCTATCTATCTATCTATCTATCTATATCTACCTTATCTAATCACACTGACTCTACTCTCTTCATGAAACACTTTCTCATTAGCCTCCCCTTGAAGACTCCATTAGTCCTGATTGTGTTACTTGACCATTATGAATCGGTGTTGTAACTTAAATGTCCATGTGTGTCTGTGTCTGTTTGAGTAACTAAAAGGGAGGCATAGGCATTCGACCAATGGCTACCAATTTGTATTTATAACTCATTATCAGCGTTCTGCTAAGCTGAGGGTGGTGGGGGGGGGACTTCTTATTGAAGAGAATAAAAGTTGTATTTACATTGTAGTCATAAATGCAAATTTTGAATATTTATCATGTCAAAGTATGACATTACGAATGTTTGGAAAAGTCAAATAATGACATGACGAGACGTCGATTCCGTGTGTAAGCAAGACTTTTTAGGCTGGAGACAGTTTTATAGAAATCAACCCAAACCTATTTTGAAGTAGAGGAAGAAGAAGTCGTTTCAAAATGTCTCCACTGCACTCTATCAGAACGGTCATTTTTGTCCGACTGTGATACATCGTTATGAGGACGACCTTTGCGTGACCGAAAAAAGAGCCGTTTTACTTTCAGCACTCCCATGGCCCACTAAATAAGTTGGTGGGGAAACTGCTGGCACTCCACTGGGGTCCTACCAGCTCAATGAAGAACCTTTTCTAGTGTACAAAAGACTTTAAAATGTACCTATGAAACACTGTTTCCCAAAACAGAGACTAAATGGAATGGTCTTAATGAAGTTACTTCAATTTCGGTTGTAAGCAAATTGGAAATAAAGAAGCAAAGAAAAAAAAGATGCTCTAATTATATGTCTTGAAGTTTCTTTTTTCATGTTATTTATAAAATCCACCTTTGACCCCAAGTACCCTAGTCGGATAAGGATAATTTCAGACTACGTGTTTACCATTGACCAAAACCAGGTCAAGATGCGAGGTCTCTCTATTGAGAACTTCCTATTTTGAAGGTAAAGGCAGCTCCTTAGAGCAACTCATCAAGGCAACTAATTACTACCAAAACAAAGTACCAGAAATGAAGAGACCCACTTGTGATAGTCCTTAAATGTTAAATGGTCTTTGTATTACAATAATACCTCTTCTGGTATTATTAGAATGTTCATTGTGTATTCATTAAATGTCCTTCTTCACGCCAAACTTGTTTCTGCGTATGTCTACTAGATCTGCTGAGTAATTTGACTACAACACATGCATATTTAGAAACAAACTGTCGTAGCAGACGAAATATTTAATCATCATAATAAGATAGTCAACAATAAATTGGCAACTTCATACATCAATGAGAATACTTGAAATGGTTCACATAATAATATAACATAATCCAAATAGAATTTCATTAAACACTCAGCTAATAATACTTCAATACACTCAACCTGAACATATAAGACATGTCGACCTTCTTAAAATACGTGGCGTCTACTGCCGATTACTGATCATGTGATCAACTCCCAAAAAACGAGATTTCTTGCCCACAATGGAACTGTGGCCCCTTGATTCCCCCGTGCAACATCATACTCTCCATAAACTAGTGTATCTCGTGCTCCATGATCAATATATGATGTGACACCACTGAAAGACAGGCATTAGGCTTTCACCACCGAAAATACTGCAAGACAGGCTGGAGTCTTTCACCACTAAAAATACTGCAAGACAAGCTGTAGGTATTCACCACTGAAAATACTGCAAGACAGGCTGTAGGCATTCACCACCGAATATACTGCAAGACAAGCTGTAGGCTTTCATCACCGAAAATACTGCAAGACAGAGTGTAGGCATTCACCACCGAAAAAACTTCAAGAAAGGCTGTAGGCTTTCACCACCGAAAATACTGCAAAACTGGCTGTAGGCTTTCACCACCGAAAATACTGCAAGACAGGGTATAGGCATTCACCACCGAAAATACTGCAAGAAAGGCTGTAGGCATTCAACACCGAAAATACTGCAAGACAGGCTGTAGGCATTCACCACCGAAAATCCTGCAAGACAGGCTGTAGGCTTTCACCACCGAAAATACTGCAAGACAGGCTGTAGGCATACACCACTGAAAATACTGCAAGACAAGCTGTAGGCATTCACCACCGAATATACTGCAAGACAAGCTGTAGGCATTCACCATCGAAAATACTGCAAGACATGCTGTAGGCATTCACCACTGAAAATACTGCAAGACAGGCTGTAGGCTTTTACCTCCGAAAATACTGCAAGACAGGCTGTAGGCATTCACCACTGAAAATACTGCAAGACAAGCTGTATGCATTTACCACCGAAAATACTGCAAGACAAGCTGTATGCATTCACCATCGAAAATACAGCAAGAAATGCTGTAATCATTCACCACCGAAAATACTGCAAGACAGGCTGTATGCATTCACCACTGAAAATACTGCAAGACAAGCTGTAGGCATTCACCACTGAACAGATAGTGTGACAACAGTTTGAAAAGTAGAATGTTTTCCACCTCACTCCTGCTTGTGCACCATTTGAACCTGTCTCTGCTGTCTATCATCTCGGTATTTATGTTCTATACTTTACATCTATTGGTTTGCAAATATAGAATCCTATAGCTATGATAATTCTAATTATTATAGTTGAATACATGGGGAGAAAGGGTTATTTATCTAAGGGAGGAAAGTGGGGACGTTACATCACATTGAAATCTTTGTCTAAAAATGGACCTGTTCTTGGTTGTAGGATTGAACAGCAGTAAATACACAGCATGTAACTCGAAGCAGTCAATATGATTCAATGTACCCATTCTATTGGATTTGGAGACTTCCTTTCTCCCCTGTCACACTGGATGTGATTGTAAAAAAAAAAAGATCCATTGAAATGAAACCCCCTGATAGATAGATGTAGCGCCTGATAATAAAACTTGGATGTTAACAGACTTGCTCATGGCAATGTCACATTTTTATAATGGAATGCAGGAAAATGAATGTCACGCCTGCAAAATATCAATTTTAATACGATGAAGAAATGATGTTTTGTTTGTGTCGTGTCAAACGAAATCAAGGATATATGTAGTCTCAGTAAATTTTGCGTCAACCAGGGCATTCAATCTACATTTCTTTGGATCACGAAATTTTATTGATAGCTTGAATTTTCAGTTAATATAGTGAACTTGAATTCTGAATTCTGATTGGACAGTTCTCCCCCCCCCCTCTTTCCTTTTTTTTTTGGGGGGGGGGTGTTACAGTTATAATCATTGTTATGGAAGTCTCTGTGAATGTGATGTTACTTATTTGTGTGAGCTATGGCTATTAAAATGATTAGTGTATGATAGTTATAACTAATTAGATCTATTGAATCTGTCTCTGCATCACATTTGCAAACCTACAAATATTACATTTCTAAATTGTGATGTGTCTTCTGTATATGCAGTCATCTATTTGATGTGATGTAGGCGTAGGGTTACAAAGTAATTAATGCAAATATAAAAGTAGTACCGGAACCATGTTTGTTCGCAATCGTTCCGTCACTTGAGTACACAAAAGTTATAACAACAGGTCGTTTGATGGATATACAAATAGATCTACATGTTTATTGAAATTAAAACAGTGGGAGGATGATTCAGAAAAAGAGATATAGATCCAGAGAGTCATTAATCCAATCACCAGAATATTGCTGTTTCTATTCAGAACGCGACTACTATTTCAATGTTATTTAACTTTAGTTTGGCCGATATTAGAATATACATCATCTATTAGGGATTCCTGAACTCAAGAAAACATAAAGTAACTAGAACAAACACAAAATAGAGCAGTGAGATTTATAACGAAAAAAATAAAATTTGATTAGAGTAACACCATTATTAAAATCACTAAACTCAGAGATACTTCATGACAGAAGAATAAAAAGTAAAGTACCTACAATACATAAAACACTAAACCATAACTTACAAATAGAAAAACAAAACCTAATGAAATACTCAGACACAAAGATTTCTTATTCCATACGCTAGAATAAATTCGTACAAGTGCTCCTTCTTCCCTAGTGCCATTAGAGAATGGAATGGGCTGCCTGAAATTGCAAGAAAACCAACGACTTAGCAGAGTTTAATTCATTGATTAACATGCATGACAACATTGACCTAATTATCTTCTGTTTTTGAAACAACGTCTGTAATCTAAAAGATAATATCATAAATCAAAATAGCACAGAAAAATCGATGATAATAATAATCAATAATAAACAGAATGCCTTAATTTCTTGAAGCTACAATGACCAATGTTTACTTAATAAATGTTTTTCATCCATATATCAAGGTCATTTTTAGAAACTCCACCAGGACTCTCTAATACATCGTTTTCATCTGCTTTAATTCTATTTTTCATCCAGACTTACTGAAGCTCTTGGTTTTTAAACTGGACATTTTGGGGGAAAACTGAATTAGAGTGGTTGTTGTGTTGACCACTGTTGGAAACAAAGAAAAAAAAATACAAACAAAATATAAAATTTAAAAAAAAAAAGAGCTTATCTAAGGTAAAGAACCGCAAAATCACTGCCACATTTCTCAATACTTTAAGAATAAGCTGCCTTTTTGTATAAGAAAAATATTAACTGCCACTAATTGATAAACTTGTTGGTTAATTTAATTTGTTTAAAATTGATTCTTGTATTGTCCTCGACTTGGGATATAATGTAAACATTTCTGTTTGAACCGATGAAGTGAGATCAAAACGTTAAATGTGGAATAACTCCACATATACAGCCACATATCTCAATAAGTAGCACTTATATTTCCCTATTTTTCACACCTTACAAAATAATTAATTACAAGGAAATGATTAACACATTTTTGTTTAATTGGTTCATATTTCTATAATTACAACAACAACAAAATCTTGTCAAGTTTCAACTTGAACAAAAACAAACAACAAACCCGGAGGTGAACTCGATGGCAGTCTCGCTGGGGACATCACGTGCACATAACAACGAATGTGTATCTGTGTGTATGTGTGTATCTATTTCCGTGTGTGTGCATCTTTGTGTATGTGTGTATCTATGTGTATGTGTGTATCTACATCCGTGTGTATCTATAAGTACGTGTGTATCTGTAATCCATCAAATGTTTCCGGAATCAATGTATTCTGCTAGAGATAATTTCATTAAACAAAATACTTCCAGTGATCAGTCCCAATTGAAATCAATATCTATTTATCTCTGGGGCTTACGGGCTTGTCATCGTTACACTACAGGTATGGTGTAGATTACGTCCACTTTATCACTGGGAGTAAGGGGTCGAGCTGGTTGGGAAGCTATGGACAAGTAAGAGGGGAGTTATGGACAAGTAAGAGGAGAGTTATGGACAAGTAAGAAGTGATTCATGGACAAGTAAGAGGTGAGTCATGGACAAGTAAGAGGGGAGTCATGGACAAGTAAGAGGGGAGTTATGGACAAGTAAGAGGTGAGTCATGGACAAGTAAGAGGGGAGTTATGGACAAGTAAGAGGGGAGTTATGGACAAGTAAGAGGGGAGTTATGGACAAGTAAGAGGGGAGTTATGGACAAGTAAGAGGGGAGTTATGGACAAGTAAGAGGGGTGTTATGGACAAGTAAGAGGGGAGTTATGGACAAGTAAGAGGGGAGTCATGGACAAGTAAGAGGGGAGTCATGGACAAGTAAGAGGGGAGTCATGGACAAGTAAGAGGGGAGTTATGGACAAGTAAGAGGGGAGTTATGGACAAGTAAGAGGGGAGTCATGGACAAGTAAGAGGGGAGTTATGGACAAGTAAGAGGGGAGTCATGGACAAGTAAGAGGGGAGTCATGGACAAGTAAGAGGGGAGTCATGGACAAGTAAGAGGGGAGTCATGGACAAGTAAGAGGGGAGTCATGGACAAGTAAGAGGGGAGTCATGGACAAGTAAGAGGGAAGTTATGGACAAGTAAGAGGGGAGTCATGGACAAGTAAGAGGGAAATTATGGACAAGTAAGAGGGGAGTTATGGACAAGTAAGAGGGGAGTCATGGACAAGTAAGAGGGAAGTTATGGACAAGTAAGAGGGGAGTCATGGACAAGTAAGAGGGAAGTTATGGACAAGTAAGAGGGGAGTTATGGACAAGTAAGAGAGGAGTTATGGACAAGTAAGAGGGGAGTTATGGACAAGTAAGAGGGGAGTTATGGACAAGTAAGAGGGGAGTTATGGACAAGTAAGAGGGGAGTTATGGACAAGTAAGAGGGGTGTTATGGACAAGTAAGAGGGGAGTTATGGACAAGTAAGAGGGTAGTCATTGACAAGTAAGAGGGGAGTTATGGAGAAGCAAGAGAGAAAAAAGTGTGAGTTTAAAGTAGAGTAAGAAATTTGAGATGAGTGAGTAAGAAGAGAGAAAAGAGAGAGGTTGAGAGGTACAGGAGTAAGTGAGAAGTAAAATAGAAGTAAGATCATTCTTAAATTTTGGACAGCATCATTGCATGGAGGCTTATAAATGGTATGTTGAAAGTTGAAGGAAACTTTATTTATAATGCACATCTCAATAAACATATTCGAGATCTTCTGCATTTCATCTTCCTACATTCACAAAAGACAAATAGCTTAATAACAAAGCGCAATAAGTATTGAACCATGTCACAAAGGATTAATGATACATATAACCTGGACAGAAAAGCTGCCTTTAAATCACTCATACTGGCCACTGCCTGAGCCACTGTCCACTATCTAAACCATAGATTTTACAAATTGATCGAAGACCAACAACATTGACAATACATCGTCGGTTATCTGCACTTTAACATGACGTTACACTACAATGTTTCATTAACATTGTTTAGGTGCTAAAATTTGTCAAAATGTTTAGTCATGACAACGATTGCAAGAGAAAAAAAAATTCCAAAGAGTACTAACATTCTGTTGTTGGTCCCAATTTTTTTTCCAGTATTTCACATTTCCGCCGCTTCTTTTGAAGTTTTGACCATATCGTGAAGTAAATCAGCACCAGGGGTTTCAGAACCTTTTCATCAGCTAGGTTCAATCTATGACCTGGACAGCTAATTTGTAGCGATAAGAGAAGTTCAAATTACTTCCATTATCAGAAACAAATTTCAAAATATCCCGCTCTGGAAGAAGATTGTTAAGAATTTCAGTATGTCTTCACTTTTGTTATTCATGTGATATGAATTTATTTTAAATTTAAAAATTGCACATCTTTGATTAGGGTAAGAACAGCTTGTTCGGTTCGGTTCGTACCAAGCAGTTTTCCTCGAGCTTGGTTCGGTTCGGTCGTTAGGTTCGAGTTAGGTTCGGTTTCTTTTCCTTTAACTGCAGGAGTTCAAGGACGATGAGAGCATCTCCCAGGACTCTCCGCACGACACAGATCAATATATTATTAACATCTCTTTTTGGTTTACTGCTAAAGGGAGAATCCATCACTATCTGTTTTAATTTAAAGTTGAAAGGTGAATAGGTCGACACAACTTATATATAGATTAAAACTACTAAAACTAAACAATATAGAACTAATTAGTTCTCCACTCAAGGTGTGATAGGTGGGAGGGGGAGAGGGGATGCTGCCAAGGTTTAGAGTTACAGAAAACGTTTGCTTTGTCATCTCTCTCTCTCTCTCTCTCTCTCTCTCTCTCTCTCGTTTTCTAGCCTACTGAAGATAATTAAATTTTAAAACGAAGGTTAAGAAAAATAATCTGTGGGCAACATTTTATTGACGTGGGACATTCAGTTACAAGTTATCGCCTGATAAAAGCGGCGACAAGGGAAAATTAGATCGCCGGAACTCTAGGAACGATAATTCCTCGGGTTGCACATGAAAGCATCAACACTTTGTTCAATTATTCATAAACTACAATTTGTAGACATCAATTAATCAACCTTTGTTGATAGCTGGTGGGAAATATAGTTTTTTTTTGTTTTGTACCTGTCCAACCCAAACATTTCTTTTCAAATGTTTTCATGACATGTCAGCGAAGAGGTAACGAACTCCAAGACCGGAAGTTGCTAGAGATACAGAATAGTTTAATTGTGACATATTACCAAGGCACCATTACATTACATTGTTTGACATTTCAGGCTCGCGACTGAACAAAAAGAAATAAGATAAAGTGAAGAGGTTTAATTAAATATTGAGGCTGATGAAAGGATTAGACAAACATGTACAGGCCCACCTCCACTATATCTTGTAGTCTTTCATAACATGAGCGAAGCTCCTTCACATTAATATCACATTCTAGTCTTTAGAGACGACTTTTGCAACTTGCCCATGTTGTTAATCCTTGATACACATTAATCATTACAAAATAGGTCATTTGTAATCAAAAGGTGCTGCTCCTATACTGTCCTTTTTTTTAAATTCTACAAATTATTGAAAACATCAGTGTTTGGAGTTGATGATCTAAAGCTTTCCTACCCTCCTGTCTTGTGTAGGTTACAAGATGATTTGCACTTTGGACATTTGTGGTGCCTTTGCGCAAGGAAGAGCTGTTCCACTATTGTACAGCTATGAAGGGGAACAATCTATTCCTAGAGAGTTATACCATTATCTATACGTTTAGAGACAAAGTGATTGTTATACCATTATCTATACGTTTAGAGACAAAGTGATTGTTATACCATTATCTATACGTTTAGAGACAAAGTGATTGTTATACCATTATCTATACGTTTAGAGACAAAGTGATTGTTATACCATTATCTATACGTTTAGAGACAAAGTGATTGTTATACCATTATCTATACGTTTAGAGACAAAGTGATTGTTATACCATTATCTATACGTTTAGAGACAAAGTGATTGTTATACCATTATCTATACGTTTAGAGACAAAGTGATTGTTATACCATTATCTAAACGTTTAGAGACAAAGTCATTGTTATACCATTATCTATACGTTTAGAGACAAAGTGATTGTATACCATTATCTATACGTTTAGAGACAAAGTGATTGTTATACCATTATCTATACGTTTAGAGACAAAGTGATTGTTATACCATTATTTATACGTTTAGAGACAAAGTGATTGTTATACCATTATTTATACGTTTAGAGACAAAGTGATTGTTATACCATTATCTATACGTTTAGAGACAAAGTGATTGTTATACCATTATCTATACGTTTAGAGACAAAGTGATTGTTATACCATTATCTATACGTTTAGAGACAAAGTGATTGTTATACCATTATCTATACGTTTAGAGACAAAGTGATTGTTATACCATTATTTATACGTTTAGAGACAAAGTGATTGTTATACCTTTATCTATACGTTTAGAGACAAAGTGATTGTTATACCATTATCTATACGTTTAGAGACAAAGTGATTGTTATACCATTATCTATACGTTTAGAGACAAAGTGATTGTTATACCATTATCTATACGTTTAGAGACAAAGTGATTGTTATACCATTATCTATACGTTTAGAGACAAAGTGATTGTGTCTATTATGTAAGCGAATTGTGTGAATGTTTGTAAGGAATGTGTCAGAACATCAAGTTAGTTGGTTCTATGCAAAGCAGGCACTCAACACATTTCTTTTACAAAATAAAACATTCAGCTTATGTACTCGCAAGATTCACAGGACTTGCGAAACATTCTCCGATAGTACAGCACCAGGATAAAGGAGGAGAAGCAGGTAACAGAACCGAGTGCGAAACAATCTAATTCTGGTCAAGATTTATAGGAAAGAAGCCTAAAAAAAAATGTTCAGCTTTTGTTGCGCCCTTTTGTGCAAATAGACTTCGAAGCTCATGAAGTAGCGTTTGACTTTAAGCATGAATAATTTGAAGTCTCGCCGTCCCAGCTTTGAATCATTGAAGGAGACATAAACTCACGTAACTCTTCATTTAGCTCCCCTGAAAGTCATGCCCCGAACTTTAAGCTGTCACAGAAATCACTGTTTCCAACCTTTTATTTTTAAATGAATAACTACATTTCAAGTGACTGTGTACAGGGCAGCCACAAATGGATTTTTTAAAGAGCTGTTGCTTGGATACAGAGGCGTATGGAGGGGGCCCGAGCGACACAGGCAGCCTATATTTCGATGTGATGATCATAGAAAATGCCTTTCCCTGGGTGCACGCTTTGCTCACTACGCCTCTGCTTAGATATTACGGAACCGGACTTGGCGCCACCTAGTACTTAAAGGGAAAATAGTGTTCATACTTGGATTATATTTGGTAGTAACTATTTGTATAGCCAGCGGTATTTGGCTGGATATCATTCTATTTCATTCTTGACAGGAACTATTGGTGTCTGCTGAAATAGTGTATCTTGGTCATTACTGTTCTGTGTACAATATGTACGTAACGTAACCTTGGTGAAGAGCATCCAATTTAGATAGGCACGTGACTGAACTTCACGCGCTCTAGAAACCAACGTCCCACACAAGATATATGTTGTGACCCCCCTTCCCCCACCAACAACTCTTGTCAGAGAATTCCATTACCAATATCATCTATTCCACCCACCCCATACACACATACATACATACATACACACGCACACACACTCTACGGCTTTGAAAATTTCCCCAATACAAATTAAGCATTCTTCGACTTTCTGCTTTTTATTAAAAGGCTTTTTGAATCTTTCAAGTGTTGAAAATGATCTAAGGATCGAGGCAATAATTTTTGTTTAAACTTTTATGTAGATCGATTTATTAAAATTCAACTGCGCGAAAAAAACGCTAATTTATATATATATATATATAAGTACAACATATTCGCGCGACTTAGGACTTGAACCCCTAAACCTCCAACTTGAAGTCAGCTGCTCTACCGACTGAACTAAGCAAGTGATTTTAAAATTTGAGTAAATTAGGCACTAAAACTGCTGTGCTTAAAAGCTGAAGTATAATCTTATACAATAGCTCTAGAACATTCAAGTTTAGATCTATGATATGCAACACAGTCCCTGTGAGAATTTGTTGGGTTTATATGTCCCTCTAGATCTAATCTTTTATCATAGATTAAAGACGTTCCTTTTACCAGAAGAGAGTCGTCCTACATTGATATAAGCTGTAGTGAACAGGAAGGGCTCATTTTGTATTACGTCGTCTTTAATAAACAAATTGGGTCGAAATTACTAATAAATTTTAATGGTAATTGTAACCGCTGGGGGGTTGCTATCGTGAAATGTAATTAGTTGACCTAGGCTTACGGAAAATAATAAATGGTTAAATTTTCGTATGTTTTCATCCAGGGCAGGCAGAAGAATTAGTGATAGGAAAGCTGACTTCATTAATGATGTTAAGGCTTTCGCGCGGTGTTGATTCTTTGAACTATATCTAGTGTAGATCTACGTCTGACTAGAAGTAACACTGAACTCAAACTACTTCAGTAACACCGGCGAAAGGCCGAAACAATCAAAATATGTAGTCGACGCTGATGTTATTCCACAAATATATTTAATAATCACAAAGGGAATCGTCCGATGTCAGCTATGTCCGTAAATCCGTATATCTATTCTACTGCTCTACACAAAGCGTCTTCTTTCTAGCGTCACTAAGAGCGTTCTTGTTTTTCAAAGATCTGTCACGTGACTTGTCGCTAAGTAAAACTTTCCCCTTATTCCCGAAACAAATACTAAATTCTAATCATGTCATAACAATTGAACATAATCAAAAGTTGAACTGGGTTTAAGAAGTATTGGAACAAAAACTAATGCAAGGACGTCAATGCGATGGAGACACACACTATGTAAACACACACACTTGACTCACACGTCCATACACACTTTTGGTGTGGTATTGATTCAATTTGTAAAACTCCACTTCATTTAGATCTAACAGTCTTGATTGTTATGTGTTTTAAAGAAAAACTTAAAAAAAAAACTTCAAATTTTCTATTCCCGTGAGAGAACTTGGAAATACGGCATTCTTTGAAGATTTGATCTCATATCTCTTTGTTACATACTGGGTTTCATTACTTTTAGGAGAGTTTTACATTTTAAATGACTTAACAATTTTAAGACATTTTAAATTGAGAAATCATTTCATTGTTTGGTTTTCTAAAGTATGAAATGTATTCCTACAATCGTCATGTTTACGTGTCTCCAAGGTGGTGTACAGATACAAATCTAAATCATCTCCTGCATACCTGTAGGCCTATAGAAAATTTTAAGTCAAAGAATAATTATCAATGGAGATAATAATTAATGAAATAACCTTGTACATAAGCAAGAAACAAGTTGTTTATTTTAAAATACGTCTGTGCTCTAGGACACAATTGTTTTTATCTTGAAATAAATCTTTATCTTCTTATCTTATATAATACAAACGTTACTTCAAAAAAGAAGATCATTACGTCCTACGCGTCATGCATTTAGTCATGCATATTAACCAATGACTTAAATTCTGCCAAGTCACTGGTTTTCCTGGCTAGCCCAGGCAACCCATTCCATGCTCTAATAGCACCAGGGAATAAGGCGTATTTGTAAAAATTTGTCCTAGGATATCTCATATTAGTTTTTATATTGTAAAAATTTTGCTTTATTTAGAATTTGCAGTACTTATAAAAGTCAGAGAGTCCAATCAATAACTGATGCACACACTACTCAAAACGTGAACCAATCTCTGGCCATTCTAAATCAAATTTGTCAAACAAAAAAAATGACATGAGGTATAGAAAAAGGATAATTGCCGCCCTAGGCACCTCTCTATTTAAGCTTTGGCTTGCCTATTTTTTTTTCTGCCTTGTTATTTAACTCTAAGCGAAAACCATCTCAGTGCATTCCGGAACAAAGAAACTCGACTAGTAGAAAATGTTCCATCTTCCAGTTGTCAGAGCAGAAAATAAGATTCGGATTCAGTTCAGCAGCAATACAACTCTTAATGTGAAATGTCAGGGATACCTGGCCTTGTAAAAAAAAAACAAAAAAAAAAAACATTCGATACGAATGTTGCTCTGGCTACAAGGGTTGAGATGGTGCAACTCTTCAGGCTGGATACTTTCAATTACATAGGCAGTGATATCTATCTATCTATCTATCTATCTATCTATCTATCTATCTATATCTATCTATATCTATCTATCTATCTATCTATCTATCTATCTATCTATATCTCTCTATATATATCTATCTATCTATTTTTTAAAATATAAATTCTGACACCTTACTTTATTTTTTCAAGTATTCAATGTTTGCTTGTAAAATGTATATGTTACGTATGTTCCTTCTGAGTTGAAGAAGATAATTTACTTTTAAGTCTAAACCTCCCGCAGGACGACAGGGGGTTGGAGATGGCAGGGTTTGAACCCGGGACCATCGATAAATCTGAACGACAGTCCAGCGCGCAAAACGCACGACCGGGCAGCCATCATGATGCTGGCAACAAAATTTTGATCATGATCTTAGAAATAATATTTGTATTGAATTTTTTTCTATCCAAGTTAAAACAATCTTTTAAACTTTCCAAACGTGAGGAACTCAACGCTGCGGCTCATTTAGGGGCGATATATATATTTTTTCACATTCAGAAACAGGAAAAGGAACCAATTTAGAGACTCCATGAAACAGTTCATTATTGACAATGGTGAGGCACGTTCATTTCACGCTCATTTTGAATGGAACGAAGAAAAAGTTTAAAATTTTTTTCCCCCTTACGTTTGGTTTTCAAAAGAAAATAAAACAGAATTAAAAAACGCCTACAACGGTTTCATTGTGCACCGCTATTTCGTGACAAGTCAACGACCGTCAACAAGATGTTAATGTAATTATTATTAAAACTTTTACTTTGTAGCTCTCGTGCCAATGTTACTTTATCCAGTGCAGTACTCTCTTGTTCTCTCTTGTGGAAATGTTCTAGTTCTATCTAGTGGACATGTTCTGGTTCTATCTCTCTTGTGGATATGTTCTGGTTCTATGTTGTGGACACGTTCTAGTTCTCTCTTGTGGACATGTTCTGGTTCTCTCTTGTGGACATGTTCTAGTTCTATCTTGTGGACATGTTCTGGTTCTATCTCTCTTGTGGAAATGTTCTGGTTCTATGTTGTGGACATGTTCTGGTTCTATCTTGTAGACATGTTCTGGTTCTGTCTCTCTTGTGGACATGTTCTGGTTCTATCTTGCGGACATGTTCTGGTTCTATCTTGTGGACATGTTCTGGTTCTATCTTGCGGACATGTTCTGGTTCTATCTTGCGGACATGTTCTGGTTCTGTCTCTCTTGTGGACATGTTCTGGTTCTATCTTGTTGACATGTTCTAGTTCTGTCTCTCTTGTGGATATGTTCAAGTTCTGTCTCTCTTGTGGACATGTTCTGGTTCTATCTCTCTTGTGGACATGTTCTGGTTCTGTCTCTCTTGTGGACATGTTCTGGTTCTGTCTCTCTTGTGGACATGTTCTGGTTCTATCTCTCTTGTGGACATGTTCTAGTTCTATCTCTCTTGTGGACATGCTGGGGAGATGACTATCAGGACATTTCCGTACTGCTTTTTATTGGATTGTCGCAAATTCACCAAATAATGTCAAGGTCGCTTAGTTGAACTTTAAAGTTGCCAACGACAAAATAAAAAACAAACAAACAAATAATTGAGCTACAAATAGAGGAGCTTTAAAATTTTGATTCTGCGATGCTTAAAATGTGTGTAAAAGTGTTTAAAATTTGTAAAAGATAGTTTATTAATACTTCCTTTATTGAATAAAGTTTAGGGTTAGGGTTAGTCCCGCCATAGATCGGGATTTGAGATTGAGACCCCTTGAGGGAACCACGTGATTTATTTCAATCAGTCACACACGGCCCAACCACATTTCAACCATTGTCACGTGGTATACGCGTGAAGGTCCCCACGAGAAGTGCAAGCAGGAAGTTTATTTATGCATTGGGAACTAGCAGTCAAATTAGGAGATTTTAGCTAAAAGATTTAATGTGTAGTGGGATAATTGGTTCCCAGTACCGGCGGGTTGGAAAACTTGGGAAGACTATCTCATATCGGGGTTCATCCGTTGATAAGTTTCTAGCTTCATGTTAAGTCTACTTTTGTGTGAATCTATAATGAAAATTAAGTGAGAATTCAATATTTTCATTGTTTCTATTTGAGGGATTCAACTTTTTTAATTC
Source organism: Biomphalaria sudanica (assembly GCA_036873155.1). Taxonomy (NCBI): domain Eukaryota; kingdom Metazoa; phylum Mollusca; class Gastropoda; family Planorbidae; genus Biomphalaria; species Biomphalaria sudanica. The sequence continues at coordinate 24,384 of JAZGLO010004269.1, forward strand.
GTATTGAGGATTTCTCTTATTTCCTCTCCTTAACAAGTTTAGGGTCATCAGATTTAGATTTGAGATTCCGCCTCTGAAAATACTAAGGCATACTTGACATTAAATTCATAACATACAAAGTCATAAACTGAGACCTTTCTACGAGGTCATGTAAACTGAGACCTTTCTACAAGGCCATGTAAACTGAGATCTTTCTACACAGCAACGTAAACGACGTATGTATAAGGCAGACTTTGTTTTTGATAATAGTGTTAAGTGTTAAGTCAGGGGGAGGTATGGAAGAAAGTGAATATGTTACTTTGATATTTTGGTATGATAGTTATATCCCCTTGTTTATGTACTCCCAGGTTATGAATGTGAATATCCTTGCACGTGTTATGAACTGAATGGTTTAGTCTTCCTTGAATGTTTGAGAGAGTGTGTTAGTCAGTGAGGTCTTGTTCCCGGTGCAGGAAGGTTGAACGGTCGCCTCCTGGACTGGTGTTTTGTATTATTTCTTGAGAGTGATATAATTGTGTGCTTTATTTGATATTAAAGTGTTTTTTGTTATTCATGGATAGCTGGAGTTAGAGTTGAAGTGTGTTTAGTAATAATTGTTCTTAATTATAATCAAGTAACACCTAACGAGCCAAGCAAGCAATAAAAGGAACCCGAAATTAAGCACAATTGTGGTGACTTTGAAATACGAAATGAAAAACAGTATTTTAAATTGAAAATAAATACATAAGATATCCCTTTGTCCTGTATGAAATTATATTCAGTAAATCGGAAAGACTTAAAGAAATTATTCGTATATTGGTTTCTGTTTAAGCATGTCACTTCATAATCACATGCTCATCTTAAGTCTAAATATATGAAATCTCTATACAATATTATTGCTATATTTTTTAAACATTTTTCATATTTTTAAATATATTAAATTTGATTTGTAAATGTGTTAGTGCATAAAGTTAAGGGAAAAAAACTTAAAATCTCATTTTCAGCTAAAAATTGACTTTCGTTTGTTTTGTTGTTTATGGAAACCGGATATTTGACTTTTTTAAAATGAACATACACACTGATACGCACACATAATCACACACCTAAAGATCTGTTTAATTTAAAAGCAACAAGCCCCAAAATTAACCTGAAACAAAGTGCTCAAACAAAAAACACATTCACTTCTGACAACTTAACAAAAGGAAGGAAACAGAGTCATTGTCAACATCGAAGAAGGCAAACATAGGAGGGCCTGTTTCCAATGAAATTGTAATTCTGTGACTCTCATTCCGATAATTGGGGGCAAACGTACGCAAGGCTTCTATCCAATCAATGATTTGATTAGTTAACATTTTAAACGAGGACGTTTAAGTTTAGGTTATTTCATTATTTTCCCTTTGTCCGTGACGTGTTTCTAAATGAATCGTTCAGATAATGGCACAAGGTGTTTCAAGACGGAACATGGAGAGATGTCAGTACAAAGGTTTGGTTCCATTAGAGGCTGAACTCGAGGACAGACAAGCAACAAACTAACAATATAGGATGTCATGTTGCGTGAGAGTTAGTTCCCTTAGCGGAAGTGTGTGTGTTGCTGTTCGGTATCTAATATGGTGAAATAAAACTTGTGTGTGTGTGTGTTTTGTAAACCGGCCCTTGTCGTTTATCTATTTCTACTTGTATTTATGAATATTATTAACACTAGAGTTAATATTATTTAAATGTAAGGAACTGTTCTCCATCAGGTTTATTGTGTTCAGCCCTAAGTGTACGAGGGGACTACTTTTGCCAGATCGTCCCCTTGTTTTCCATGCATGTTCATAAACCATCGCTAGTATGAATAGGCTGCTATTAGAATGAATGGAGTGGGAAGAAGAGAGAGAGAGAGTTGGATGTAGAAACTATGCATGTGTTGTACAGACAAATAAGGAAAGGGGCGAGTAACGATGACAATTAGTTCAAGTGAGTTAGTCCTGATGGTGAAGAATTAATATTTCTACACATGTACTAATTATTCTTTTTTTTTTTAAAAGCTTAATCTGTTTCTTTTATTTTCTGTATTTAAATAGTCATGATTTCGTAATTGCAATACTAATAATAACATGACAGACATAAGAAATGTTATATTTTTTTTATCTGATCCGACAAAGTTTATACTGTAAAGACCTAGAAGTGCAAGTCTTCATCATATTGTTTTGCTATCTTCTGTATTATGTTAAAAGTGTTTACAACAGAATAAAAGTATCATTAAGCAAGCAAAAGAAACATCATAGGTATCGTACTTGTGCTATTACAATGAATGGTGAAATCGAATTGGAGAGCAGGTTTATAACAAAGATCTAGAAGATAAACAGATTTCCAAAGTCATAATGGAAAAGTACAAATACGTAACCAATGCTTAGTTTTTTTTTTTGGTTCATAGTTCTTAAAGAAAGTTATTACCAATATATTTATACAAAAACCTCTAATAATGCTTTACTTAAAATTGCTATCAATGTTGAAATCTGACAGGAAAATATATTTTAAGAATTTATATGACACAGAGCAGGTTGGCATCATTTTGTGATGTTTCCAGAGAGCGAAAAACAGCTAAAAGTTTAGAAATAGAGGCACTGGTTACCGACTTTGCTACTTAGAAGGCCAGAAAAATGTTCGATCTAGTTACTGTTAAATGATGGTAGTAGAATAAGATTATTGTTTGTATCAATATTTAACAGTTTTACACCTAGAAGTGTCTTAAGAATGTAAATGTGTAGAATGTATAACTCATAAAACACTTCTTTATTCAGTGGAAACATCTTTAAGTCGTTTAATTCTGTTAAGAAATTGTACAAACTTTGACCTTTAAGACACTAACTGAATCAAACGTAAAAACATTATTACTTATAAAAAAGGCTACACTACTTGCATTGAAATGTCTTTTGGTAAATTTACCAATACATTCAAATTACTCAATTTTTCTGTGTCACTTTACATTTATCTTATTGGGGAAGGGGGCCCACCAGTGGCGTAGCTAGCAATGTGCGGGTGGTGCGGGCCGCACGAGGCATCAAGTGATGAGGGGCATCAAGTGATGAGGGGCATCAAGTGATAAGGGGCATCAAGTGATGAGGGGCATCAAGTGATGAGGGGCATCAAGCTAAGGACAAACGTTGTCATTACAAACTACACATACAAGAGAAATAGTTCTAGGCTTTAGTTGCTCAAGAATTACTTTCGATCGACCGATGACACATTTACGGCACACTCATTTGGCAATTTTGTCAATTGAACAAAAGCTGATAGGAAAATAAAGATTTTAGTAAAAATTATTGTAAGAAAGTACTAGAATCTTTTAGTAAAATTAATTTTATTCCGAATTAGCGATTATTTAAAATTGAATGCACTTTTCTTTAGAAGAAAAAAATGGACGGTTAACTGTTTCTTTCCTTTTTTTTGGAGGGCATCATGAGGACCAGTCGCACCAGGCATCGAATGCCCTAGCTACGCCACCGGGGCTCACCAAAATATTCTTGCACCCGTACCCATGGGTACCTTGCTACGCCACTGATTTTCAGCATAAATACCAGAAACTATGAACTACAAACTATTAACAACCACAATCCTATCTCCGTCGATACAAAATACATACATTTAGTATCGAAGGTATTAATGATATTATGGAATTGTTGGTCCGACTGACATGATACCACAGGGTACGGAGATGTATAAATGTTATTATTACATTGTTAATGATTCTTTATGGAGTGTAGGGATATGATTTAATGTAAACTTAGCCTAAATGAAGATATTGAATGATTGTACCATTGATGGTTTTTTAAGGGGCTTATCTCACATTCCGGGCCTCAAGCAGGAAGCTTTTCCATTTGGTTAAATGTAAAATGGTTTATACTATGGTACAGGGGTTCTCACACTTTTTGCACTCAGGGACCCCTTTATATAGTCTAAGCATGCCCATGGACCGCTATATGAAAGGAATGCATCAATGCACAGTACATAGGTTACAAATGTAAAAGAACAAAACATTTTGTTTCAGAAATGCTTATTGAGCATAGAACTTGACTCACTGTCTTAAGTCATCCTTCAATGTACAGTTTGGGTAGCGTGGGGGAAGGGTCGTCCGAGGAAAGGCTGGCTGAGGAATGTAACAGAATGGACCGGCCTCTCTCTTGAGGTTCTGCTAAGGGAGGCTGCTGATTGGGGAAGGGGGGAGGGATTTGGTTGCGCGAACTGTCACCTCACCCCTACGATGAAAGTCTGAGATTTATATTCGGTTTAATGTTTGTAATTATCAACTGTAAATCTCAACTATCACCAATTTCTATTCGGTTTCTTTTATATGTCGTCAAAGTGGTTAATATATACACGACACAAAAGTAGTCAACAATTTATGTACTCATAATTCTGGATATAAAATTGGTTTCTGCTTTTTAAACTAGAATATCTGGTATCCATGTTTAGACATTGATCGTTGAAGTTCCTTGTTTGTGGTTTATTTAATAAACTGCTCTAGTATTAGTATGGATTCACTTTTGATTGGGATCTGAGTTTGTCCACGCTCAAAAGGGTTCAGCACTCAGTCGGGAATATCCAAATGGTTTAGGTCGTCATAGAATAGTATATAATAAGCATATTAAACTGTACCAAGTGGCGAGTTGATTATTATTAAAATTATCCGATCGGATAAACTGGCTTTTAGTGTAGAAGTTATTTTAATCTTACTGCAGATACCGTAAGGTCGTCTCGAGGACCTCAGTTTGAGAACTTCACTTGTATTATATGAAACACTGCTGTTTAATGTGTTTATATATAAAATTTGATTTGACTTAGGTACCTACTAAATTCATTCTTTATCTTTTAAAACGAAGGTAAAAATTTTATTTAAAACAAAAGTAGCTTGTTTTAGAGAAAACACTTAATTTAGTAATACAAAGGATTGGAAAATAACAGAAAAATTACCTCCCTTACTTTTATATTCCTCCGCTGTTTGTTTTTTTTTACTATAAATAATAAATGGTGTATTTTTATGAAAAACAAACAACAAAATAATAACAGCATGCATAGTTAAATTTACAAATTAAAATGTTTGCTTTTAGAAAAGAACTTTGAAATATCTAAAATACTATGATATGGAATTTTTATTATCTTTTCAAGTTTTAAGATTTAAACCCGACGGACGAACAGACAGACCTCCCTTCCAGGGGATGCTAAAATTCTTAGAATGAACTACGCTTTCTTATACTCCTGTCCTAGAAATAAGTATAACATCTTTCCCATACGATAAACCTGCGATTTAAATAAAGTTAACATTTCATTTATAGTTTATAGTTTATAAAACATAGAAAGTCTGATAAAAGGGACAAAAGTCTTTAAAAACACAATTTTTTAGTTAATCAAATACTTAAAGACATCAGACAACGTCATAAAAGTGGCTTCGAATTCAGCTTAATAGAAGAAAAGGTTCAGTTGTTAACTTTATAACCTAGTTTGTATTTCCATTGGATTGTTCTGTACATCTAACTATTGATCCCTTCACATTGTCCTCTACTAACATCGTCACATCACTAGAGTGAAAAGAAATGAGAAAATAAACATTTCTCTTAAGGGGTCAGAATAACACGATAAGAAGTAAATCACTTTACTAATCTGGGAAGTCGCCGTGTGCTAAAGCTTCATGGGGTGGGTAAAATATATAAAGTAAATGAACGATGGCAACATGTCCTGGTCTCGGTGTGGCTCCCTTGTAGAAACGCTGTTTGGGAAGTACAGGCTACTAGAGTAACTAATTGGCAAAAGGAACAGTTTCTCTATTGGGGGCTTCCCCAGCACGTATTAGCGAACAGCCATAGTTGATGGAGATGATGTAAGAAAGGCTCAGCTTAAGCGCCCCATCCGCCACACCCTTCTTTACGTGAATGTACGTGAATGTGGAGAACAGAACAATTGATTTTATTAGCTTTTCTTGGAAACGGAAACACTTTCTATAATTACACAACTATGAACTTTGAACTGCTCTAGATGTGAGTCTAATTTGAAGCAAAGATACAAAGATCAACCATTAAATAATTTCTGGTCGAGTTTGTCTGAAGAGTTCCACTATATTCTAAAACAAAGTATTGTTATCTCACTTCCCTTTCCTACAATCTATTTGTGCGAAGCAGAGTTTTCTTATTTAGATTTAAGTTCTAATTAAAATCATTATAGAATCTAGATCTAGAATTTCTTGGTCTAGTTTAGAATGTTTGTAGTTTTACATGTTTCGGATGTTCCTTCAGAGTTGTAGTCCAAACCTCCCGTAGGACGACGGGGGATTGGAGCGGGCAGGGTTTGAACCTGGGACCATCGATAAATCCAAACGACAGTCCAGCGCGCAAACCGCACTACCAGACAGTCTAGTAACAAAATTGACACACCAGATAGTGAAAGGCAAGGTCTAGTAACAAACTTGACACACCAGATAGTGAAAGACAAGGTCTAGTAACAAACTTGACACACCAGATAGTGAAAGACAAGGTCTAGTAACAAACTTGACACACCAGATAGTGAAAGAAAAGACAAGGTCTAGAAACAAACTTGACACACCAGATTGTGAAATACAAAGTCTAGTAACAAACTTGACACACCAGAGAGTGAAAGAAAAGACAAGGTCTAGAAACAAACTTGACACACCAGATAGTGAAAGAAAAGACAAAGTCTAGTATTAAACTTTACACACCAAATAGTAAAAGAAATGACAAGGTCTAGTAACAAACTTGACACACCAGATAGTGAAAGACAAGGTCTAGTAACAAAATTGACACACCAGATAGTGAAAGAAAATAAAAGGTCTAGTAAAAAACATGACACACCAGATAGTGAAAGACAAGGTCTAGTAACAAACTTGACACACCAGATAGTGAAAGAAAAGACAAGATCTAGTAACAGACTTGACACACCAGATAGTGAAAGACAAGGTCTAGTAACAAACTTGACACACCAGATAGTGAAAGAAAAGACAAGATCTAGAAACAAACTTGACACACCAGATAGTCAAAGATAAGGTCTAGTAAAAAACTTGACACACCAGATAGTGAAAGAAAAGACAAGGTCTAGTAACAAACTTGACACACCAAATAGTGAAAGACAAGGTCTAGTAAAGAACTTGACACACCAGATAGTGAAAGAAAATACAAGGTCTAGTAACAAACTTGACACACCAGATAGTGAAAAAAAAGACATGGTCTAGAAACAAACTTGACACACCAGATAGTGAAAGAAAAGTTCTAGTAACAAACTTGACACACCAGATAGTGAAAGAAAAGACAAGGTCTAGAAACAAACTTGACACACCAGATTGTGAAATACAAGGTCTAGTAACAAACTTGACACACCAGAGAGTGAAAGAAAAGACAAGGTCTAGAAACAAACTTGACACACCAGATAATGAAAGAAAAGACAAGGTCTAGTATTAAACTTTACACACCAGATAGTAAAAGAAAGGACAAGGTCTAGTAACAAACTTGACACACCAGATAGTGAAAGACAAGGTCTAGTAACAAAATTGACAAACAAGATAGTGAATGAAAATAAAAGGTCTAGTAAAAAACTTGACACACCAGATAGTGAAAGACAAGGTCTAGTAACAAACTTGACACACCAGATAGTGAAAGAAAATAAAAGGTCTAGTAACAAACTTGACACACCAGATAGTGAAAGACAAGGTCTAGTAACAAAATTGACAAACAAGATAGTGAATGAAAATAAAAGGTCTAGTAAAAAACTTGACACACCAGATAGTGAAAGACAAGGTCTAGTAACAAACTTGACACACCAGATAGTGAAAGAAAATAAAAGGTCTAGTAAAAAACTTAACACACGATAGTGAAAGACAGGATCTAGTAACAGACTTGACACACCAGATAGTGAAAGACAAGGTCTAGTAACAAACTTGACATATCAGATAGCGAAAGAAAAGACAAGGTCTAGTAAAAAACTTGACACACCAGATAGTGAAAGAATAGACAAGATCTAGAAACAAACTTGACACACCAGATAGTAAAAGATAAGGTCTAGTAAAAAACTTAACACACCAGATAGTTAAAAAAAATACAAGGTCTAGTAACAAACTTGACACACCAGATAGTGAAAGACAAGGTTTAGTAACAAACTTGACACACCAGATAGTGAAAGAAAAGACAAGATCTAGTAACAGACCTGACTCACCAGATAGTAAAAGACATGGTCTAGTAACAAACTTGACACACCAGATAGTGAAAGACAAGGTCTAGTAACAGACTTGACACACCAGATAGTACAAGACAAAGTCAAGTAACAAACTTGACACACAACATAGTGAAAGTCAAGGTCTAGTAACAAACTTGACACACCAGATAGTGAAAGACAAGGTCAAGTAACAGACTTGACACACCAGATAGTAAAAAAAAGACAAAGTCTAGTATTAAACTTTAAACACCAGATAGTAAAAGAAATTACAAGGTCTAGTAACAAACTTGACACACCAGATAGTGAAAGACAAGGTCTAGTACAAAAATTGACACACCAGATAGTGAAAGACAAGGTCTAGTAACAAACTTGACACACCAGATAGTGAAAGACAAGATCTAGTAACAAACTTGACACACCAGATAGTGAAAGACAAGGTCTAGTAACAAACTTGACACACCAGATAGTGAAAGACAAAGTCTAGTAACAAAATTGACACACCAGATAGTGAAAGGCAAGGTCTAGTAACAAACTTGACACACCAGATAGTGAAAGACAAGGTCTAGTAACAAATTTGACACACCAGATAGTAAAAGAAAATACAAGGTCTAGTAACAAACTTGACACACCAGATAGTGAAAAAAAAAGACAAGGTCTAGAAACAAACTTGACACACCAGATAGTGAAAGGAAAGTTCTAGTAACAAACTTGACACACCAGATAGTGAAAGAAAAGACAAAATCTAGTAACAGACTTGACACACCAGATAGTGAAAGACAAGGCCTAGTAACAAACTTTACACACCAGATAGTGAAAGACAAGTTCTAGTAACAAACTTGACACACCAGATAGTGAAAGACAAGATTTAGTAACAGACTTGACACACCAGATAGTGAAAGACAAGGTTTAGTAACAAACTTGACACACCAGATAGTGAAAGAAAAGACAAGATCTAGTAACAGACCTGACTCACCAGATAGTAAAAGACATGGTCTAGTAACAAACTTGACACACAACATAGTGAAAGTCAAGGTCTAGTAACAAACTTGACACACCAGATAGTGAAAGACAAGGTCAAGTAACAGACTTGACACACCAGATAGTAAAAAAAAGACAAAGTCTAGTATTAAACTTTAAACACCAGATAGTAAAAGAAATTACAAGGTCTAGTAACAAACTTGACACACCAGATAGTGAAAGACAAGGTCTAGTAACAAACTTGACACACCAGATAGTGAAAGACAAGATCTAGTAACAAACTTGACACACCAGATAGTGAAAGACAAGGTCTAGTAACAAACTTGACACACCGGATAGTGAAAGACAAGGTCTAGTAACAAACTTGACACACCAGATAGTGAAAGAAAAGACAAGGTCTAGTAACAGACTTGACACACCAGATAGTGAAAAAAAAAGACAAGGTCTAGAAACAAACTTGACACACCACATAGCGAAAGACAAGGTCTATTATAAGACTTGACGAACCAGATAGTGAATTTAAGATCTAGTAACAGACTTGACACACCAGATAGTGAAAGAAAAGAGAAGGTCTAGTAACAGACTTGACACACCAGATAGTAAAAGAAAAGACAAGGTCTAGTAACAGACTTGACACACCACATAGCGAAAGACAAGGTCTAGTAGGAGACTTGACACACCAAATAGTGAAAAAGAAGGTCTATTATAAGACTTGACACACCAGATAGTGAAAACTAAGATCTAGTAACAGACTTAATCACACCAGATAGTGAAAGAAAAGAGAAGGTCTAGTATTAGACTTGACACACCAGATAGTAAAAGAAAAGACAAGGCCTAGTAAAAGACTTGACATACCAGATAGTGAAAGACAAGGTCTAGTAACAGACTTGACACACCAGATAGTAAAAGAAAAGACAAGGTTTAGTAACAAACCTGACACACCAGATAGTGAAAGAAAAGACAAGGTCTAGTAACAAACCTGACACACCAGATAGTGAAAGAAAAGACAAGGTCTAGTAACAAACTTGACACACCAGATAGTGAAAGACAAGGTTTAGTAACAAACTTGACACACCAGATAGTGAAAGAAAAGACAAGATCTAGTAACAGACCTGACTCACCAGATAGTAAAAGACATGGTCTAGTAACAAACTTGACACACAACATAGTGAAAGTCAAGGTCTAGTAACAGACTTGACACACCAGATAGTGAAAGACAAGGTCAAGTAACAGACTTGACACACCAGATAGTAAAAAAAAGACAAAGTCTAGTATTAAACTTTAAACACCAGATAGTAAAGAAATTACAAGGTCTAGTAACAAACTTGACACACCAGATAGTGAAAGAGAAGGTCTAGTACAAAAATTGACACACCAGATAGTGAAAGACAAGGTCTAGTAACAAACTTGACACATCAGATAGTGAAAGACAAGATCTAGTAACAAACTTGACACACCAGATAGTGAAAGACAAGGTCTAGTAACAAACTTGACACACCAGATAGTGAAAGACAAAGTCTAGTAACAAAATTGACACACCAGATAGTGAAAGGCAAGGTCTAGTAACAAACTTGACACACCAGATAGTGAAAGACAAGGTCTAGTAACAAATTTGACACACCAGATAGTAAAAGAAAATACAAGGTCTAGTAACAAACTTGACACACCAGATAGTGAAAAAAAAAGACAAGGTCTAGAAACAAACTTGACACACCAGATAGTGAAAGGAAAGTTCTAGTAACAAACTTGACACACCAGATAGTGAAAGAAAAGACAAAATCTAGTAACAGACTTGACACACCAGATAGTGAAAGACAAGGCCTAGTAACAAACTTTACACACCAGATAGTGAAAGACAAGTTCTAGTAACAAACTTGACACACCAGATAGTGAAAGACAAGATTTAGTAACAGACTTGACACACCAGATAGTGAAAGACAAGGTCTAGTAACAAACTTGACATATCAGATAGCGAAAGAAAAGACAAGGTTTAGTAAAAAACTTGACACATCAGATAGTGAAAGAATAGACAAGATCTAGAAACAAACTTGACACACCAGATAGTAAAATATAAGGTCTAGTAACAAACTTGACACACCAGATAGTGAAAGAAAAGACAAGATCTAGTAACAGACCTGACTCACCAGATAGTAAAAGACATGGTCTAGTAACAAACTTGACACACAACATAGTGAAAGTCAAGGTCTAGTAACAAACTTGACACACCAGATAGTGAAAGACAAGGTCAAGTAACAGACTTGACACACCAGATAGTAAAAAAAAGACAAAGTCTAGTATTAAACTTTAAACACCAGATAGTAAAAGAAATTACAAGGTCTAGTAACAAACTTGACACACCAGATAGTGAAAGACAAGGTCTAGTAACAAACTTGACACACCAGATAGTGAAAGACAAGATCTAGTAACAAACTTGACACACCAGATAGTGAAAGACAAGGTCTAGTAACAAACTTGACACACCGGATAGTGAAAGACAAGGTCTAGTAACAAACTTGACACACCAGATAGTGAAAGAAAAGACAAGGTCTAGTAACAGACTTGACACACCAGATAGTGAAAAAAAAAGACAAGGTCTAGAAACAAACTTGACACACCACATAGCGAAAGACAAGGTCTATTATAAGACTTGACGAACCAGATAGTGAATTTAAGATCTAGTAACAGACTTGACACACCAGATAGTGAAAGAAAAGAGAAGGTCTAGTAACAGACTTGACACACCAGATAGTAAAAGAAAAGACAAGGTCTAGTAACAGACTTGACACACCACATAGCGAAAGACAAGGTCTAGTAGGAGACTTGACACACCAAATAGTGAAAAAGAAGGTGTATTATAAGACTTGACACACCAGATAGTGAAAACTAAGATCTAGTAACAGACTTAATCACACCAGATAGTGAAAGAAAAGAGAAGGTCTAGTATTAGACTTGACTCACCAGATAGTAAAAGAAAAGACAAGGCCTAGTAACAGACTTGACATACCAGATAGTGAAAGACAAGGTCTAGTAACAGACTTGACACACCAGATAGTAAAAGAAAAGACAAGGTTTAGTAACAGACTTGACACACCACATAGTGTAAGAAAAGACAAGTTCTAGTAACAGACTTGACACACCAGATAGTGAAAGACAAGTTCTAGTAACAGACTTGACACAGGAGATAGTGAAGGAAAAAACTAGGTCTAGTAGTAGACTTGACACACCAGATAGTGAAAGAAAAAACAAGGTCTAGTAACAGACTTGACACACCAGATAGTAAAAGAAAAGACAAGGTCTAGTAACAGACTTGACACACGAAATAGTGAAAGACAAGGTATAGTAACAAACTTGACACACCAGAAAGTGAAAGAAAAGACAAGGTCTAGTAACAAACCTGACACACCAGATAGTGAAAGAAAAGACAAGGTCTAGTAACAAACTTGACACACCAGATAGTGAAAGACAAGGTCTAGTAACAAACTTGACACACCGGATAGTGAAAGACAAGGTCTAGTAACAAACTTGACACACCAGATAGTGAAAGAAAAGACAAGGTCTAGTAACAGACTTGACACACCAAATAGTGAAAAACAAGGTCTATTATAAGACTTGACACACCAGATAGTGAATTTAAGATCTAGTAACAGACTTGACACACCAGATAGTGAAAGAAAAGAGAAGGTCTAGTAACAGACTTGACACACCAGATAGTAAAAGAAAAAACAAGGTCTAGTAACAGACTTGACACACCAGATAGTGAAAAGACAAGGTCTAGTAACAAACTTGACACACCAGATAGTAAAAGAAAAGACAAGGTTTAGTAACAGACTTGACACAGGAGATAGTGAAAGAAAAGAGAAGGTCTAGTAACAGAATTGACACACCAGATAGTGAAAGAAAAGACAAGTTCTAGTAACAGATTTGACACACCAAATAGTGAAAGACAAGGTATAGTAACAAGCTTGACACACCAGACAGTGAAAGAAAAGACAAGGTCTAGTAACAGACTTGACACACCAGATAGGGAAAGAAAAGACAGTTCTAGTAACAAACTTGAAACACCAGACAGTTAAGAAAAGACAAGGTCTAGAAACAGATTTTACACACCACGTAGTGAAAAACAAGACAAGGTCTAGTATCAGACTTGACTCCCCACATAGCTTATCAATATCGTGCCTGATACCAAATAGTTCAAAGACTCAATACAACGTAAGTGACCCAACCTTAAAATTGTCTATTACTTACATGTGTATTTTATTTTAGTTTTATGCTTGAAATTAAAATTTAGAATAAAGTGTTTTTTTTTTTAATTGAAACAAAGAGGAAATAATCCAACCTAAAAAATAATTAAAGTGTTCCACAGTTCCACTCAAGGATCAGATTTTGCGAAATGTTCCCTTTTAAAAAGGTCGGGAAAAACTGTTCTACGTGTTAATAGGTATCTTAATTATTGGGATAGTGAGGATTGAGCTCATAGGGATGCATATAAGTACTCCGGAACAGTCAATACCAAGCATCTTCTGATAATTCAACATACTAAACAGTAACAAGGCACTTTACACGTGACTGCTCTTTCATCATTGAAGGCAGGTGAAGAGTGAATCTCTCATTCCCAGCCTCTGGGTAAAATTTTTCCTTTTGGCCTTCTCCGGTGGCAATATTACCGTAATAGAGAGGGCACAAGTTACAAATGAACATTATCTTTTTTTTGTTCACATGTGGAAACATTCACTGATTAGATGGTACCAGATTACTAGATCTATTTGCGTCTCAAAGTGTCCTTGCCAAACGTGTAAGCCATCGATCAAAACATGACAAACGATGGAAAACTAAACAGAAAGTAACCCCAGACCAAAACTGATGACAGCGAAGAAATTTTCCTTCACGATGTAGTGTGATGTATCTATTAACAATCTGCTATTTCTCACTGAACCATAAAACAAAGCCAGACTACACAAGAAACAGAGGGAGAGAGCAGAAGGGCATGCGTTTTTATTTTCAGTGAATAATAAAAAGTATAGATCATGATGCGTGGAAATAGACTTATGTATGTTGTTTTATATTAAAATGGTCGTTCATTGTAAAATTATTTTTTTTTAAATGGAATATTTGGTTTAAAATGTCTTACATGGTCTTATTGTCTTCACTTAAAGTGTAAAAAACAAAACAAAAAAAAAGACAAAGACAAAATGAACTCTAAGCTGATATATCTGAGATGAGGTCATTGTGACTGAAAATGTTCTGGACGTGCCTATCAAGTAGGATCACTCCAGGTCATTTTATTTCTCACGACGCTAAAGACTGTGTCCATTACAAGATCAATGCTTTGACTGTAACTTTGACTTTCAGCAATGTCCTGGAAGATTTGTTTCCTGCCAACCTTTTGGATTCTCAAGATCTTCCCTCTCTTAGACTCAGCGTTTAGCTAAACATCGTGTCCAGACAGACGAATCGATACATTTGTTTTACAGCTCGGCCATCAGCCATTGTTCCAATGCATATGAAATAGAGAGGCTGCTGGAGAGTTCCGCTATCACCTAGTGTCATCTCTTGACCTCATGTTAAGATTTGAGCCAATTGACCTTAAAATGAGCATTGGACGTTTTGTTTCGTGGGATGCTGTTAGGATTAGCTCGTATTTTGTTTTTTTAGGTTTATGTTGATTTGGCGTAACGGAAAAGGCTTTAAAACTACTCTGAAGATATTCAGCTTTTTAAATGTGCGTTGTATTGAATTGTTGACATTGTTAGGACCCACAAGATTTAGTTTTACAACATAAATTAAAGCTAGGGTCTAAGTCAAGTGTTGTTGGCAAAATGGTGTCAGAAGTGCAGTTATAAAACAGCCTACTTACATTATATTTAAAATATTTCTGATTTAACAGTCAACGTTCAATGTATGTTTCTGTATATTCTTACTTACAAAGTGTAGCAGAGGCTACTTTAACATCGTTGTGGTTTCTAGCAAACAAAGTTCATCAAAAAAAGGTTAGAAAGTATGACATTAGCAAACATATTTCTGTCTATGTAATGACCAGTAATGACTTAGTCATAGAGCTTCAATGCTGTTTTTTTGAATTTCAAACTGCAAGTTTAAACTTTTAAACTTGTAGCGAGATTCCTCAAAAAGATTCGTCAACATTACCAATTTTATCTTTTATATATTCAATTTTCAACATCGATATTTAAAAGCTTAGGTTTAGATTGCTGATTTGATTATAGTAAATTAATTTGAAGTTAATTCGAAATAATGATAATGGGAAATGAACGAGAGATTAAATGATATCATTAAAAGTTTGATTACAAAATGAAACAAACAAAACAATTGTTAATTATATCCCGAAACGCCAAACCGTGAAAAGAAAAAGAATTCCAACACCAATACTTCATGTTGTCAGTCGTAAATATATAGCATACAATCAAGTAGACGTAATGTAGACACAATGTAGACATAATGTGTGTTGCAGAGGCCAAGTGAGGGGGGCAAAAAGGGGGGGGGACCAAAAATAAATTATTGTATATACATTCTAAGGTTATTTGTGGTATATTATTATTAAATACTTTTCAGTCATAATTATACAAGCTAAAATAAACAAAACAAAACAAAAAATAAAACCTTAACCAAAAAAAAAAAAAAAGCTACCAAATAAAGAAATAGGAAAATCACTGCCACATATCTCAGTACTGCAGGAATAAACTCCCGTTTTCTATATGAAAAATTAGTTATATACCACTAATTGATTAACTAATTGGTTTATATTTTTATTGAATAATAATAATAATAATCTTTATTCTCCGTCAGGAAATTTGTCTTACAATTTGTGCATTACAACAAACAAACCATTATAACTATAATAAAAAAAAAAAAGGGTACATCTACACCAGACTCACTCATAATTTACATGTGAAAAGCTTATATCACATTGTTTCTATACCAAACAAAATAAATATTACCAATAATGAATTTGTTTATTATTTTTTAATTGGTTAATTTTTTTTAGTAGTTATAGCAAATAATTGTGTACAGTTTCAACTTGATCCGAAAATGGCGTGGGAAGGATAGCGTGTAAAAAAAATATACCAGACAGACAGACAGACAGAGAGTTGATATAATTTTTGTTACAAGAAAAATATAAACAAGCAAAATAAAAAATTTGAAAACAAAGCTTATATTAATTGTAACAGTAGCAATTAGTTTGGATCTTTCATGTAATCACATTTGTAATAGGTTTAGATTCTAGACTAACAATAATAAATCTGTGCGTTTAGATATTATTTTTACCAATTGTTTTTTGTTTAGCACTATTGCAGGCTTTTAGCTTTCTCAATGCGCTTTGATCCTATCCCTTGTCTGGACCAGTTGGGACGCGGCAGAAAGAGGGGGCGTGTTTATGTTAACGTGATCGCTTTTCAAATGCAATTAATAATTTTTAAAAAGCTGTACGACTTGAATTCTAACTCAGGACTCAAGCCTCCTCAAGCCAATACACTAGCCACTGTGTCAACGAAGTGCTTGTGAAAATAGAAGGCTTTATAGCTAACTATTGATAGTTTCAAACTTTCAAGCGACAACTTAATTCTCTACACAAAGTATTAAGGGTAAAGTGCAATTGTTTCCCTTGTTCGATACCAAATAAAATATTTCAAATACCAATAATTAATTAAGTAACTGGTTAAGTTTTTAAATTGATTATTGTTTTGTCAGGTACAAGAAATAATTGTGTGCAAAATTTCAACTTGATCCGAGATTGGATGTGGGCAAAATAACGTGTACAAATATTGTACCAGACAGACAGTCAGACAGACAGAGCCTGTAGATACAAGCTTTGTAAAACATTTTGAAACCTGATCACACTTAGACATTTTATCTTAACCATTAACAGTTTAAGAACATGTCCAGATTAAGCAACTGTTTAATGTAATACGTCCATTATTCAATCTCAAGCTTTGACACATTCGATTCTTCGCCAAAACAAAAATACAAGCAAAAACTTTCGGTCTGACTTTATCTACAGATCCCATTGCAGTGCAGTTGGAACTTGGAGGTAATAAAATGTCCACCTGGGTCAATAGTATTTCCCTAGAAACTGAAAACATTGCCGAGTGTTTACTTTGAGATAACGAGGACACGACGAGATGATCCCAAGA
The DNA here is from genome assembly GCA_036873155.1 of Biomphalaria sudanica. NCBI lineage: Eukaryota > Metazoa > Mollusca > Gastropoda > Planorbidae > Biomphalaria > Biomphalaria sudanica. The sequence continues at coordinate 41,687 of JAZGLO010004269.1, forward strand.
CCACAATGACAAGTTTCATTCTAATCAATGTCCCGAGATAGCTTTTAGTTTTAAGAAACAACAAAGATTTCTGCTCATCAATGATTAAAGTGATAAAGCTGGTTTATTGAAACTCCGGGATAAAGTCCAACAGCGACCAGAGTTATCTTACTCTACAAAATTCTCTGATGGAGTTATCTTCCCTTTGCCTTTCCCGTTATCAAAATATCAATAGAAGAAAACATTGTTTGGACATTCTTAAATGTAACATGGGATAGTAAATTTAACACGGAACTGTAAATTTAACATGGAATTGTAAATTTAACATGGGATAATAAATTTAACATGGAATATTACATTTAATATGACATTGTTAATTTAACATGGTAGTGTAAATTTAACATGGTAGTGTACATTTGTTTTTTAGAAATGTAAATTTAACATACACCTTGAAATTGAACAAGAAAATGAAATGGTTACACTCAAACTAAAGAAAGCTGTTGAGTATTAGATGAATAGAAGTTATAATGGTATCAATTGGATTTCGATATCAATAAATGAAGTTATAGATGGAAGATGCGGTACTTCGTATGGAGGACCTTTTGTGCATTTAAAATGAGTTTATACCTGAATAGTGGAAAATGTGGATCAAGATATTAATAGATTGGTTAGTAAGCCGAATACAATTTATTGGAATCACTTTGAATTGAGCAGGTTAGCTTTAATCTTGGCCGTTCAAAAAGGAAAGTTCGAACACTGGAAGCGACATTTCTCTAAGTCAAAAGTTGAGTATCAAGTTGTGATAAAAAACAAACAATGTAACTGCATGTCATTTCTCATCTACATCCAATCAGTCAGTTGTCATAGATTTATTTTTTGACGCTCAAATAAATAAATAAATAATAATTGTCACAATCATCAATTGTGGATGTCAGATGTCAAGATCTATGAAGATACTATGATAGATGTCACGTTGAAGATTATCTTGATCTATATCACACCATCAATGATCGTGATTGCCGCGGATCTTGAAATCGTCTTTTAATAAGATGATCGTATAAAAGTAGCTAGATCTAGTTGATAATACGATCATTCAGAATGTTGCCAGTTGATAAGAGGATCATCTAGAAGTTGCCAATCTCTAAGTCGATCTAAGTATTTTACTATATTCAATGAAGAAACTTCTCTTCGTCTAAAACAATTACTTTAATTCAAAACTTGAAAAAGCTATTCACAAATAATTACAATGGTTAAATGTACTTGAATAAAATAACAGATCTACACAGTAATATAATGGAGTTCTAATATAAAACTCTAGTACATGTTCTCACTAACACGTTCCATACAAGACTGACTAAAATCTAGAACCTTTCCCCGGGTATAGCGTTGTCACGTGTCTAACGCACCTCGTTGCAATGCCAACCAATAAATGCAGCTCAATGTACAAACATTAATATTTCAAAACCAATCACATTTATTCTGACACATAGCACTCCGCGTGATGAAATTTCCCGAGGTCGCTGACGAGCTAAATATAGATACTGTGTACGTGGCAATAATAATAATAACAATGTTGATGCTAATGTCGGTTTGGATGACGTATGAGGGCATGAGATTCGCCAATGGGAAGAAAAAAAAACTCCACGGAAAATTCCCAGCTTAATAAGATAGGGACAACATCGACAAGGCTGCTTCCTTAGCATGGCTCAAAGCAGGTCATCTCTACCCTAAAACCGAAGGCTTTGTTACAGCAATACAGGACAGAGTAATTAGGACAAAAAATTACGAGAAACATATCCTAAAACTCAATATTGTTGACAAATGTCAAAATGTGGGTGAGTCAATTGAACACAGAAATAAGAGAGTGATCTTTCCTTTACTTCTTCTTCTCGTCCAAACTCTTAAGTGAAGAAGAGAAGTATATATATATATATATATATATATATATATATATATAATAATGTTTATTATCCGTGAGGAAATTAGTTTTACAATTGTGCATTACAAAAAAAAAAAAGTAATTAGAGCCAACAATGTGTACGATAGCAGACAAAGTATACATTCATACCCCAGTCTATCTTCAACATTACATGCGAAATCAACAACAGAAAGTGACATTTTGTTCACCGATTTCATTGCCAAAAGAAGACAAGAGTTTATGAGTCCATTTGTTTTTGTGATCGGTGTCTTACATCTTTTCTTATCTGTGATAGTAAAGTATTCAAGTCAAGAATTAGAGGGCTATTTGTTATACTAAGAATTTTCATAACTTTCTTAGCAATGTGTTTCTCAAATAGGTGTCCAGGAGCAATGTGTTTCTCAAATAGATGTCCAAGAGCAATGTGTTTGTCAAATAGGTGTCCAAGAGCAATGTGTTTGTCAAATAGGTGTCCAAGAGCAATGTGTTTGTCAAACAGGTGTCCAAGAGCAATGTGTTTCTCAAATAGGTGTCCAAGAGCAATGTGTTTGTCAAATAGGTGTCCAAGAGCAATGTGTTTGTCAAATAGGTGTCCAAGAGCAATGTGTTTGTCAAATAGGTGTACAAGAGCAATGTGTTTCTCAAATAGGTGTCCAAGAGCAATGTGTTTGTCAAATAGGTGTCCAAGAGCAATGTGTTTGTCAAATAGGTGTCCAAGAGCAATGTGTTTCTCAAATAGGTGTCCAAGAGCAATGTGTTTCT
>JAZGLO010004272.1:0-25825 GCA_036873155.1 Biomphalaria sudanica
CATGACTCAGTTGGGCATCAAACACTGCATGTCGAGTGCGTATCATGCCGAGTCGCAAGGCGCTCTTGAGCGATTCCATCAGACTCTCAAGAACATGATCCGAACCTATTGCTTTGAGCACGAAAAAGACTGGGACGAAGGAATCCACATGCTGCTGTTTGCAACCCGTGAATCCGTCCAGGAATCGTTGGGATTCAGCCCTTTTGACTTAGTCTTTGGCCATTCGGTGCGCGGTCCCTTGAAATGTATAAAAGAGACTTTGTGGTCACCAACAGCCACTGAAGGACTTTTAGACTATGTAATTAAGTTTAAAACTAGACTTTATGATGCTTGTGTTCTGGCCAAAAATAATTTACAAAACACCCAATCCAGCATGAAAAGCTGGTATGATAGAAAGGCCCGTGTTAGAGAATTTTCTCCCGGGGATAAGGTGCTTGTATTTTTGCCCATACCAGGTCAACCCTTGCAAGCCAGATATTTTGGTCCCTATGAAATTGAGACCAAAATTAGTGACCTCAATTATACAATCAAAACCCCTGACCGTAGGAAAAAGACTCAGCTATGTCATATAAACATGCTGAAGCCTTAGGTATCTCGGCCAGATCACTCAGAGAAGAGTAATTGTGTTTTAAATACAGTCAAAAGTTGTTCAAATAGCCATGTTTCTCCTATTGATGATGATATTGTAAAGGAGAAATTTGGACAATACAAAATACCTAATTCTTTTGTATTACAGAATTTGGATGTAAAACTGTCTCATCTGTCTTCGACAGAAAGGCCAGTTATCATGAAACTCATTAATGAATTTAATGACATTTTTTCTGATGTACCAAAACAGACTAATGTTATAATGCATGATGTAGATGTTGGCGAGGCTACTCCAGTCAAGCAGCATCCTTACAGGGTCAACCCTGAAAAACTTGCCATACTTAGGTCAGAAATCAAGTATATGCTTGAAAATGACCTCATTGAACCAAATTCCAGTAGCTGGAGCTCCCCATGTGTCTTGATACCTAAACAGGACAAGACTTTTCGTTTTTGTACAGACTACCGTAAGGTAAATGCTGTAACAAAGACCGATTCGTTTCCTATCCCTAGGATAGACGATCTCATAGATCGTATTGGTGACGCTAAGTACATCACCAAAATAGACCTACTTTCAGGTTATTGGCAGGTTCCCCTGACTGATAGGGCAAAGGAAATCTCCGCCTTTGTCACCCCTGATGGTCTGTACCAATACAAAGTGATGCCATTTGGCATGAAGAATGCTCCTGCCACTTTCCAGAGAATGATAAATGCCCTGCTTGCTGACATGGAGAATTGCCACGCATACATAGACGATGTAGTAATTTTTAGCCAAGATTTTTCTAGCCATTGTAAACAACTGCATTGTCTTTTTACTAAACTTTTACATGCAAAAATTACTGTAAACCTGAGTAAGAGTGATTTTTGCCAGGCTTCCCTCCAATACTTAGGCCACATTGTAGGACAAGGCCAGGTGAAACCTGTAATGGCCAAAGTAGAAGCTATCCAAGCTTTCCCTATTCCTGCTGATCGGAAACAACTCCGAAGATTTTTGGGAATGTCTGGATATTATAGAAAATTTTGCGAAAATTTTTCTGTCATTGCCAGTCCTTTAACAAACCTCCTGAGAAAGAACGTCCGATTTACTTGGACGGATGAATGTCAGAAAGCCTTTAACCAAATTAAGCAGATATTATCTAGCTCCCCCATTTTGATGGCTCCTGACTTCGGAAAACCTTTTAGGTTAGCTATTGACGCCAGTGACACAGGTGTTGGGTCAGTCCTTTACCAAGAAGATTATTTCCAAGTAGAGCATCCTATTTGTTTCTTTTCCAAGAAATTTAATAGACATCAAAGAAATTATTCTACTGTGGAAAAAGAATGTCTTGGGTTGATTCTTTCTATACAACACTTTGATTTTTATATCAGTGGGTCCAGATGGCCACTGGTTGTATTTACTGACCACAATCCCCTTACATTTATCCACAAAATGTCTGGCAAGAATCAACGACTTCTCAGGTGGAGTTTATTTTTACAAGAGTACAACCCAGATCTTAAACACATAAAAGGCAGCGAAAATGTTATCGCCGATGCCTTTACTAGATTGTAAAAAGTATTTTGATGTATATATTTTTTTTATATATATATCATGATAAATACATTCTGTAATGTAAATATCATTTTTGTAATTATTCTAAAAAGATTTCCATTTCGTGGAAATGTAAACTTTTTATTTTTAGGAGGGAGGTGTTACGTATCTAGGTAACAATGCCTAGATACTATTGTTTTTTTTTCTTGACCTGTAGGTTGTCTGCCCCTTTGTGTAATAAGTTTTTTTTTTTAATTTTATTCTTCAAGAGTCAAGCCACACAGACAGTGACCGGTCCTTGACCTATGTGTGTACCTCTGGTTGAAAGGAGGGTGGTTTTTTTTTTTCTTTTCTTCTGTCTCTTTGAAGAGCGTTCTAGATCTGGGTGTTGATGACTTTCTGTTCTAGAAATTACTAGATATCGACGCGTGGTAGATTATATAAAGACCGCTCGCGTAACGTTGACGAACAGACATACGGAGACAGCCGTGAGACAGAATAGCGGAGACATTGCGTGACCCGTGCGTGGTATACCACTTGATCGTGTAAGTTAAGATTTTTTCTTTTTTCCAAGGCCTTGCTTGCTTGTATTTGTAATTACATTTTCAAACTCTTGTATTGTAATATTTTTACATGCCATTTTTGTAAAAGGGTTTTGGTCAACCTTCCCATTTTGTATTGAGTAAATGTTTGTTTATTTTTCTTGCTTTATGTGATTCAGTTAAAAGTACTATTCGAGTTATATTTCATTAAACATTAAGTTGATATTTTACCTTCCGATTTCTTGTGTCATTTTTTTTTTTTGTTATTCATTGTAAGTCTTTGATTAAATTCAGACTTAAGATAAGTGACACAACTACCTTTTTTTCTCTTGTCACGTTCCCCTAGGCAAGCCATTTAAAAGTAGAATTCAATTCGTAATACGTGACAGTATGAAAAAACAAAAATAACTTCCAATGAAAAACAGACGACAAACCGAAATTTCCGATGGTCATAGGCGACCCCTGGCAAATGGTCATTCGACCCCAAAAGGGGTCGCGACCCACAGGTTGAGAACCCCTGGTCTAGGGCCTAGGCACTGTGCGAGCTAACAATGAGAACGCACTCTGGAGAATACGAGACATTTTAACTGACCAGATTGAAAGGCAGTCGGTTCACAAAGGGATTTAAACAAAAGCAAACATTCAATGTGGGAATGAAAATCAAAGACCTCGGTTTGACTGGCTGGAGAAGTATTTCTTTTGGTTCAAAGCTTATCTCATGAATAGATGTGGTGGATTTGTCTTACGGAGGTTGTGCGTTTTTTGTGGCGTTGACTTATGATTTTAATGTGGGGTATTGGCCATCAAGATCGATCAGTTGACTTCAGCTTGGACTATAATGATGCTGAAGGTCTGACAGTAGAGTCAACACTGGAAGATATAGCAGGTTTTAAAGAGAAAAGTGTGGTGTTCAAAGCTTATCTCATGAATAGATGTAGTGGATTTGTCTTACGGAGGTTGTGCGTTTTGAGGCGTTGACTTATGATTTTAATGTGGGGTATTGGCCATCAAGATCGATCAGTTGACTTCAGCTTGGACTACAATGATGCTGAAGGTCTGACAGTAGAGTCAACACTGGAAGATATAGCAGGTTTTAAAGAGAAAAGTGTGGTGTTACCGCCAACAACCAGATGAAGAAACAAAAGGAGAGACACCCCCACAACACACAAAACCCATGTGTTTTACGGCTCTTATTTCTGAGTTGCAAACCAAGTGGGTTTCCAAGTTCGAATCTTGGTTAAAATTAAAATTTCTTTCCCACTTTTGTTAAGAATGTAACTTGCAGACATTTACTGAGGACGTTTTTTTTATGCTGAGAAACAGGCAATGTGCATGACCTGGTTACAACTCTGTAAGGAAAATCATCCGCGGCGCCAACGAAGACTTTCAAACACTATCCTCTCACACTTACACACACACACACACACATACTAAAAACACACACACACACGCACTTACACACACACACTTTCACACACACTAACACACACACTTTCACACACACACACTAACACACACACTTACTAAAAACCCACACACACACCAACACACACACACTTACACACACACACACATTTGAATATACTGAACAACTTGATCTTGTAGAGACAAAAAAAGGGGGCTAATAGAGAGGCTGGTTTCTTTTCTACGTGCTCTAAAAGAGAACATTTATGTCGGACATTTTCTGGATTTACTTTTTGTGTGTGTCAGGTTCTATTATTTTTATTAAGTGTGTAGACTACTGCATTAAATGTTATAAGTATGAATATAATTATCCCTTTTATTTAGTCATGTATTTCAAATTACATTATAATGTATTACTTATTCGGGCTCACCCCCAGTTGAGACTGTCAGGTAGATTTGTGCTGCAAGGGTCTTAACTCTAAAGGCCAACAAAAGCCAACAGAGCTCACTCTCACCGGTCTAATTGAACAGTCTTCTGTCAGGAAGAGGTCCGTACTAGTGCTTGTGTTCTTACTGTCGTTTCCAGTAATTTGGACGCTCTGGACTCAGCTAGAGACGGTGCCACCAAAGGCCGATCACACCAGGAACATCCGCTATTTCCCTTCTCTATACCAGGCTGACCATGCATGGGACTTGTTATTGAAACGGCTCCTTGAGGAACTACGCATCTGGATTGTTGAGGGAGCTCTGTAGAAACTCCTAATCGTTTTCATTTTACGACTGTTTCCACTCTTGTTTCAGTATGCGGCAGGGGCATCTCAAATCTGACATAAGTCAATAGTAAAAAACCTCGCATCGGCGAGTAGGCAGCGTATTGGGAAAAAAAAAAAACTACCCGTGACCAAACGACAGTTTTTAAATGGTCCATAATAATACTAATGTTAAAAAGCATGTTAATGTGTGTGAATATTTTTTTTTATTATAATATATTATAGAGAAAAACTTTATAATATTTTCTATATAGTGTTATTCAAATCTCAACTCAGTAACACAACTGAGTATCGATGTAATTCTCTAATGATGCGAACCTTAAAAACAACTAGTGCAGAATCTCTTTGGGGCCGTAGCTTTTAACGTGGCTACACATCCATCTACTTACCATCTGTACTGACTTTCTTTAATTAGAGACCTGGACTTAACTAGTACAATTTGAACACATCCATCTACTTACCATCTGTACTGACTGACTTCAATTAGAGACCTGGACTTAACTAGTACAATTTAAACACATCCATCTACTTACCATCTGTACTGACTGACTTCAATTAGAGACCTGGACTTAACTAGTACAATTTGAACACATCCATCTACTTACCATCTGTACTGACTGACTTCAATTAGAGACCTGGACTTAACTAGTACAATTTGAAAACATCCATCTACTTACCATCTGTACTGACTGACTTCAATTAGAGACCTGGACTTAACTAGTACAATTTGAACACATCCATCTACTTACCATCTGTACTGACTGACTTCAATTAGAGACCTGGACTTAACTAGTACAATTTGAACACATCCATCTACTTACCATCTGTACTGACTGACTTCAATTAGAGACCTGGACTTAACTAGTACAATTTGAACACATCCATCTACTTACCATCTGTCCTGACTTTCTTCAATTAGAGACCTGGACTTAACTAGTACAATTTGAACACATCCATCTACTTACCATCTGTACTGACTTTCTTCAATTAGAGACCTGGACTTAACTAGTACAATTTGAACACATTCATCTACTTACCATCTGTACTGACTTTCTTCAATTAGAGACCTGGACTTAACTAGTACAATTTGAACACATCCATCTACTTACCATCTGTACTGACTTTCTTTAATTAGAGACCTGGACTTAACTAGTACAATTTGAACACATCCATCTACTTACCATCTGTACTGACTGACTTCAATTAGAGACCTGGACTTAACTAGTACAATTTGAACACATCCATCTACTTACCATCTGTACTGACTGACTTCAATTAGAGACCTGGACTTAACTAGTACAATTTGAACACATCCATCTACTTACCATCTGTACTGACTGACTTCAATTAGAGACCTGGACTTAACTAGTACAATTTGAACACATCCATCTACTTACCATCTGTACTGACTGACTTCAATTAGAGACCTGGACTTAACTAGTACAATTTGAACACATCCATCTACTTACCATCTGTACTGACTGACTTCAATTAGAGACCTGGACTTAACTAGTACAATTTGAACACATCCATCTACTTACCATCTGTACTGACTTTCTTTAATTAGAGACCTGGACTTCACTAGTACAATTTGAACACATCCATCTACTTACCATCTGTACTGACTTTCTTTAATTAGAGACCTGGACTTAACTAGTACAATTTGAACACATCCATCTACTTACCATCTCTACTGACTTTCTTTAATTAGAAACCTGGACTTAACTAGTACAATTTGAACACATCCATCTACTTACCATATGTACTGACTTTCTTTAATTAGAGACCTGGACTTAACTAGTACAATTTGAACACATCCATCTACTTACCATCTGTACTGACTTTCTTGAATTAGAGACCAGGACTTAACTAGTACAATTTGAACACATCCATCTACTTACCATCTGTACTGACTTTCTTCAATTAGAGACCTGGACTTAACTAGTACAATTTGAACACATCCATCTACTTACCATCTGTACTGACTGACTTCAATTAGAGACCTGGACTTAACTAGTACAATTTGAACACATCCATCTACTTACCATCTGTACTGACTGACTTCAATTAGAGACCTGGACTTAACTAGTACAATTTGAACACATCCATCTACTTACCATCTGTACTGACTTTCTTTAATTAGAGACCTGGACTTAACTAGTACAATTTGAACACATCCATCTACTTACCATCTGTACTGACTTTCTTTAATTAGAGACCTGAACTTAACTAGTACAATTTGAACACATCCATCTACTTACCATCTGTACTGACTTTCTTTAATTAGAGACCTGGACTTAACTAGTACAATTTGAACACATCCATCTACTTACCATCTGTACTGACTTTCTTCAATTAGAGACCAGGACTTAACTAGTACAATTTGAACACATCCATCTACTTACCATCTGTACTGACTTCAATTAGAGACCTGGACTTAACTAGTACAATTTGATAGAATTTCCTCATGGAACGTTAACCACAGACTGTCAGGGGAAGCACAGATCTTTACGGTACAATAATTTCCATTAGAGGCATTTATCTCTTGGTCATGTCATAAATATCAGGATTGGTGAAATGTAATTTTATGATATTTTAGGAGTGTATGTTTAGATTTGTTCAGAAGTATAAATGAAATGAAATACATATTTTACTTAATTTAACTGTGCGATTTGAATGGGCAAGCCTGCAATGAAATTAAAGAAGCTGATCTCTAGCAATCCATGAGATAGACGATATGTGACAGTCAACAATTAGGCCTACATTCACATTCTTCAACTTTGTTCTGGTCTTCCACTCAAAGTTATAACCAAAATAAATGTATTTGACTTTAAAATGATCTCTTTTTTTTAATATTGTTAACAAAGTGTTTTCTTTCTTTCAGTTAAGTCAGATTTTAGGTCACAGCGATCAGCTGTACATTCGACTTCCCTACGGCCTGAGAATATGGCAGCTGCTTATAGCAATCATGTTTACCTTCTACGGCTTGTGGGTAAGCAATATACATAAATATATATCACTATATCCATACTGACATCGTCATGTCGAAGAACTATATCACTATGTCAAGTAATAGCACGCATCATTCGTAGTTATTAACAACGGAAGTTGCTGTGTGAGATTGTTGTCATAGTAGCGTCCAAATCTTGTGGTAGCGCTAAAAATAGCTCATAAAGTCCAAGGGTGCTTAAAAAAAACGATTTCGCATTCCTCAGGATCTGGAATTATCTAGATCAAAGCCTTGATCGAACTGTTTATAACCGGATAAGGTTGGAAAGTTTGACCTGTCTCAGAATATCTATAATACTTCCATGCATTATTATAAGAACTCTGTGGTCTCATCATCATTCAGCACTAGTGAGTAGATCGAGGAGAGATGGTGGTTTTTGTTTGTGACGTAATGTTTGAATTTCAACCTTCAGTTTCACACCTTCATATCCATGTCCTCAACTTTAATTGTGCAGTGCAGTGCGAATGCTATAATGAATGTATTATTGGTAATGGAGTCTAGTTAGTTGTGGTAGATTGAAACGTACATTGTACTATAAATATTAGGAAGACGGTAGGTTCCTATTTCGTTAAACTAAATTATGGTTTCTTTTATTTCCATATTCTTGAAATATAAATAACATTTGTATTCTGAACCATCTGTTCCTGCTGGATGTGTGATATGCGCTCTCGACTGTCGTTTGGTGTTCTGGATGGTCCCAGGTTCGAGCATTCTCTGCTGCCATCCCCCATCGTCCTGCGGAAAGTTTGGGCTAGGATGACATTATCTTGAAATATAAAGGAACATCCAAAATATGTCAAACATTTCACAAACAGTCTTCAGTTTCCACTTTCACTTTTATTCTCAGTTGTTTGTATTGCTTAATGTTTATCTCTTTCAACTTTCTCTCTCTCTCTCTCTCTAACTCTCTACTTCTCCCTAACTCTCTCTCAACTTACTCTCTCTCTCTCTCGAACTCTCTACTTCTCCCTAACTCTCTCTCTCTTTCTTAATCTCTCTCTTTTTTTTCCTCTTTGAATTTTTTTGTTTCGTTGATCTTACTTTCCTTCACAATTTTGTATAAACCCTGGGACACTAAAGTACACGGTTACCTCCATCTTGCCCTTTTAACAGCTTAGTCTTGCATTAGCTCTGGTCGCTTTTAGAAACACAGAAAGTCGACTCTGAAAAAAATAAAGTAGATAGACGCGTCTTTTTGCTCTACTTTCTAGAGAGAAAAACAAACACCTTAGATTTGATTATCGGAAAACACCAAAAGAACATCAACCAAATTGTTTTGTAAGAGCTTCAGACAAAACTATTTGTCCGGGGAAGTCACTGACAACAATGTATCTTGGACCAGACGAGTTCTGTCCCATATTTGAGGACAGCAAGAGGTAGATCTTTGTTTGACGGCTGAACTCACTGTGGAAACTCACCGTGCAATTTCACCATTTTAATTGTGACAATTTAACAATTGTATTTGTTTTGACACAAAGCGCAAGTCAGAAATATAAATAATAACCATATACTTATAATCAATATGCGAACAAATGAAAAGTAAATCCAAATGTAATTGACAATATAAATTTTAATTACGCTGCCAACTTGGTTCAAACCGCGTCTTCCGCATCATGCTTTGAAAACAATGGCCAGTCAACTACAGAGATTCATGTGTACAGGTGACTAAGTTCCAGTTGACCCACCACGCTACTTTGACGACTTTTTAGCGGAACACTTTGCATATTTTTTCAGAGAGGTTAAGTTCACGGTTGGCCTACTAGTTGATTATTGCAGTAGTTTGTGGAACACCTATTCAGGCCTCGCGGAACACTAGGGTTCCCCCAGAACACAGTTTGGGAAACACTCATTTAAGGGAACATAATTGCATTCTGGTTGGTTGTGCGGTATGCATGCTGGACTGTCGTTCGTTCGTATCTATAGTCCCGGATTCAAACCCTGCGCGCTGCCATTCCCCGACGTCCTGTGGGAAGCTCGGGCTAGGAAGTAGATTATCTTCAAATGTCAAGGAACATACCGAAGTAACGTCTATTAGTTCATAAGACCAGAAGATGCAATTGTAAAACTTTTACAACATTAAATAGTAATTTAAAAAATAGGTAACTGAAGATTTTAGTTTTCGCCATAGTTGTGTCCCATTAGATGTCTATCGCATTGGGTTGTGCGTCTCTATGCATCAATCTTGTTTCATTAGAACTTCTAATTTGGCGTCTCAAATGCCTATTCGCTATCTTGCGAATACAGAGTGCGGCGGCATCCTTGGCTTAAGAAGCAAGAGACATGATTACCTTATCTCCCAGAATCCGCAGTGTAGGCTCCCTTTACGCAACTCCAACCTTCTTACGTAAACTCTATAATTTATAATACAGGTCAGTGAATAATTTCTTCTATTTCTTGTTCCAATAAACTCAGGTTCACACAAACACGCACACACACACAGACACATGTATAATGCATTGACATTTCTTTTGTAGCATTGGGTAATGTAATATACTTTAGACCTTTTTGTAGCAGTGGCTTATTACGTCTGTACTTTAGACCCTTTTGTAGCAGTGGCTTATTACGTCTGTACTTTAGACCTTTTTGTAGCAATGGCTTATTACGTCTGTACTTTAGACCTTTTTGTAGCAGTGGCTTATTACGTCTGTACTTAAGACCCTTTTTGTAGCAATGGCTTATTGCGTCGGTACTTTAGACCCTTTTTGTAGCAATGGCTTATTGCGTCTGTACTTTAGACCCTTTTTGTAGCAATGGCTTATTACGTCTGTACTTTAGACCAGTGAAGCTCAACCGAATTCGACATGTGGGCAATTTTAACTTTCGACACGCGTGTCGCGGGCCACATCAACAAAAAGGTAGAAAAAATGAAATCCAAATACACCTGAAACTATTTGAAACTACTGGATCTAGTATTGATTAATGGGATATTTAAAGATTATCATTTTTTACGCGTCTAAAATGGTTTCATTTATTTACTTAAAATGTGAGCAACATTTTAGCTACCTTTACCACCTACTTATTTTCTTGTCTCTTTTCGGTAAATATTCACATAGGTCCTCCAATCTCTAGGCGTAGTTTAACCAATCTTTTAGACGCGGCTCAAACCAAGAAGACCTTCATATTTGTTTTAGAATGCCGCTGTATTTGTTGTTGTTTTTGAAACAGCCAGACTTTCTTTACAAAACAAATAAGTTGGCTTATTATCATGTTCCACAAAAAAGATCCATTCACTTTTCCTGGTAGATTCTACATTCAGAGTTCCATTTCATACTCATAATCGCACACTTGTTAAAGGTCATGGTAACAATCCATCACAGAAAAAGTGAAAGCCCTAACGAAGGTAAAGATACATTTTTAACTTTTTTGAAGCGGTGAGGATTTTCTACATTTGAGCCGACGTTTCGGCGGGCCGGATGAACCCACGTCAGGGGCCGGTTGTGGCCAGCGGACCGTACTTTGGGCATCACTGCTTTAGACTATTTTGTGGGTAATCACGTCTGTACTTTAGACTAGATTATAGCAATGAGTAATCACATCTGTACTTTAGACTATTTTTTGCAGTGGGTAATCATGTCTGTATTTTAAACTAGATAATAGCAGTGAGTAATCACGTCTGTATTTTAGACTAGATTATAGCTGTGTGTAATCACGTCTGTATTTTAAACTAGATTATAGCAGTGAGTAATCACGTCTGTATTTTAAACTAGATTATAGCAGTGAGTAATCACGTCTGTATTTTAGACTAGATTATAGCTGTGTGTAATCACGTCTGTATTTTAGACTAGTTTACTTCGTTTTTGTTGATCTGACTAAAGCTTTTGACATGGTCAGCAGAAGTGGCCTTTTCAAACTCCTGAGGAAAATAGGTTGCCCTCCCAAACTACTGCAGTTCATTGAGTGTTTTCACGATGAAACTAAATGCACTGTCAAATTCAATGGAGCCCAATCAGCACCTTTTGAGGTTTGAAGTGGTGTCAAGCAGGGATGTGTGCTCGCACCTACTCTGTTTGGCATATTCTTCTCCTGTCTACTGCATTATGCGTACAACGACATAAACGAAGGTGTGTTTCTCCATACAAGATCCTTTGGAAAACTATTTAATGTTTCAAGGCTGCGGGCAAAAACCAAGGTTAGGAAGCTACTCGTCAGGGAATTCCTGTATGCTGATGATGCAGCTATTGTGGCTGATTCTGATATTCAGCTACAGTGCCTGGTTGACAAATTATCTGCTGCTTGCCAGAAGTTCGGCTTAAACATCAGTCAAAGCAAGACTAAGATACTTGTCCAAAACACAAACACTGCACCTCAAGTAAGCATTAATGGCCAACCACTAGAAATTGTTGATCACTTTTGTTACCTTGGCTCCATCATATCCAACAACACTCTACTGGATAAAGACATAAACAACAGGATAGCCAAGGCAATGGCCACCATGTCACGGCTGCAGAAAAGAGTCTGGGACAACATATTGCTGACTAACAGTACTAAAGCCCTAGTCTACCGGACCTGTGTGTTGAGCACCTTGCTGTACGGAAGTGAAACATGGTCAACCTACTCATGGCAGGAAAAAAAGCTGAATGTTTTCCACCTCCGATGCCTAAGGCGGATCTTTAAAATAAGGTGGCAAGATAAGATAACCAATGAGGAAGTGCTACAAAGAGCAGGGTGCCAGGACATCCGCTCTGTTATCAGCAGCAGACGCCTTGGCTGGCTTGGCAAAGTTCGTAGAATGCCAGAAGGTCGACTTCCACAGGACATCCTGTATGGCGATCTGATAGAAGGCAGGAGAGCCGCTGGTCGCCCACTTTTACGTTATACGGATGTAAGCAAACGCGACATGAAACTCTTCAAAATCGACACTGGCAACTGGGAAGAGGTGGCACTGGACAGATCCTCATGGAGAGAGAGCATAAAGGAAGGGTCAAAGATTGCAGATGCCATACACAACAGAAGCAGAAAGAAGGGTGAAAATGCAACGGCGCCTGGTGATTATATATGCCCAACCTGCGATCGCAGCTGTGTATCAAGGATTGGCCTCTTTAGTCACACAAGAAGTTGCAAAGGGAAAAGATCGTCTCTCGAGACGTAAAATGCCACAGATTTTAGACTAGTTTATAGCAGTGTTTAATTACGTCTGTACTTTAGACTAGTTTATAGCAGTGGGTAATCACGTCTGTACTTCAGACTAGATTATAGCAGTGTTTAATTACGTCTGTACTTTAGACTAGTTTATAGCAGTGGGTAATCACGACTGTACTTTAGACTAGTTTATAGCAGTGTTTAATTACCTCTTTACTTTAGACTAGTTTATAGCAGTGTTTAATTACGTCTGTATTTTAGACTAGTTTATAGCAGTGTTTAATCACGTCTGTATTTTAGACTAGTTTATAGCAGTGTTTAATCACGTCTGTACTTTAGACTAGTTTATAGCAGTGTTTAATCACGTCTGTACTTTAGACTAGTTTATAGCAGTGGGTAATCACGTCTGTACTTTAGACTAGATTATAGCAGTGTTTAATTACGTCTGTACTTTAGACTAGATTATAGCTGTGTGTAATCACGTCTGTATTGAAGACTAGATTATAGCAGTGTACTTCAGACCATTTTGTGACAGTGGGTAATTACGTGTGTATTTCAGACCATTTTGTGACAGTGGGTAATCACGTCTGTACTTTAGACCATTTTGTGACAGTGGGTAATCACGTCTTTACTTCAGACCATTTTGTGACAGTGGGTAATCACGTCTGTACTTTAGACCATTTTGTGACAGTGGGTAATCACGTCTGTACTTTAGACCATTTTGTGACAGTGGGTAATCACGTGTGTATTTTAAAACATTTTGTGACAGTGGGTAATCACACTAGACTATATTAGACTTTAGGGTTGATAGCATTTTACCTGGTCTAAAATGTTCTATAGCACTCAATACCATACTTCATCTAAAAAAAAAATCGATTGTTCATTATTCCTCATTGAAACTATATTTAGAGACTTTATTACGCCCTAGTATTTGGCAGCCCGGGTTGTTTCGTGATAGAAACAAATTCTCTTTGCTATCAGGTAGAATATCCACGGATGGGTAAGTGAGCTTGCTTTAAAAACAAACAAAAAAGAGGTGGGGTCAGCAATGTTTTCTCGATGCGATATTTGAGTTTATGTCGCGTGTTGATTATTATCAGTATTTGGGGGGGGGGGGGGTAGGATTACTTAAAAACTGGAATCCTGATATTACGTCCCTTGAGACGTTCACAGTCAAGAAACAAAAGATACGTAAACAAAATAATGATTGGCTTTGCTAGAAATGTTCCTAGACCTTATGTTTAGACCAGGAGAAGGGAAGTACTAGGAATAAGGTGTTAGACTTTGAGTCTATGTTTTTGTTAGTTTTGTGCCGGAGAGACATAAAGACTCAATTACTGTTTAATATTGAAGTATTTGCTAGGGAGAAGTCCAAATTGGAAAATCCCGCTCCCGAGTTCCCACTTGAGAGGTCCCCCAAGTGAATGTCCTAAATTTAGTTTCATTAAATATATTACGCCGCTGTCATGTCATCTTGTTATTCACGAGGAATCAAAAATACTAGACAGCATTGATCTAGATTATTCTAGATGATGTTATAGATGACCTCTGACCTTTGTTGCACAAAAAGCACGACCTGAGTCGATATGAATTGAGATTTGTCACTTGTGCATTATCTCGCCAATGTACAACGGTGTTATTCATTAAAAGAGTCTTAATAATTATTTTTTGGTAATTGTACTTATATACTGTACCAATTGTATTTGTTTAGTACATTATCTCATGATGTCTAATGTCAAAATGCAGGGGCCCCTAAAAAAAATCAAGCCCCCCCCTCGGCCCCCCAAATCCCTAGCCGCTTGTAGCTTGTAATTGTTTCGCATGAATTTTGTCTCTTATATTTCTGCATCATCAAAACATTTTTCTCTAGGAAATTAGATTTCAGGTTTTAGACATTAGATTTCAGGTTTTAGACATTAGATTTCAGGTTTTGTTTTAATTTGGTTTGGCTGTTTAATGATTTAGTTGAAATCAATCTTTGTGCCGTTCTTTTATTGTATAGTACTGAGATGTATCTATCGTTCTATACGATTCAGAGACACTGAAACAAATATAGAAAAGCTCCAGACCTTTGTTAACAGTTGCCTACGCCAGATATTAGGAATTGGGTGGCCAGAAAAGATAACTGCTGTCTATTTGTTGGTGAGAACTAGACAAATGCCCATAGCCCAAGATATCACTAAGTAAAAGTAGAGCCTGGTAGGACACGCCCTGCGAAAACCAGCTACCAATGTTGCAAGGCAGACACTTGAATTTGATCCGCAAGGAAATAGGAAGGTGAACAGACCCAAGCAGACATGGAAGAGGTCAGTCATCGGTGAAACTGAGGGTACTGGGACGGCATATCGCAGATGAAGAAAGCAGCTCTGAACCGAGTTTGGTGGAGAGGTGTGGTAGCGGCCCTATGCTCCCCTGGGAGTTTGCAGGATTAACCAATCAAAATGTATCATTAAAGTTTTAATTTTTTCATCTCCATTTTATCAGAAGGGGAAGGTGGGACTTGAAAGGGAGGAAGTACAAAATGAGTCCCTGGTGCTGCACCCTCAGATGGACACAGTGAACACTCAGTTCTAGAACATCTTGTTTCATAGCACTTTCAGATTCAACTTTTCTAGAACATCTCGTTTCATAGCACTTTCTGATTCAACTTTTCTAGAACATCTCGTTTCATAGCACTTTCTGATTCAACTTTTACGAATGTCAAGATTTTAATAAAACGATGTGTTGCTGATTTATTTTCAAAGTCTTCCTTTACTCCAGGGGTTCTCAACTTGTGGGTCGCGATCCCCTTGGGGTCGATTGACGATTTGCCAGCGGTCACCAAAGACCATCGAAAAAATGGATTGTGTTTGTCTATTCTTCTATCGCTGTGTGTGTGTGCGTGGGGGGGGGGGGGTTCGCGGTAGAATGGGGGATTGTAAAATGGGTCGCCGAGCTTAAAAAGGTTGAGAACCGCTGCTTCACTCCTAGACTCATCCTCGCAGTAAAATAACTGTCAGTCCCAAAATCCAATATTCACAATCTTCCCTCCCCTCCTCTTATAGTCCCAAAGCTTATGTCTCCAATCTGAAGCTGTGTGTGTACACGTAAAGTAATCACCCAGCCAAAGGGCTTCACTAGACGAATTTATGGTGCATGTTCCTGTATATACTCTGCTTGTTGATGTTCGATCGACAATTTGCAACTTGTTGATGTTCAGTCGACGGTTTGCAGCCGGTAACAGCTACTACAACTAAGCTAATGTAGACCTACTACATTCTTAATGAAATGCACTTACAAAATGTTGATGAAATCAAACTTAAATAAATAAAACTGTTAGGGCCTCCTTAGATAGTTAGAGGTCCTAGGCGAAGTTAATTTGGTGGCCTTAAATGAAATAGAAAATAAGCAGCGAAAAATTAAAATTATGCAATTGATCAAGAACTTAGTGCACTCCTACAAAATTTTGAGGACAGGTTTCGATGTTTGTTTTCTAAAAAGAACAACAGTGATAGAGTCGTTTACGATACCCCCACCAATTTGAGGTCCTAGGAGGCTGCCTAATTTAACTATTTCTAACACCGGCCCTGTACTCAGCTTCAACTTGAAATAGGTGGATGTAGAAATACAAGTCACATGAGAATTTAAACAAGATAACTCGATACACTTCCAGTGGCGTAGCTAGGGTGGGGGGAGGAGGGGGGATAATTTTAAAATCCCCCCTTGCTTCCAAATGAAGCCCCCCCCCCCCAATTAGTGTATTTTACATTTAAACTTTAATATTACGCAAAATGCAGGGTCCCCCAATGAGGTCAAGCCCTAGGGGCCCCAAGTCGATGCAAAATTCCTAGCTACGCCCCTGTACACGTCTTTACTGTCTGACATTATTGGTTAGTCTCCCCTTTAACCTCTACGTCATTCCTTTTTTTCACTTGAATTACGCCAGAGCACCTTGTGGTTTCATCAGCAATTTTTTTAGCTAACGTAGCTAATACCATATCATGGCCACATTCTTATATTCTTGTGAGTCTTGGACGCTGACTACAGAGCTAGAGAGGAGGATCCTAGCAATAGAATTGAGATGGTACAGAAGGATCATAGTCATCACATTTAAAGACCGCATCACAAACCAAGAGATTAGAGAAAGGGTTACTGTAGCGATTGGACCCCACGATGACCTGCTAACTATCGTAAAGAAAAAAAAACGCAAGCTAAAAATCTATGGCCATATTACAAGGTCTTCGGGGCTCGCAAAGACCTTCTTACAGAGAACAGTGCCAGGCAAAAGAAGAAGAGGCAGACATAGAAAGCGATGGGAAGACAACAAAAATGAATGGACGGGCCTAACATTGAAAGAGGTTCTAACTAAGGCAAAAGACAGAGGAATGAAGAAAGACGGTTGACAAATCGTGCATGGGGCCCCAACGGTCCAACAGACTAAGGGACAGGTGAAGCCAATACCACTCACTTCCCGTCTTCATGGTTACCTCATAAACACGCTCTTAACACGGCTGTATCTCTTGCCCTCAATAGCACGTGACTTCTGAATACGTATTGAACTGAAGAATTCAGATCTCTGCCCTTTTTTTTCGGATTTTCAAAAAGTTTTTGAGACTAGTAAGAGCATCAGCAATCTATCGCCAGATCCTTCAAGAAGGTTTCGTGGTCAGATCACGGTCTAACCTCACGCTATGTAGTCACGACAGTGCATTCTCTGAAATGTCCAATACCTCGTCATGCTTGATCAATGAGTTTTTTGTTGACTTTGTATAATAATGGCAATGTCTTTGATTCCGAACCTGAACGAATGAGTGCACAGTTTCACATTACTACGAAAACCCAGTTAAGACCTGCATATTTTTCCGTATCTCGGGCGGACAAAACTGTTGTCCGCCGGTGGTCTATTTAAGTTTTCCTTCCGTCTTCTAAGCCTGTTAGGGTCTATTGCGTGTACCGCAGTCTTTGTGAGAGCTCTCCAACTATCAATTTCAGAGGCCATTCGCTAACAGCAGTGGCGGACTGGGTGTCAAAATTGACCCGGGCATGTCTATGCTATCCGGCCCCCAAATTACATGCCATATCCTCAAAAAATCAGTCTGCTACGTTTGAGAATGTGACGAATACTGAACCCAAACATGTTTGTGTGTTTGTTTTGTTTGTTTTGACATGTTTCGGATGTTCCTTCAGAGTTGAAGATAGTTTACTTCCTAGTCCAAACCTCCCGCAGGACGACGGGGGGATGTTAGTGGGTAGGATTTGAACCCTCGACCGTCGATAAATCCGAACGACAGTCCAGCGCGCAAACCGTACGACCAGGCAGCCATCCAATGCATTTCTACTAGTAGGTAGCCTGCATGCTGAGCTATGTAACAAATCAGTTCATGATTTTGTTTTTTAACTATTTGGAATTACTAAATGAGACTTGAAATTGGATCTTTTATAACGTGAAACAATAGAGTGCTACCATCTAGGTCTATAGTATTAAAACCTGATACTTGATATTCACATTTAAGGCTCATTAAGATTCCCGATCAACGAATGCTGCCACATTGTTTATGACTGTGTCCAAAGAATTACTTGTAGAACGTATTTATCGGCAGATTTCACCATGAAATTTTCTAAGTGTCCTTGCGTCAACCTATTCTTTAATATCTATAATATGCAGTGACTTCGTTTACAAAATTCTTGGATTGCTTACAAGACAGAATAATTACAAGATTCACCCATGTCAATAAATTTTACATCTTTCAAATTCTGAATCTATACTATTCTTGTTGCATTATCACATTATCTGCATTTTTTTCTTAGGATTCGGTTTTACTCTTTGCCATGTTCTCGGGCATGTGGAATTAAATGTACAAATCCAACACTTCATCCTCCATTCTTTTGTCCGCCCACCTCACAAGGTCATCAGCTGCTTTCCTAATAACTTGTAGAGTCCTGGTCAGGTATCTACACACGCAGTGTTGTAAGCGCTCAGAGCGTCATGATCATTTGTTGAAAGTTAATTTAATATCCTTGAAGGAAAACAAATACTGTCAGGATTGTCTTCTATTTGAGCAGTCTCTTTGTATTTCGATTTAAGTCCGCATCCTCGTTGTTTTGATTGTAGTGTTTCTTGGATAACGTGACTTGAATACATAAATAACGTTGTGTTTTATTCATTCAAAGACTCTATTAGCATAAGATTTAATAACGGATGTTGAATAGCTTGTGCTTACGACGGTACCAAATGCATAATTTCGCTGCCAGCAACATTTCCGTTTCGAAACTTTATTATGCTCTTCTTTGTGCTTCTTTTACGATTTGGGTGCACACATTAACTCTAAATATTCTCTTGCCACTTTGTGTTGCACTGCTGAATACAATAATTATGTAATTGTGAAGGACATCTCACGATCATGCGATACCTCAACCATAACAAGAACAGTTCGTACGTGACTGGATATTCCATCTATACTAATATGCAATAATAGAATATGCATCTTCTGTTTGGGACTACTAAACTCAAGAAAACATCAAGAAACTGGAACAGACACAAAATAGAGCAGTGAGATTAATAACAAACGAATATTCACTAGAGTAACACCTTTAGTAAAATCACTAAATTTAGAAAGCCTTCAGGACAGAAGACTCAAAAGTAAAGTAGCAATTATACATAAACACTGAACCATAATCTTCAAATACAAAAACAAAATTTAATAAAACACTATGAAAGACACAAAAATAAAGGCACATTCCTCGTCCCATATGCTAGGACAAATTTGTACAAATACTCCTTCTTCCCTAGTGCTATTAGAGCATGGAATGGGTTGCCTGAGCTAGCCAGGAAAACCAGTGACTTGGCAGAATTTAAGTCATTGGTTAATATGCATGACAAAATGCATGACGCGTAGGACGTAATCATATTCTTTTTTGAAGTAACGTCTGTTTGTATAAGATAAGGTGTGACAAGATATGCAGATTGCTGCTGGGTTTGGGTAGTCATGTGAAACACTGCAGTCATCTTTATTTAATCTCAGGACATTGTTGTTTTACTTTAGATATAGCATGTCTTGTGTTATACATTCATCAATCTTCCCTTGGTCTCGTAAGCCTATAGTTCCGCCTGGATGAGCTCATGTGGACCAACTATCAAAACAACCAACTGTTTCCTATTGATCTCGGTTGGTTTAATTTTCAAATGAGTAAAAGGATTTGAATATTCCAAATCACCTGTTTTAATCATGTGTCATGTTTTGTTTTTCTCCCCCAGGCATTGGTGTTACCTTCCCACGTCTTAAACACGACCTTGGGGGTCAGTGGGGCTGATGACGTCATACTGCCAGTCCGGCTCTACGGCTGCGCTCTTGTCAGTAAGTAGGTCACTCTAAGAGTACAAAGTCCGGGCCGGGTGAAGTCTCTTGAAACTACTTCCGGGAAATGTTTTTGTTGAAGGAAAGAGCTTGGACTTTTGATTTTCGAAATGTCAGTCTTATTGCCTTGTAAATTAAATGTAGTCGATCCGTAGACCTATATAAAAGATCTTTTCTCTCTCTCTCTCTTTCTTTCTCGCTCTATCTTATTTTTATATTATCCCTGATTCGCTCTTTCTCTCTCACACATTCTGCTGGTTTTCTCTTTTTTTTTTAGCCTTTCTCTCTCTCTCTCTCTCTCTCTCTCTCTCTCTCTCTCTCTCTCTCTCTCTCTCTAGCACTCTCTATCATGCTCACTGTTTGTTTATTTCTAGGTCAAATGTTTTTAAACTTTTTGTATCCGATAGAAATTTTTTTCTAACCCTCTGAGAAATATTTAAAATTATTAAAACTAATTAAATTTTTTTATTAATTTTTTAATATATTTTTAGCCACGAAAAAAATATTTTACACATTTTTAAGAGTTTTTTTTTTCTTCTTCATTCCTTCCTTTTAGTGTTTTTGTTTTTATATAGAAAATTCTATTGTTTTTTTAGTGTTTGTTTTATCTGATCATTAGATCCAGGTTTTTAAATCTAGTTCGGTGAAACAAATACTGTTAAATTGTTCAATTTAGGTAGGGTCAGGGAGTTTCTAAATTGTTTTTTTTTTTATATATAAAGTGCTCTTAGAAATTTAAAGAAAAACATTTAAAAAAGAAGAAAATCTGGAATGTTGTTATGTAGCTTAATTCTGTGGTTTGGACTGGCACTTCTTTCTCACACACTGCAGCAAATACAAGAATGGGTCTTTCCTTAAACAGAGGGTTGTGCAGTTTCAAGGCATCCAACAACACTCCCATTACAGCATTTGTATAAATTTGTCCTCGTTCCATATGCTAGGACAAATTTGTACAAAGGCTCCTTCTTCCCTAGCGCTATTAGAGCATGGAATGGGGTTGCCTGAGTGACTTGGCAGAATTTAGGTCATTGGTTAATATGCATGATTAAATGCATGACGCGTAGGACGTAATCATCTTCTTTTTCGAAGCAATGTCTGTATGATATAAGATAAGATACAGCCCAAGGTGAGATGCTGGAAGAGGTGGAAAGCTTCTTATACCTTGGCAGTATTCTGGACAATCATGGAGGAACAGATGCTGATGTCATTGGTGCATTGTTAAATTTTAACCACTCTTCCATCAGCTGTAGAAACACTTTGGGATCCAGGGAATTGATCGCCTCACAACGATTCACGTGATTTGCTGGGCAGACGATCTCAAGAATGAGAACCTGTGGCAAAAAAAAAACTAAGCAAAAGCCCATTGAAGAAGATATCATTCAGAGATGCTGGAGATTGATAGGCCATGCCTTTTGCAACCTGCATCCAACATCACAAGACAAGCCATTACCCTCCAAGGAAAGAGGAAGAGGGGACAACTTAGGAGGACATATCGCCTCCCTCCTATGGAAGCAGATGCCAAGCAGATGGGCGAACCATTAGAGACACTCAGCCATCCCGCTGCAGTTTTAGGCTAGGATGTAATACTCTTCAATTATGAAGAAATTTTATTTCATTGGCTTATGAGCATAAAAATCATTTAAATGAAACATATTTGAAGATGTTTGATCTTGTGAATAAAATGTCTACTGTCGAGTGTTTTACAGTTCAGCAGTCAAGCGTGTATATATATGAAGTATGTATCTTAAACATTTACTGTTTCAACATATTAACCAATCAAATTATATTGTGTTTTTTTCTCTGTAACTTTAGGCCTGTCTATTGTGTACTGGATGACGCTGAGCACACAAGATCGTGACATCATACGCATGTGTTTGATGACGTCAATTGTATACTTTGGCGTTCAGTTTATAGGTTGGTAATGAACACAGACACAATTTAAAACGATTTTTAAAATGTTTTATTTAAATGTTATTTATTCACCACATAAATGTGTTTTATATTTTGGGAAAAAAATTCTACTTTTAATCCTACCCCATGATGGATGGCAACATGAACCATTCTAAATGAAATAAGAAAGTAATGTTAATACCAATTTGTTAAGTTATAACAGTAATAGTATTAATGGTCAATACATGGTGTTGTTTTTAAACCAACCTTATATATACATCTTTAACATGAGAAAAAAATGTATTGCTTAATCTGGGTACAATGCACACAAAAACAAATCTGGTTTGTGTTGTTGTTGTTTCCAAGGTAATGTATTTGACGTTAAATAACTTTTTGAAACTGTGCTCTATCTCTGAACCAACATTAAATTCAATCACTTTCGTTTAAGCTTTATTAGAAAACAGCTATTAATGTGTATGTTAATGTAACAATTGGAAAGGCCAGCTTGGGCTGCAATATTAAAACCACGAACATTGAACTAAAATGGGAACAATAATTGACTTTTGTAGATTTGTATAAAATGGAAAAAAAATCCGTAATTAAATTTTTGGTGTACCCACTGTACTGAATACAAAAGTATTGAGAAACTCTACATTTTTTTAACTATATAGATCTATATATTTTTTTTTACAATACTTTATGGCAAATAAAAAAAACCATACAAATATCAGAGTAAAACCTTCAGTATTAGATTTTCCAACTCAAAACAATACATTTTAGAGGGTTTCTTTTTTCATACAATATGACATTTTCTAACCAAATGTAGATTTAGCATCAGTTGTGTCTATTGTCTTCATGTCACCTGCGTAGTGACGGCTGGTTAACCAGTTGTTTCAACTCCTGTGCCTGCCCCTGTACTTGTGTGGCCATGTCCTTATACTCGCTGTGTATACATAGCGTACGTAACTCTGTTTGTCTGTCCTGTACGCAGTCACAGAATAGACATCTATAGTAACCCTTAATGTAAACAAAAACTTCTTTTTGGGGAAGCAGCTACAAAAAAATGTGCATGGTATTTAATTTTACTCTGCCAGGTTATAGGCTACTGTTTTTGGAGTGGCCAGTTTTAAAATGTGGACGGACTCAGGAAGTTTGGTGTTTCAAAGTTAGTTTAATTTGGTGTTCAACCTCTTGATAGCATATAACTACGAAACTAAACTCATGTTTAGGTCATTATAAGATTTGTTCTTAGAATGTCCCTAGAACAATGTGAATGGTCTATCTTGTTTGAATAAAAAGGAAAATGCAAACATTTGTTTTCCTTGAGCCCTAAGTTGTATCCTAAGCACTTCAAGTCATGGTCTTTCTCAACACCATGGCACAAGTAGAGCACAATGGTCAACCAGCAGCTGTCTTGCATGTGGTCAGCAGATACACGTCTAGAGAATGAGGCAGAAGTGAAGGTTTGATTTTCAAATAGACACACAGTGTATCTTGTAGTATTTTTTTTTTCAAAATAAAGATTTGAAAACAGCAGACGACATGAATGCAATGAAATAGTTCACTCCCCTTCATGTCTTGTGATGATCTTGTGATGATCTTTTGAGTACATCTATAGTGTTCATTGTTCAATGAGTTTGGGCTTAACATTGTGTATGTAGGAGAAGCTAGCCCAAAGCAGACAAACAGAAAATCTCAACCAAAAAAAAAATTTACTTCAAATTTTTTTTTCAAGCTTTATTTGGTAAAGGTTAACATTTTTATTCTTGTTGTTATCTCTCTTTTCTATCTCCCCTTTCTTTTCTATCTCCCCTTTCTTTTGTATCTCCCCTTTCTTTTTTATCTCCCCTTTCTTTTTTATCTCCCCTTTCTTTTTTATCTCCCCTTTCTTTTCTATCTCCCCTTTCTTTTCTGTTTCTTGATTAATTCTCAATTAGCTTTTGTTATATATATATATATACTTTCAAAACTAGTTTGTATTTTTTAATCCACTTTTTCAGCAATCACCAATCCATAAAAAATGTTTATACAACAAATTCGTATTAATAGCTTTGTTTCTTTTCAGATAAAAAAAAAATTAAGTGCTGTGTCTCTAAGTGATGTGTCTTTTGAAAATCTTGGCCTTCATGAATAAATAGAAGATTTAATGAAAAACTGCAAATACTTGAATGAAGCAATTTTAACATTTCCTGATTGTTACTTTTTTGCTTTAAAGATAGTGCCTCAATACATCCAAAGAAGGTGGCTGAGCGGTAAAGCGTTTGGCTTCCGAACCGGGGACTGGAGTTCAAATCCTGGTAAAGTCTGGGATTTTTAATTTCAGGATCTTCGGGCGCCTCTGAGTCCACCCAGCTCTAATGGGTACCTGACATTAGTCAGGGAAAAGTAAAGGTGGTTGGTCATTGTGCTAGCCACATGATACCCTTGTTAACCGTAGGCCACAGAAACAGATGACCTTTACATCATCTGTCCTATAGACCACAAGATCTGAGAGGGGAACTTTACTTTTTTACATCCAAAGAAGAACAGAGTAGCTCCTCCAAAATAATATTTTTATGGACAGTCAAACGATTTTTAATCAAAGACAATTTGTCTTTCTCTTGTGTCTTGGTAGCATATTATCTCAGACTTTAATTTATGAACATATATATTTATATAGCAAGCATCAGTTTCAGTAAATTGTTTAAACAACAAGTTTGGCTAGATAGAATTGTGTTTGATAGAACAATATAATGGATGGCTTCTAGTCGTTTGTTATGCGCTCTGGACTAGCGTTTGTTGGTATGGATGGTCCCAGGTTCAACCCTGCCTTTTGTTGTCCTCCGAGTCCTGCGAGAGGTTTGGACTCGGGTTAGGCGCTGAGTTATCTTTAAAATCTGAAACACATTAGAACATTTGATAAATATTTACAATGGCACAGAATTGGTCAAAGTTTCAAGATACTTCTATTGTGACTTAGAGACACAGCAAGCCTTGTGAACAAAATCTTTATACCTGCCAAAACTTCCTTGTCCAGTTTCAGTTCTCTCTCCTGTATCTCTGGCTGCCCCTGTGCACTCGTGTCTGGGGCCGTACGCCCATCTGTTGTGGAGGGCAGGACAGGTCATGGGCAGCCTGTATTTCTATGTTGCCCTCACCAGAGACATGAGGCATTACCGCTGAAGAAGGCATTGGTCTGTCTCCCTCCTCACTAGTGCGCACACACACACACATTTTAGTAAGTGCCGGCTTTGCTCATTTAGAGAGCCTTTTTTTTATAAATTATTTTGTTTTAAGTTTTAACCCTTTGCCTCTGAAACATGACTTTGTATGTGACCGTAAGATTCTGCATTCGTTCACTTAGAAGACCTAAACACTAACTGTATGTCCTTGTGTGATTAACTCTTTCTCTCCTAACTGATGATACCAGCGTTGATTCCACCAGAATGTGGTAAATAATTGCGGAGAGAAAGAGTAAAATAATAAAAGTATATTTAAAATAACATACAATTTTATTTTTCTTCTTTTTCTTACCATTTAGTAGATTAGATTCCTTTTTTTTTTTTGTTTATTACCCTGACATTCTGTTAATTATTTAATTAAACCCATATTGCTTTCATTTTGTTTACACACTTATAGTACTTATATATATAATGTATATTTATTTCTATGTAGGCCATATATATATATATATATATATAGAG
>JAZGLO010004273.1:0-18126 GCA_036873155.1 Biomphalaria sudanica
CGTTTTCTCTCAAAGTAATTAATTATTTTAAACAAGAATTCAATGTGAGATTCATTTTACGCGGTTTCGCAAAAAGAGACACACTTTTAGGGTCCCCACAGAGATAGCCAAATTTGTTTTTTTTTCGAACCCAGTAGGAGGTAGAGCTGATATTTCGTTTTTTCGACCCACTGGGGGGGGGGGGGGGTAGAGCTGATATTTCGTTTTTTCGACCCACTAGGGGGGGGGTAGAGCTGACATTTCGTTTTTTCGACCCACTAGGGGGGGGTAGAGCTGATATTTCGTTTTTTTCGACCCAGTAGGGGGGGGGGGGTAGAGCTGATATTTTTGTTTTTTTGACCCAGTTAGGGGGGAGGATAGAGCTGATATTTCGTTTTTTCGACCCACTAGGGGGGGGGTAGAGCTGATATTTCGTTTTTTCGACCCACGGGGGGGGGGGTAGAGCTGACATTTCGTTTTTTTGACCCAGTTAGGGGGGAGGATAGAGCTGATATTTTTGTTTTTTGACCCAGTTAGGGGGGAGGATAGAGCTGATATTTCGTTTTTTCGACCCACTAGGGGGGGGTAGAGCTGATATTTCGTTTTTTCGACCCACTAGGGGGGGGTAGAGCTGACATTTCGTTTTTTCGACCCACTAGGGGGGGGTAGAGCTGATATTTTTGTTTTTTTGACCCAGTTAGGGGGGAGGATAGAGCTGATATTTCGTTTTTTCGACCCACTTGGGCGGTAGAGCTGACATTTCGTTTTTTCGACCCACAAGGGGGGGGGGGGGTAGAGCTGACATTTCGTTTTTTTGACCCACTAGGGGGGGGTAGAGCTGACATTTCGTTTTTTCGACCCACTAGGGGGGGGGGTAGAGCTGACATTTCGTTTTTTCGACCCACTAGGGGGGGGGGGGGTAGAGCTGATATTTCGTTTTTTCGACCCAGTAGGGGGGGGGGTAGAGGTGATATTTTTGTTTTTTTGACCCAGTTAGGGGGGAGGATAGAGCTGACATTTCGTTTTTTCGACCCACTAGGGGGGGGGGGTAGAGCTGATATTTCGTTTTTTCGACCCACTAGGGGGGGGGTAGAGCTGACATTTCGTTTTTTCGACCCACTAGGGGGGGGTAGAGCTGATATTTTCGTTTTTTCGACCCACTAGGGGGGGGTAGAGCTGATATTTTTGTTTTTTTGACCCAGTTAGGGGGGAGGATAGAGCTGATATTTCGTTTTTTCGACCCAGTAAGGGGGGGGGGGGGGTAGAGCTGATATTTCGTTTTTTCAACCCAGTAGGGGGGGGGTAGAGCTGATATTTTTGTTTTTTTGACCCAGTTAGGGGGGAGGATAGAGCTGATATTTCGTTTTTTCGACCCAGTAGGGGGGGTAGAGCTGATATTTTTGTTTTTTTGACCCAGTTAGGGGGGGTAGAGCTGATATTTCGTTTTTTCGACCCAGTAGGGGGGATTAGAGCAGATATTTTGTTTTTCATTGCTAGTAACGTTGACATCATAAAAAAAATTAAAAATGGATTTTTAAAATCAGATTTCTCATTTTGTCATTGTGCTCGAAACAAAAAAGCGAACACTAATGCTGTTATTATGAAATAACGACCCATATTTTTAGCAACTTCTGAAAGAAAAAAAAAAAAGCTATTATTATTATGTGGTCTGTTCGTCCGTCCGCCTGTCACGTTAAGATCTTACAAAATAACATTAAAAAAATCCTATTTCATAATATTTTTCTGCTTACACAAATCAAATGCAACGGAATTTTGTTTTTATCTTCTGACAAGGAGCGTTAAAAAAAAAAAGAGAAATTAACGCAAGCCGTCTTAAAAAAAAAA
This sequence comes from Biomphalaria sudanica, assembly GCA_036873155.1. Lineage (NCBI taxonomy): Eukaryota > Metazoa > Mollusca > Gastropoda > Planorbidae > Biomphalaria > Biomphalaria sudanica. Next base: position 1,825 of record JAZGLO010004273.1, read on the forward strand.
AAAAGACATTTTAAAAACTATTTACTAATAATAGTACATAGTGAGAGAGTAATAGCTAATCTGTAAATGGTACATCAAATATTCACACTGAAAGTTTTGGTATTTCCTATACATAATGTTATGCAAAATATTTAGTGTTTTGTTTGTGGTATTCGCGCTTGTATGCTGAGTATTTCATATATATATATATATATATATATTATAAGTAACGTGTTTTTTTTTGGGTTTAAAACTGGTAGAATACATTCGGAATTTTATAATTAGCACGTTTAAAAAACAAGATCTTATAAGCAGTGTTGAGTGTTATTCATTATTAGTGCAATGCTTACATTATGAGAAAGAAGCACTTTCGGAATTTCAACAAAACGGAAGGAATTTTTTTCCAGAGGCCAGAAAGTACTACTGTGTTTTCAGACTCGATTCTAAAAAAAAACTACTATGTTTTTAAACTCGATTCTAAAAATGTGCCTGAAGGTACAGACAATGTGCATTCTTAGCCTTTATCAATGACAAAATTGATAATGAGAAATCGGAAAATAAGAAAGCTCAAAGAATCATTTCACAATTTTTGTGTCACTAGGAAACAAACTGAACAACTTACAATGGACAATGAGACTTCAGGAAGTTTGGCAAGAAATGTAAAATGTTTTACATGCCATAAGAGTGATTACATAGAAGCGTTCGGTATTTTTTCCCCTTGAAAACAACTGAGCGATTTATTATCGATAATGAGACTTTTGGATTTCTCAAAATGAACAACCTATTATCCATAAGTAGATTTCTGAATTATACTTCATTTAATTGTCTTGCCTAAAGCTATATAGTATCTATTTGCTATGACTTTTCCATATTTGTTTAACATAAACGTGACAGACGGACGGACACAACAAGCAAAATATAAAAATTAAAAAAAAAAAATCTAAAGAGGAAGAACACCGCCCGAAAACAATATATATCACGTTATTTCCCTTATTCGATATGAAACTAATTAATTAATTACCAATAATTAATACACTGATTTTTTTAAAATTGATTAATGTTTTGTTAGGTACACTAAATCATTATTTAAAGTTTTGAAATATCAACTTGACCCGAGAATGCGCGAGGGAGAAATAGCGTTAACACTTATTTAAGTGGATTAAACCCAACAAATTTAGTTATTTTTTTCTCTTGTTGGAATCAAACAAAATAATTTAACTACCAGTAATTAATTGAGCAATTGGTAATGTATCGATCTCGTCAGGGAGTGCACGGAAGGTGGGCCTCTTTCTGAAACAGTTCGGATCTGCAACGTACTGGGTACGTCTTGTTCTTATCGTCTTATCTTGTACAGTACAGACGTTCCTTTAAATAGAACATAAGCCCGCCCTACGCACATCCACGTGTTCCTCTGGTCACACATGCTACCTCGATATTTAAACTGTAAGTCATTAGTTTTCCAGGATTGGGGGTCATCCATTTCATACTTCTATCTTAATGGTGATGGTAACGGTGTTACCGATTACTATGGTTAAAAAAAAATACCCTTTCGGACCTTGTGGTCTATAGGGCAGATGATGTAATGGTCATCTGTTTCTGTGGCCTACGGTTAACGAGGGTGTCATGTGGCCGGCACAACGACCAACCGCCTTTGCTTTTCCCTACCGCATGTCCGGTGCCCATTAGGGCTGGGTGTACTCAGAGGCGCCCAAGGATCCCGAGATTAAAACCCCAGTCTTCACCGATATTCGAAACCCGGGACTACGGTACGGAAGTCAAAGGCTATACTGGTGAGATGTAGAGTGTCCAATTAATACCGTAGTTATAATTTACTTACAGATTCAATTTACATTTTTAAATTAGGATGTGGTCTTATATTGGTCCTGTGTAGTGCTTATGTATTAATGTTAATTTATATTACTTTTTAATATTTTCTTTCTGGTAGAATCGTACTTGCGAGAGTTCAAAATTATATTTAATATGTATATTTAGAAGGCGTTTAAATTGTAGTGCGTATAATATGCACATTTGAAAAAAAAATAAAATTCAGTGACGTCGACATCAATAGCAAGATTTACCTCCCATGATTCTATTTTCGTCAAGAAAAAAAATTCATGGTTTCAGTTTTTTTTTTTTTTTGGTTCAAACTTCCATTAAGTGTAAAAATAGATTTTTCTGCAACAGGGAGCAATTAAACAACAAGATTATCGATCGACATTTTAAATCTGCTTCTCTGCCAATTTGGGTAAAAAATGAACATGAAATAACAGATCTAATAACACATGCATATGAGCGTGAAAAATCGACTCTAGTCTGGGAGCAAAAAATAGCCGAAAAGTTATTTTTGTTATCAAAACTGCTTCGCGTAGGCAAAATATATAGCAATTTATAGATCAATTTAAGAGAGACAGAATTTTCCAATAAAAAATAGGTTTAAAAAAAGAAACACTGCAACGAAAATGGAAATATTGGAAAGCACCGCACAATGGTGAAGAGAAAGTCCTGATGTAAAGATGTAAATTAATATTTAGGCAAATACAAGATTGCTTATTAAAATAAGATGTATCATTTTCGTCTTTACGAGAGTAGGGGAACACGACAATAATTATGGGCCTTGACTTTACTCTTGAACACGTGACGTCATGGAAAAAAAAACAACACGACATTTCTAAATAAACAGCATTGACAACGAGGTTCCTGCATGTAAGCCACGCCCTTTAAAACTTTAAAATGTCGAGTGATTCGTCATTTCCTGAATACACGAGCAATGCTAGGAGACCAATCAGCATTAAAAATGGCGTCATATTAATACAGCAATGCTCAAACTACGGAGAGTGGGCCACATCTGGTAGATAATGTCATGTTGTCCAGTCCCTCGAAAAACTTGTTCGCTATACAAATTAAAACCTGAGTCTTGGGTCAATTAAACCTGTTCTGGGGATGCGAAAAAAAGGAAAAATGTGTAGATAAATAAAAAGCGTCTCCACCAACACATTGACTCAGTAGCTCTACTAAAAAAAAATTGATTTAGCCCAGAGTGGAATTAGAAAAATCTCTTTTTAGTTCAAATTGTAGTTTAATTAATTTTGTTTATTAAAAAATGTAATCAACAACTATTTAGTAACAGTCTGCATTTGAAGAGGGATTGATAAGATGGTGGTAGAAGCTAATGGAGCCAATGTCTACACTTGAACGTAGCAGCATTAGAAATGTTAAATATTTTCTGCCAAAAGCATCTATGCAATAGTATGAATGGGGGTTTTCAGACCCTCACGTGGTGGTGTTTAATTCTGTGCGTTTATAATGGGAATCTGATAAGCGTGTTAGGTTTGAGTTTAGTGATAGGCCCTAATTCAGTTGTGGTAAACGCAGCAATAATTTATTGACTTGCAGGAACATCAGGTACAACCTTTTTAAAGCTTAAACCTTTGATGAAGCCGAAACGTATAATATATAATACTCTTTATTGGAGCTATAGTTGAGATTTATTATAAGTCTAAATCTTAAGTTAGGCCTATGTAGATAAGAGCATTAGGATAACCAACTCTAGAAAACTAAAATTAATCCACAATTTCCCTGCCCCCAAAAAGTTAATAGACTTGTGTGTCTGACTGATTTTAATGTAATTAATTTTTAGTGTAATGTGTTTGATGACAAGACAAACTGAGTTTTTTTCCTTGAACGTTATGTAATAGTGTTTGTTGTATGTTGAGTGGTCGGACATGAAAATAATACATTGGTCTAGAGTTAGTTCAACAATTTGGTCAGATAGATCATCACCCCCCCCCCTTTTTTTTTCCTACAAAAAATAACAAAACAAAAAAAAACAACAAGCTGTTGCAGTTTGATTAATTTTATTTAGTTTAGTTTAACTATATTTTGACATTCGTAATAGACTTTTAGTTTAACTACTTTATTTTAGTTAAAACTTTGTTTTAGTTTAACTTTTTAGCGGCCCCCGAAAGGGCAAAAGACGCTATTAGTTTTGTGTGGCACGTCTGTCCGTCCGGTTAAGATCTCAGAAACAGAAGAGAAAATGAAAACAAAACATCACATATGATAGATCATATTTAGATCATTCAATTTATTCCATTTAGTAACTAACTCATTGAATAGAATACTGATTTTTAAAAAAGGCACAAACCAAATTTTAATAACGCTAACTCTTGTCTGGGGAAGGGAAAAAAAAGGTTAACTTGTGTTTTTCTATCGAATTCTATTTTTAGAACAGTTTAGCGTAGGAAGCAGTGTTTCACGAATATAGCTGACATGATTGTAAAAGTGCAGCCATTATTTCTGAGGGAGTGTAGAAATAAGTTTCTGTCCGTTCGTTTTTTTTTCTTTACAGCAATTCACTCCAAATAACATCAATAATCTAACTTTCCAAGGTTACGCTGCTAACATAATCGTTCATATCGTAGGCAATGATCAAGTCTAGACCGAGATGAAACTCATGGCATTACAGAGCACAGGAAACGTCTTTTGTCAATATTAGCAACAGAAATACATCGAAAGATGCAGCAAGGTCTATTGTACATTTTTTTGCTATATAGAGAGTAGCCAATAACAATAAGTTACCTACAACATTATGACTGAATTATTTGTGTAGTTATTTTAGTGTCGCTGAGCGTGCATAGAAACACTTTTCTACAAATTTGGATTCAAATTCAAGTGAAATGCAAAGAGATGCAATAATCCTCTGTAATGGAGTGCGTGTGTGTGTGTGTGTTTCTACGGTGACGCTGGGGAGAGATTAGCGATTGGTTGTCAATGATGCAAGATAAGCGGCGTTGTCGTAAGCTGTATTGGTTGACCACAGACGACTCCAGAACGTGAGACTGAAAAGATGAAAAGCTTACGACATAAAAATTAATTCTAAAGAACGTCTGTTGTTGTAATGCCAAAAAAAAATACAAAGTGTTTTTTTTAATATAATATCAAAATACTAGTCGACCGGCGGCGTAGCATACGCCGCTATTTTGCAGGGCCGGCCTTAGGCCACTTCAACCTATGTGCCCGCAGTGTGCCCCGCACTTTCATAGGACCCGCGCTGATTTTAGGTGTATAAATTATTAAATTAAACCATTTTATCACTTATAACAGATTTCTCGGGACCTCCTGATTTACCAGGAGCTTATGGAAATCTCTTGAAATAACAAAATATACGAAATAGTCCTAGAAATCTCCGAAAATTATTAAAATCTTTTAGAAACTCAAACAAATCTCTCCCGAAAAATATAGACAAAATTGTCCTTTTGGGGTGTCATTCAATATGGAAAACGCCAATCCTAAGCGCGATAAAAAAAACAACAACATTATCACGTAATTGTGGAATCTGGTGAAAGATGCTTCTCGCGCCTCAAACAAATGAAGAATTATTTGAGGTCAACAATTCTCAAAGATAGATTAAACATTTGGTAATTTTTGCTATTGAACGTGATCTATGTAGGAAACATAATTTTTATGACATATACTGTATGAATTCGCCATACGCAAGGCTCGTGTATTAATTCTGTGCGTATTAAATAGTGAACAAAATGCAAAGACGAATATATTTTCTAATATAAACTTTTAGTTTTCACTTATTATCCGTATCCCTACCCAAGCTAGCCCCCGCGAAATCCATTTCGCATTGGGCCCCACAATGGTTAAGTCTGGCCCTGCTATTTAGTGACGGGTAAATTCTTTTTGTTCTCCCCTCCCCTCTTTTTTTTTTCGCCTCTAAAATTACGAGGGGTAACTCTAGTCCGTCCGACTTGCAGAAATAAAAGAGTGATATTTCCCTTTCTTGGTGTCAAAACTCTTGGGCCATGAAGAAAATTGAATATATAGACAGATAGATTATACCGACTTCTGATAACGCGTTGGTTGTCTTGGGCATGTATGCCTACATCGAATGCCAGAGGGCCGATTTTAACACGATAAATGGTGATAAAAGAAGGCAGTAATACAGAAGGTCCTCCAAACTAAAGAAACATTGATGAATGCCAGCGCGACACCAAGCTCTTCAACAGACGCCAACAGCTGGGAGAAAGATGGACAGGATATACCCACATGGATAGCAAGGATAATGAAGGGCTCCTTGCGCGCAGACGCGAACACACAAGAAGTAGGAGAAAGGATTAGGGGGGTTATGCTGCAGTGTGTGTAGATTAGAAATGCCCGGCCTGCGATCGTGGATGTGTCTTAAGGTTTGGCCTTTAGTTACACGTGAAGGAGGCCAACACTTAGTCAGAAGCGGCATAGGGAAATTATCCGAATCTTTTAAGTTTACAGCCACAGACCAACTAGGATACTGTTTTAAAACTTATTATGCTCAAAGTGGCAACTGTAACAGAATAACACCTGAAACTTGAAGGCCTTTCTGTTAATAAAAATAGTTACGTATCCGTAAAGAATAAAAAAAATGTTTACGAACATGGCTTCAACAGACAAGGGAGATAACTTTATAAAAAGAAAAAATAGCCTGGAGTTCCAGTGAAGCTAGTAGCAAGGGAGGAAACTAGAAACTAAAGTGAATTTGAGTGGATTCTCTTTATGTGTCATTGACACATTCAATGTACCATACTCTCTCTCTCTCCTCCCCCCTCTCTCATGCTTTTCTATCCTTCTATCGCGATAACAGACAGTCGATGGATTCTCAAGGAGTTAACACTAACACTGGACAAGACGGTAATGAGATTGCGGCCCAGGACTGGGAATTTATAAAAGTGAACTTTTTTGTTTGGGGGGGGGGGGGGGGGCTACAATCTAAAGGCCATTGTTGTTTACGGTAAACATGATTCACGGGCAAATGCTTTTAGTGTTTGGGTTAAAATATAAGGGTCATGATGATCGAAACGGGTTACATTCCATACACTTTTTATTCAATACTCAATATTTTTCAAGGGGAGTTAACCAATTAGAAGCATGACAATCCAGAGTTACAGTTCTTGGCTAACGAACTTGAACATCCGCAGCTGAAATCAAAATCAAGAATCGGCTTACTAGACACCTGCACATTACAGAAGCGACCTACTGGGCAATTTGTGCAATGCACGCTGGCGGCCAACTTTGTGGGCGGCCAACTTTGTGGGCGGCCAACTTTGTGGGCGGCCAACTTTGTGGGCGGCCAACTTTGTGGGCAGCCAACGTTGTGGGCGGCCCAAGCATTATACAAGTAAAACCGCAAATAAAAGATCAATGGGACAAGGATACGATAACGGTATTAATGTGGAATAACAAAGGAATGAAGTAAAAAAAAAAAAGAATTTAAATCCTAAGACGTTTTCGTGCCGTGTTTATGTCAGAGTCCTAACTTTGTAGTTAATGATTCTGTAAAATATCTTTTAAACCGCATTTTTACACACACACACACACACAAACTGTCATAGACCTATGAGTGTGTGTTTCTCTGCATTCAAAAGTAGATGGCAAATTTTGACAACACAAATTTCTTCCAAATCTCAACCTGAATCGCGACGGGAGTCAGTGACAAGCTAATAATTCCTTCTCAAAACACAAAGTAGTGAGCTGTATGATACAGTGATGGAGACAGGTGAAGACGATACTGAAGACATGAATACTAGAGCAGTAGAGCTGCGGCGAATGGTCTCAAGTCTAAACTAAGAAATAGTATTTTTAATCAATTCGTACTTTTGTTATGTGAAATATGTGGCCAACTTTTTAAGGCGAACATTGGACTTTACAGTCCTCTTCGAGCTCATAGGATATGAGAAAAGTGCTCATCTTCGTCACATATATATATATATATATGTGTGTGTGTGAAGTAATATATAGATTCAACATCTTGACAGAATAGTTACAGCAGAGCCTAAATTAAATTTTTTCTCAATTTTTTTTTCAATTCTTGGATTTCAACTAAAAGTATGAATTGTTTTATTTGACAAAAATTTATAATTGAAATTTCATTTTTTAAAACTTCTTTACTGTGAAAACTTATAGACTATTTAAGATAAGCCATAAGTGTTCCACGGTTTACACATGCACATTTACATACTGCATCTATATAGCGGTACAAACAATAAGAAACTGAAAACAATTATGGTCGAGAATAAATATAAATTAGCATCATTTTTTAAAGTTCTCCCGTATTGCTATAGGAACTGTACGCGCGGGAAAAGTTTTGAGAAGTTGTATGTTTAGGTCAGAACTGTAAAAAGAATGGAATTCGATTGGTGGAGAAATATTAAAGTATATGAATAGCAGAGTCAAAGCCGGACATTTTCACATTGTAGGTTTATGTCTGCCGGACGGAGGACGCAACCTCCGATGGGAGAATATGTCCTCCTTTACGTCCGGTAAGCCTATACAATAATGAGATTTCAAGACTGTTCATTAATGACCTTAAGGCTCGGTGGCTTAGCGGTAAAACGCTAGGCTTCCGAACCGTGGGATCCAGGAAAGAATCCTAGTGAAAACTGGATTTGTTTATTAAATTTCGGGATCTTTGGGCGCACATGAGTCCACACAGCTCCAATTTGTACCTGAAAAGTAATAGCGGTTGGTCGTTGTGCTGGCCACATAACACCCTCGTTAACCGAGTGCCACAGAAACAGATAATTTTAACATCATCTGCCCTATAGATCCCAAGGTCTGAAATGGGAACTTTGATCTACTTTACATATATGACCTTGTGACGTTTGGCTAATATTAGTGAGTCATTCAGAAGACACTACAATCTTTGACCACAGGGAAGTGTCTTAAAACAAAACCTCATTGCCTTAAACAGCCATTAAAATCAACGACTTTGTAGAATTCAAGTGTCTAATTACTATACACAATAAACTAAACCAACCAGACGTGTCAGAAGTAATAGTGTTCTTTTTTTGGAAGTGACGTCTGTAACGTATAAGATAAGATAAGATAAAAAAATTATTAGAATCTGACCTTTGACCTGTGAATGTCCCCATCATCTGTTTCTCCAACGCCCAAAAGTTTCCGTGTCTTCAGACGACTGTGTAGATCTCCACTGCTGTGTTTTCTGGGAAGAAGAAAAACAACGGTTTTCATAAGTGCAAAGGAACATGGTTTCTTTCCAAAGTACAAAGGAACATGGTTTCTTTTCAAAGTACAAAGGAAAATGGTTTCTTTTTAAAGTACAAAGGAACATGGTTTCTTTTCAAAGTACAAAGGAAAGTGATTTCTTTTCAAAGTACAAAGGAAAATGGTTTCTTTTCAAAGTGCAATGGAACATTGTTTCTTTTCAAAGTACAAAGGAAAATGGTTTCTTCTCAAAGTACAAAGGAACATTGTTTCTTTTCAAAGTACAATAGAGCCTGCTAGAAACGAGAAATTTGTAAACATAACATCCGGAAATAAAAAGTGCAAGGATTTTATCTGGAAAAACACAGGGACATTATTTAATTGGTGAATACACAAGAACATGATTTTATTTGGAAGTACACAGGAACATGAATTAAATGGGAAGTACATAGGAACCTGATTTACTTTGGAAGTACAAAGAAACAATATTTAAACGACAATAACATTAAAGTAAGATGATCTCTCCTGTACTCAATATATTGTGTCTCTGTGTCTCTATGTCTCTCCTTCTATAAAAAAACATCACACACATTCCAACAAAAAGCAAACACACACAAACCCAGGCGCCAAAAAATCACTCACACACACACACACAGGCAAAAGAAAGCCAAATGAGATTCCGAATCTAGATTTCCTGTGCTGAAAAACCAAATTAATCTAAAATCAAAGCTCTGTACGAACGCTCACATCGCGACAGCAAACAAGTCAGTAAACAGATTCACTGGGAAAGAAAATCAAGGGAAATAAAGCTTACAATTGTTTTTTTTCAAATAACAAATATTTTCTTTTTTGTCTCCTGGGGCTGAGAATGCTGATGCAAAGTATTTGTTTAGGATGTTTGCTTTAGTTTCATTATCATTATGTATTATGTTATGTTCATCTTTTAATGGCGCTATGCCTGTTGTTTCCATTTTCTTAGACTTAATGTATGACCATAGGTTTTTGTTGTTATCTTTAGATATTACATTGTTTATGTATTCACTCTGCAGCTGTCTGCTTACTTTTTGGGTTAGGAGTTTAATTTTTATATACTTTTTGTAAACTCTTTCTGCCTTGGTTTCTTTAAATTTTCTATATAGGTTTTCCTTCTGTTTACAAAGCTTCTTTAGTCTATTATTAAACCAGCATTTATTTATTTTGTTTGATGTGTATTTAGTTGGTATATGATTTTCTATAATGCTTTTAAGATGGTTTTTAATGAAATTCCAGAGGTCATCGACTGGTTGGTTAATGTCTTTTTCTAATAAGAATGTTTGTTGAAAGTTTAATGCAGCTTGGTGTAGTTGTGTTAGGTTACATTTATTCCAGAGTAAGATTTTTCTTTTGGTTTTTGTATTGGCTACTGCTTTTATCTGACTGTGTATTTTCATGATCTCATGGTCTGATAGACCAGGGATAATATCATAATCAACTACTAATCCAGGTCTGTTGGTTAAGAAGAGATCTAATGTGTTGTTTAATCTAGTTGGCTTTTTAATGATTTGATCTAAACTTAGGTTGTGTAAAGTTTCTATGAAAAGCTCATTTATGTCCTTAAGGTTTTGGTGTTTATCTATGGTTAGTGTTTTCCAATTTATATCAGGTAGGTTGAAGTCACCCATAATCCATAATACATAATATATGTGTGTTTGTCTGCAAAAAGTCTCAGTATGTATGTGTTGCTAACGACCACGCACAGAGTGTGTTTCTTAGTTACTTAATTTGAGATGGTGTGTTTCTCTGGTTTCTGTCCATTTTTAAAATACCCATTGTCTCGCTAACCATAAGTTACAACAAAACAAAGGGAAACAACTGTGACACCTTAAGCGTGAGTATACAATTATACATTTACGTTCGGCATTCAAACGTTGGACAAATTGTGTTTAGGTTGGTGAAGACCATCGTGATTAAACTTCATTGGAGTGACAGCCTTTTGCAAATGCCAATGACTGAAAGCCTGCTGTTGTGTAGGACAACGGTAGACTTGCCTTATTTAAAATTACGAAAGAGAATCAAGTATTGAGTATTTAGATCTAACTCTTGTAAAGGTGGATCCATAGATAAGGTCTGGAAATAAGCGAAGCGCTAGATGTCATTTATTCAAAAAGTTCAAGAGCTTAAACAAAACCATTAACTATTAAGGAATAACTGCTTTGATACTTCACATGTTAACGGCTTATAATGTCCTGTATTTCAACACCTAGAAAATATGATTAAAATAGTCCCTTGAGAGGTATAAAATAATTGTAAATAAGATTGAAATAGTCCCTTGAGAGGTATGCAATAATTGTAAATAAGATTGAAATAGTCTCTTGAGAGGTATGCAATTGTAAATAAGATTGAAATAGTCCCTTGAGAGGTATGCAATAATTATAAATAAGATTGAAATAGTCTCTTGAGAGGTATGCAATTGTAAATAAGATTGAAATAGTCTCTTGAGAGATATGTTATTGTAAATAAGATTGAAATAGTCTCTTGAGAGGTATGCAATTATAAATAAGATTGAAATAGTCTCTTGAGAGGTATGCAATAATTGTAAATAAGATTGAAATAGTCCCTTGAGAGGTATGCAATAATTGTAAATAAGATTGAAATAGTCCCTTGAGAGGTATGCAATAATTGTAAATAAGATTGAAATAGTCTCTTGAGAGGTATGCAATAATTGTAAATTAGAATGAAATAGTCTCTTGAGAGGTATGCAATTGTAAATAAGATTGAAATAGTCCCTTGAGAGGTATGCAATAATTGTAAATAAGATTGAAATAGTCCCTTGAGAGGTATGCAATAATTGTAAATAAGATTGAAATAGTCCCTTGAGAGGTATGCAATAATTGTAAATAAGATTGAAATAGTCCCTTGAGAGGTATGCAATAATTATAAATAAGATTGAAATAGTCTCTTGAGAGGTATGCAATTGTAAATAAGATTGAAATAGTCTCTTGAGAGATATGTTATTGTAAATAAGATTGAAATAGTCTCTTGAGAGGTATGCAATTATAAATAAGATTGAAATAGTCTTTTGAGAGGTATGCTATTATAAATAAGATTAAAATAGTCTTTTGAGAAGTATGCAATTATAAATAAGATTGAAATAGTTGTTTGAGAGATATGTTATTGTAAATATGATTAAAATAGTCTCTTGAAACGATATAGATGGAGAGAAAGAGAGAGAGAGAGAGAGAGAGAGAAGAATGATCCAATTCAATGTGTCCGCCGATTCATTAAATTTTTTTTTTTATTTGACAGCTGTGGACATTTCTATGTTAAAATTAGCTCATGTTCCTTTCAAGTTTTTCTCCTTCGCCACGAAAATAAAAGTAGTTTTGTGAAAATGGGTATACCCGTTAAGCCGATACATTCATTTCAATTAAAAAATACTACGGAAACGGGTTTACCCAATTTGTTACAAACATTTCTATAACTAATTAAATGTAGCTATTAAAATGAAAGAAGCGCACTATGACTGGGATACAAAGTAAGCCAGGACGTCTAAATTCGCAGATAAAAGGAACAAACTTATGTATAAAATGCTCTGGAAACACAAATGTAAAAGTTAATTTCATTAATGGAATGAATGGACCATATTTTGGTCTTGTAGTGCAAAGTAAAGAAGGATCTTTGCAAATTAGACCTAAATCCTTTCTACCATGTCTCGAGTAAAACATGGCTATATGACCTAGATTCATGAAATAGTACTACTTTTAAAGACTCGGGCAACTTTTTTTTTTTGAGGGTCTACTTTTTACATACGCTACTATTTCAGTTAGTACCCAACGAACATTTATGCCAAGTTTTATCAAGATTGGTCAAGCAGTATGCGAGACATACACACACATACATAAGCCTTACTTTTTGTTTTATTGTATAATTTTATAGATTGGTGAATGATAAGTTTCTTTTTTTTTTTTTTTTACAGCTTACTGCTTTAACAAAATATTAACTAGTCTAGATAACTTTTTTTTATCATCCCTACAAGCTGGCAAGTGACAAATGCTAATATCACATGAAAGCGAAATTGTGTCGTCTCGCTAAAGGATTGGCTCTTATCTGGAGGGTTATCAGAATTTATTGCGAAAGAGATGGCTCTCTGCGGTGGCAGTAATGAAAGACTGTTCGCTAGACAGGCGACAGCTTCTATCGACTACTATCGCATTAATGATCGCTCGGAGACTCCATCTTAGCCAGGGGCAGATAACTATTAAGGACGAGTGCTTCGAGGTCTAAGTTATTTGATGTGTACGCTAATAAAAACAAATCATCACAAATTATATTATGGTTAATAATACTTTAAAGAATCTCTCTAATAAAAAAAAAATGAGATTGTTAAATTTAAATGAAAACTAGATGGGAAGACGTTGGCAGAGTAATTGGCCTTGGTATTCCCTCCAATTTGTTTGCTTTTCATTAGACAGTCATTACCGGGTTACGTTCCCTTCGGTTTTCGTCGGTTCCTGTTTGCGTCAATTTGTGTTGTCGTTTTTTTTTAATTTCCTTTTTTTTTTTTGGTCGGTTTAGAAAGACAATAAAAAAAATGTAAGATGTTGTATGTGTGCTTGCTGTGTTTGGTTATCAAACAGTTACTAGTGGCATAAGCACTATGCTGGTCGAGCAGTAAACAGTTAAGATTTTCAAAATCACGATTTAAAGTTGGTATTCTGATCTTCGAATTACTTCGGCTATAATAAACTTTTAAGATAAAATTTGTAACAATTTTAAACTTGATCAACACAAACTTTGCTAACAGATTCTCTCCCTTAGATGAATGGTCGAAATGAAAAGATGGAAAGCAAGTTAACATACAAACATATAGCCTGTATCTCTCATTCTCTCTCACTCTCTCTATCTCAGTAAGAACGATCTTCAGCAAACGAAACCTAAGATTTAGGTCACAGGGTCTGTTTCAGTGAGGGAAAATAAGAAAAGGCATTATGGGTAAATGTGTAAGTCGCAATGGTCAGCTTATAGGGGACTAATAAATGTCGCAATGGTCAGTTTACAGGAACTAACGAATGTCGCAATGGTAAGTTTATCGGAACTAATGAATGTCGCAATGTCAGTTTATGGTGAAATACTAAAAGTCATAAGTCGCAATATAGTCCGTTTATGATAAACTAATAAAAGTCGCAAGACTAAGACTAAGACTGCTTTATCGATCCTTATGGAAATTTGTTGTGATTACAATGGTCAGTTTATAGAAAACGAATAAAAGTCGCAATGGTCAGTTTGTGGGCCTATTAATAAAAGTCTCATTACCTGAGGAGTAACTTCAGAAACTGGTTGACAACACTGGGGCCCTCTTTCGGTTTATCCTCCTCCACCACCGAACTGGGCGTGGGAGGGGGCGAGTAGTCCTCAATCAGCGGGTCACAATGATCTTCTTCGTTGGCGGACATTCTAGGTCACAATGACATGCTCAAAGTCTTCCTGTTGATCGTGGCCAGTGTCACGATGGCACACATTCAAGACAGATTCTATTTATTCAAAGAGGTTCAAACCCGGTTTAGAAGTGATTTCTCTAAGATCGTTGGCGTCGTTTAAAATAATAGTGTCACTGTGAGCCGCATGAGCACAGGTGGAAACAATCTACTACCACCTTCATAAGAAACTATTGTTCAAGTTACATTACACAAACTTTATACTAAATTGTCATAAGAAATGCTAAAAAAAGTCAAATAACGGGAGAAAGAACATCAACGCAATGAGGAGTAGAACAACTATGAACTTAGAATACACACTAGAATTAAAGTTCCAGTCCAACAGCAAAGGTAAAGAAAAAACAACAGACTTAAGGTTTTGGTGTACAGAAGAACCATGGGTACGTGGTTGTAAACACAAAATAATGATGAGAGTAAAAAATATGAAAACTTGAAACTAGGGTATAGATACGTCATCTCACTCTTTCACAACGGTATCTTATATATCACTTGCAGGCTAATGCATTAAAACTTAAAAAAAACAACAACTCGACTTTTGCTCAATCACTTATCTGTTTTTCAGATGAAGTTTAACAGGGGGAAAAAATGAAATGGTCATAGAAACACTACAGGAACGTAAAAAAATATTACGCTTTATCAGGCTACAAGACTTGCAAACCATCGTCTGCTAGGTGGAACCGCGACACCTCCCTTTATATAAATAAGAAATAAAGGGACACATTTGTGAGTGAAGTCAAATGTTTTTTAGTTGGTTCTTGTTTACACGGAATATATTATTTGTATTAATTTCCTATCCACTGAAATATTTATGTAAATCTGCACAAGCTGGGAAACTTCATCAAAACAAACAATAATAATTTCAAAAAAAGTAAGCACGTTAGTGATCACATTAAACATTGAACTATTAATAACTTGGTAGAGAACTAGTTAACGAAACATGTAGTTGGCCACATTTCGAGCAGCCTTATGAGATCGTTACATAGTGCAATAAAATGCTTGCTTTTTAATCTACTACAGTAAACCCTCTATAATACTTGTCTCCCTCTGAGATCGTTACATAGTGCAACGAAATGCTTGCTTTTTAATCTACTACAGTAAACCCTCTATAATACTTGTTTCCACACAGACAATGTCTATAAAACTGACACAGTACTATCCGTGAAGATATTAAAATGTCATCGATGTCATTAGTCAATGTCTTAAATGCACATCTCCCTCCAGGAGACATCACGGGCCAGAAGGGAGATAATAAAACGCTCCTTGCATCAACCAAGTCTGCGATGGAAGTTTTTATTGAAGGAGAGAACATCCATTACTGCGCCACCTGTTACCCCCCCCCCTCCCCCGAGCTATGCCTTTTAAAAGACATTACAATCGCTGTCCATGGAGGCGAGAAAAAGAAAGAAAAAATCCTCTTAAGAAAATCTTGGTCAAATCATTGACAGCGAATTTAATGTCACCCTTTTTATTTTCGAAGTTAACTGGGTCAATGCTAATCGATGAACTGTAACAAGTTAAGGGTGTGTCGATGGGGATCATTTGATAAGCTAGAACCCAAAATTATTGATTTGGAATCGACAATCTTCTGATCTAGTATGTCCAATGTACAAATAATTGTCTGTTTAAAGATAATATTATACAACTAAAAAAATTCTGCTTTACTCCCAAATGCTAGCAGAATGCAATCATCTTCCTCTTGAATTGAAAAGTACGTTATATATAAGATAAGACAGATCTAGTATGGTCAGTTAGTCGAAGTGTGAAAATGAATGTTACTTAAGGCTCTATGGTCCAAGTCCCGCAAATATATGGTCTAAATGATGCAACTATCTGGTTCAAGTCCTGCAACTATTTTAATTTTTAG
>JAZGLO010004274.1:0-32399 GCA_036873155.1 Biomphalaria sudanica
TCTGGTTGATAAATATACTTTTTATCTATTATTCATTTGTTATTAAGAACAAATTAATTGCTCTTGAAAAAAGTCATCAGCTTTATAAAGAAGGATAAACTCATGAAGAAAAAAATTAGCCTACCTTTAGAAGCTTCACATGTAAAGGATCACTGAATCTGACATAGAAAGACTTTAAGTAAGGTTCAAACATCCCCTGTTAAAAAAAACAGACAAACGGTGCAGAAATTATCCTTTTTTGGTTTTGAGCTGCCAAGTATTATTTTATTAACATGAAATGAAACCAATTAAAAATTCAAATTGTAAAGAAATATAATTTTTCAAATTTTTAAAATAAAAGTAATGGACAAAAAAATGTGTATGGTTAAAAATGATCAGTACATCACATTTTGTATTCTCCATTAGTTTTTAATGTGTCAGTCAAGTTATTAATGTTTCCAGCTCTCACTGCTTTGAAATAGCATAGATTTGGAACATGTATTTTTACACATTTAAATCTTGTGAAGAGATGCAGCAAAGCAAACATAAGGAGGAAAAGAAATGTCTTAACTTCCTCTTTCAGGATAACAAATGTGGTAATGGTAAGTGTGACTGGCTGATTTTGACTTGCAACCAATTCAAGTTTTCATTATGACTAAACAAGAGGTGAAGACTAGGATTTTGAATTTCTTTAGAGTCCACCCAGCTCTAATAGGTAGGTACCCAACATTAGTTGAGGAAAACTAAGGCGGTTAGTCATTGTGCTGGCCACATGAAACACTAGTTAACCATTATCCACAAAACTGATGACCCGTACATCATCTGCCCTAGAGATTGCAAGGTCATATAGGGGAACTTTTGCTTTTTAAGAGGTGCATTATTCATTAAAATTGATAATTAGAAGTAGAAATCACTAATATAAACAATGCAATAATCCCCATATCATCATTAGATAAATAAATAACATATTTATGTTAAATACTGACCCTTCTCCTGTTGGTCATAGTAGCAATATTGCTCAACACAACATACTGAATCTCCCTGGGAAGTACAGTAAAATACACGTATAAAATATTTTGTCAAACTGATTTTTTTTTTAATTTAAAAAGATATCAAATCTAATGAATGGACAACTTTACTTGAAAAATTTACACATCTACCAACTAGACCAAACATAAATAGAAAAGTGAAACTTCTTAACTCAGTAATGTATGTGTTTAAAGTGAAATTGTAATAAAAATAGTAATTAAAATGTCCTGAGATGACACATTTGTCATTGTATGGAAATATATTTATATAATATATGTAAATATATATATACAAATGTATATTTTAAGATATTTTAGGACATTTTTATATGAAACTGCCCTAAATAATCAAGTTCTGTAAACATAGGCACTACTTTGTTAGTCTAAAGCCCTCGTCTGTGTCAATCAAAATCTTGATTGAATAAAAAAAAGGCAGCTTTGAAAACTCGATATTATAGTAATTCACCTGTGACTTCTAAGCAGACGAATCAAACTTCTGGCTACAACACCAACTTCTGACTTGGGAGCACAATGATAATATAACTGTGCAACTGCCATTACAACCTAAATATGAGACAAAATCTTTGAGCTATTCTATACACTATTCTATTCTATACACTATTTTATGATTTATTCTATGGTTAACTAGATCACATTATAAAATACTCACAGCAGAGTTACGGCTATTGAGGAGAGGCTTTGATTGTCGTAGCAGAAGTCTATGATCAGAATCCATGACATATGTTATTGGCTTTTCACTTTTGCTTTGCTTACTATTGTCTTTTGTTTTTTCATTGTCTTCCGCATCTGACTCTTTATCAGAATCCTCATAGAAGGGTTGTTCACTCTCTCCTGTTGTCTCCTAGATGAGGAGAAAAAATAATTATATTCTTAAAAATAATGTTAGCTAAAATAAAATAACAAGTCAACATTGCCAAAACTGAAATATGAAGTCAGGAGAGTTTAGTATATATAAATAAAAATATTATAACTTTCAAAATTTGTATTTAAAACGTTTTAAAGCAAAGCTCAGAACTTACATCTTGATTAGGGGAAACAAATTGCATTCGACAATAGCGTGTTAGCATGTTTAAGATGACCACTTGTCCCCATTCCTCAACATCTACTAACAGAGTACACAATTTTCTATAGTTTTTGTGAATAAGATCAATCCTTTCAGGACAAATTTCCACAAAGGCTTGGATAGCACTTCCAGCAACCAACTGTTCAAAAATAAAATATGACATTTTTGTTGAAAATATGATACAATGTCATGATCTAGGATGATATAAAATTGTAAGGACTATTTTTTGAGATTATGAAAAAAGAATAAACAAAGATATAACTTACAGTAGTCTTATCGGCAAGCAATCTGTCCAGAACTTCTATCAACTGTTCTTTTGTTTCAGGATCTATGCTGTAAGAAATTATACAGAAATTCAATCTATTTCTCAGGCTGCATTACTTTACAATACTTTTAATCAAAGATGTTACAAATATATATCTATATGTGAAAATATAAGTTTTAAATAAACATAGATATAGATAAGAAGAGAAAGACTTTTAGTCAAAATTTTTTATCAGTTTACGTAACACCTAAATGTTTAATTGTTAAATTAAAGATACCTATATAACTTAGGAATTGCATGAGCTGCTGTTTTTCTGACATAGGGAGACATATCCATTACTGCTTCTTTTATTGCTAACATCATAATAGGTGCTATCACTGGGACTCTGATACTTGATAAAACTCTTAAAGCGCTGGCTCTGATAAGTTGGTTTGGATCCTAAGAATGCAAGTAAAAAGAATTATACATCTCCAGATAAATGCTTCAGAATTTCTTTAGGTAATGTAGATATTCAGGATTATTAGTGATTTCCTATCTTAAGGAGCTTTCTTTATGAAACAAACCTTTAGTGCTCGTTGAAAAGTGCTGATGGAGAGTAATGCCAAATCCTGCTGTTCTTCAGCATATCTAGTCAAATAAACATAAACAAGCTTCTTGACCTGAAATATTATCAGTAACAATTTGTCAAACCTTAATCAAATTTTTTAGAGAACTATATTTTTTTTTGTATGTGAAATACATTTCAATTTAAAAGTTTGGTCATCTGTAACCAACTCAAAAGATTTTTATACCAGATAAAAAAAAAAATTATATATATATTTTTTTTAAATTCTTAAGTGTATATAAAGTTCCTCTTTTAGACCTTGTAATATATAGGGAAGATGATGTAAAGGTCATCTTTTTCTGTGGCCCACAGTTAACGAGGATGTCATGTGGCCAGCACAATAACCAACTGCCTTTACTTTTCCCCAACTAATGTCAGGTACCCAATAGAGTTGGGTGGACTCAAAGATCCTGAAATAAAAATCCCAGTCATAACCAGGATTCGAATCTAGGACCCCCAGTTCAGAAGCCAAGCCCTTTACCACTCAAACACCAGGCCTCCTGTTAAGTATATATATATATATATTTTTTTTATTAAACAAATTAATGTTATTATATTGATGTATAATAATAATAATGTATTTGAATATTTGCATTATTATCTCTAAACAAATCATAACAGATTTATTAAATTCTACAATGAAATGACAAAGTTTTAACTTGATTGAAATTTAATCCCTTTAAATTCAATCCACAAAATAAATCCAAAATATGATATAAGAAAACACAAAAACAATTACAAATACAAGTATAATTAACTGCCTATATTGGACCTCCACTGACTGTACTGGTCTTTCTTTTATAGTATTTTAAGAAATGACTTTCAAGAGACCACTCTAACCTTTCTTTAAATATTCTTTCTTTCTGGCCAGTTTGACTAATTTTTATTTATATTGGTCTAGATTATTTACTACCAATCTAAAATATTTTTTTTTCTTTCTGATCTACTTTGTTAAAACGTGCCCTTTGGATCAAATAACTTGCTTTCTAAGTGTAAACAAAAGTGTAAAGAAATCTAATAGTGCATGATAAAAATATGAAAAAGTTAAAACAAAATTAATTAAGAACATTTATTTTCATTACTTTAAAAAAAAAGGTTACCTCAAGATTCTTGGACACAACATTTTTTACCACTGGAGGAAATAAATCTGAAGCATCTTTGCCTTTAGCTACCATCTACACAAACAAATCTCAAACTTAATAGTAATATCTATACAGATTTCATGCATAATTTTTTACATACCATTGTACGCATTTTAAGAATAATGATAATTTATGATAATTGTGTACTCACACCAATGATTCTTTTCATTGCCTCTAGTTTAAGACTGTCTTTATTACTGTCCAACATTGTTTTTAAATCTTCATGTCTGAAAAACAGATTGAAACAATGTAAAATTATGATTCATATAAATAAAAAGACTTTTTGATGTGCTGATTAGTAAATAATTTTCAAATAATGTATGGCACACATAGTATTGAATGGAAGATTAGTTGAGATCAACATGGAATTAAAGATAACTGTGTGAACACTATCTTTGTGTTTATTTTGTCTTGTTGAGACTTACATTAGTCTAAAAAAAAAAAAGGATAAAAGGACAGATCTATCTGTTTGATGCTATTATTGTTGCTCTTTGACCATGTTTTAAAGGAAGTGGATATGTAAATACATGACGTAAGGGAAATTTTTTAAAAATTGACTTAGTGGAAAAGGAAGAAAATATGTTTTAAAAATTTAGAAAGTTTTAATTTTTGTGCTAATTCTATTTATACTTTATATATAGACTATAGCCTTTTGGGGAAATACCTAAAATAATTACAAATGATTAATAGAAAGGAAGTTGAGTAGTGAGAGAAGGTGTCAATTACTTTTAAAAATTACAAGTATAAGAATTATGCTCTGACTTGTTGTTGTTGTTTTTTTTTTGGTACTACTTAAAGAACTCCAACGTAGGTTTAGCATATTCCTAACTAGTCATAAAAACTTTAAGTTATCTCTATTTGTCAACTTTCATTTCACTAACATGTCAGTAACATTTGTATCCCTACTAGATATAGATCTAATTTTTAGTAATAGACTAAACAATTATTTTATTTTGATACACAAATAAAAAAAATTATTTACATTCTATATAGATAGAGTATTAAATATCAAAAACTATTATTAAAGTTTATGCTATTTTTAAGCTCCATCTTTTACAGCTTGGTAAAGGTTTGATCTTTAAAAAAAGTGAAAGTGTCTAAAAAAAACAACTCTTAAGTCAGGGTTGGTATTTTATATTCATGTGTCAATATTGGCAAACAGTTTTTTTTTTCCATGTCAATATTATAGATTGCTTATCAAACGTATTGAACACAGTAAACTGATAATATTTAAAACAAATTATTCAAGCTTCAAGTCATTTTTCATGTACACAAGACATTGCTTTGTTGTTATCACTCATTCCATGCTGTTCATCTCTCTTTCTGCTTGTGAAATTGTAAAAAGATGAATGAATATGATTCAAGTGAAAATATCAGAACAAGGACCTCTGGATAGTAAAACTGTAAATGTTTGATATATCTAGAGAGAGATATGTTCAACAGTTTTTCCCAATTTTAAACTAATAAGACTCTAAAATAATGATTAACAGTGAACATAGAATAGACTAAACTAGACATCAATAATGAAAATCAAGTGAAAATTGTGATTGAACATTTAAGATAGGATCATTTTTTTAATGAACTCACTTTTTGAAATCACTTGTAAAAAATCCACTGCTAGCTGGATCTGTGCTTACATCTCCTCCGTCCCCACTTCCAGTTGAGCTTGGTGGTCTATCATTTGCATAGGAGGCTTGGAAACCATTCCCAGCCATTATGTCAGTATTTAGCAGCTAAATTTAATTTAGGCCTTGCTCTTTTTTTTTTTTTAGGATTGTCTACAAGAATGTATACTATACCTGTCTCTAGAGATGTGTGAATTGTGTAGTTACAGTGTAGAATCTAGATAGAAGTTCCAACGATATAGATTAGATAAATTCATAGATTATCAAACTTTTAAAACATCTTAATAATAAAATATTCTAGTGATCAATCTTTTAGGCGTAGCTCTGGATCTAGAACTATGATCTAGCTAATCTAGAGTACCCTACTCTCTCTAGATCTCAAGATATTGAGTCTATATAAAAGTGTAGTGTAGTCAATGTAGTGTAGTATTGTCTATGCTATACTTATCACTCTAGCAAAAGGTCCCAATTTGGATGAGTGGGGCATGACTTCTTTATGGGGAGCTGTGTACAGGAAAGCGCTCCCAGAAGGGTTAATACAAGCATTACAAAGACACCCTTAAGAGCTCCCTCAAAGAGTGTGATGTTGACATCCACAGCTGGGAAAGACTGTCTCTAAATGGCTCCTCATTGAGTGAAGATAGTCAGTCTCAAGACACAAGGCAAAGACAGAAGCCAGCATAAAAGAATGTGGAACTATCAAAAGACAGAGAGATGAAGCAGGCTTATTAGCAGTAGCCCAGCTTACCCATGCCATGAGTAGCTCAGTAGAGCAACAGGAATAGACTAGAATAGAATTATTATAAATATATTATCTGAGAATGAGTTACACAGAGTACATCTAGTCTTAAATCTCAATCTAGATCTAGACTCTGGTCTCTAATTAAAGAAATTAAATATCTAAATGATCATCTAGATTTTGATTATATTTAAACTACCACCTTGACCCACTGGCTATGAAATTGATTTATTTGCAGGTTACATTTAAACTATATATACTGAATTCAAGTATCACATCCTCTCCCTCTGTCTTGATTTGTAGTAAATGTTTTTTAATAAACTATTTAAAGTTAGTCCAGTATTATAGGGTTAAATATGATATCTAGATCTATATTACTATTATATATATATATATATATATATATATATATATATATATATATATATATATATATATATATATATATATATATATATATATATATATATATATATATATATATATATATTACTATAACTAGAATATAAGTAGATCTAGACCTAGATCTATATTATTCTATCTTTATATTTATATTCTATATCTATAGTAACTGACGCCAATCGAACACCATCATGATCACCCCACTGTATTTTTTAAAATTCTCCTTTATTTCGAAGGTTATGACGAAACTAGTCCATTCCTATTGTGCATCATCCATTTCTTTATAGTTTAGATATATTTAGTTTCATTTTCACCTGGGGAAATTTTTTTTAGTTATATTCAAAGTGCATTGGTATAAAAACTTCACTTTTCTTTATATCTTGGGAAGAGTGAAGAAAGTCACGGGTTAAATGTATTTTTTAATTCCAGCTCAACATAACCAATATATCATCCTTCTAATCAGGCTGAGAAATATTTGCAATTATTTGTTGAAACCGTCCCTTGCTACCCAAACATGAAAATTGAGGTTAAATTAGGGAGTGTTTGAATGATGTAAGCAATCTCAGCTTCGTAAAGAATCAAACACCATTTTAATGTCAAAAATACACATCAAAGGGATATCACTCAAAGAAGACAAAATATTTAAACTACATTTTTTTTGTATTGTTATTTTTCAAAATAATGTAATGCAAACTACAAATATAAATTACTTATGTGTTGCTATTTGTATTAGTTATTAGTGGTTTACAGTAAATGTGCTATTTTTTTTAAGTAGATAGATTTACATTGATATGCACAAATTGCACTTATTTTAAAATCACGATTTTATGACACATACTTTGATGCTATAAATATTAAATTACAGTCAATGAGAAGACCAATATGTATCCAGTTGTGTTTTTTTTTCTTTTCAGATGCCTCACTTTTTTTTAGCTCTGAATTATGTGTTATAAACCAATACCTAGCACATGAACTTGATTTGTTAAGAGAGATGCGCCATTCTATTTAGCTCTGTATCATGTGTTAAAACCAATACCCAAAGCATGTACTTGATGAGAAGAAATGAAGGGGGAGATATAGAATGTAGATATGGTATTTTAAAATTAAAATGTCTTTGGCAGGTGGGGGGAGAAACAGTCAAGACACAGTATCAAGAGATCATCAATAATTGATTGACCATTAAAATGTGATGTCAGCCTCAAATATAGAGTCAGTGGTGAACTCCAACATAGATGAGAGTAAAGGCATCCAGAGACTATCCCTCTTGAAAAAATTAGCTGGCACAGATTGGGGAGCTAATCACAACATCATGAGAAAGACATATACCATTTAGTTACCTGTACTAGAATATGGTGCCACAGCATGGGGCTCAGCAGCCCAAACCAAATAGACAAGGTTCAAAATATTGATCTAAGGATAATGACAGGAGCAATCAAAACAACAGTTGAACACCCATAAGAGCTATGGAGGAAACCGCTGCCCTGATCTCTCTGGATGAAAGAAGAGAAATAAAAATCCTTTCCCAATTCACTAAATTGGAAACCTTGGAGAGGCAACCACTCAGAACAAAAATCCACAAAACTGGCACAAAAAAACATCTCAAAAGGACCAATTTCATACAGGAATCTCAAAACCTAAAAAAGAAACACCAACTTGAAAAAATTACTCTGGAATCCTCGATACACTATAATGAATGTCCACCTTGGGACGAAAGCATAACATAAATAGAAAATCTGATTACAGACCAACAGAGCTCAAGGAAATAGTGAACTGTTTTCTACAAACCAATTATCCTAGCAATCAGTGGATCAGAGTTTACACGGATGGCTCATCCCATAAGCCACCACAAATGGAGGAGCTGGAATACTTATCGAATGGCCAGATGGAGGAAAACTAGACAGTCACAGAGCAGAAAGGGAAGCACTAGCACTAGTTGCTACCATGCTAGCAAATCACCCAAGTTCCCCACACAGTCAGATTGTCTTTCTAACCGATGCAAAAACAACCCTCCAAAGCTTGTAAAACTCTGATTCTTCTTATATTAAAAACCTCAGAACAGCACTTACAAAGGTCAAAAACAACAGCAAAAAAAATGTTATTCAAAGGATACCTGCTCATATACAACTAGAAGGAAATGAGAAGGCTGACTCACTCGCCAAGAGTGGGAGAACTAACTCACAAATAAACTCTGCACTCTATCCAGAAGAATTGAAGAAATTAATTGTAAATAAAATAAATGAGAAATGGACGAGCTCTCATCCAAATCACAAGAAAGATGACGCTTACTATAAGCTATCCCGACAAGACCACCATCTAATCTTTTGACTCAGGACTGGACAGAACAGAATGCGACAACACATGTACCGGAAGCTCAAAATTGGAACCAGTGAAATCTGCCCATTTGGAGCATCACCAGAGAATGCCGACCAGGTCCTGCAAAACTGCTCTCTTTACCAAGAGGCCTGTATAAGACATTGGCCCCAAAACACCCCAACAGAAAGAAAACTATATGGAGAGATCACTGATTTGGAAACCACTGCGCAGTTCATCTCATGTATTGGTCGTCATCTGAACACTCCAACATAACAATGAGAATGAAGAAGAAGAAGAAAGAGTCAGCTGTGCTTCTAGACCTAGACGTGTGGTGCCGAGTCTATACAATTATTTTTTTTCCTACAAAGCTCATAATGTGCTACAAAGGCACGTTACTCCTTTGAAACATATAATGTCATCACAAATGGATAAAATAATAACGACAACACATAAAACTCTCTTATTCTGCCTACACCCCCTTTCCCGGGATTCTCCTTACACAATTTCACTTTCCAACATTCACACATTTTCAGTGCAAGTAACAATTTCAAGACTCAATCCAAGCGCAGCCATTAGACTAACACACAGCAAAAAAGGGTCAGTGATAGCGCAACACACAGGCCATCAACACAAGCCCCAAAACATTGTTCAAGTTGTACTGAGAAAAATGTTGAGGGGGAAAGAGAGAGGAGCCAATCACTGATCGATCGAGTACCAACGGTCAAGCCACTAATTAGGTCACAAACACTAAGGGAGCTGGAAGTGTATTATAGATACGTTGTTTGTGTGTGTGTGTGTAACAAATACTAAGCTCTAAAATATGTCTTTTAGTCAACCAGGTGGCTTGGGGAGAGCGGATTTATCTAGATCTATAGGTAACACAATTCACAGGCTACCATATAGCTTTTTAGCCCACCCCCCAAACCGAAAAATATCTAGCACTGACTTTAGGGATGTTACATACAACGAGCAATCTAGATACGTATAGCCATGCATGTTTTATTTTTAGGTCAACCAAGTAAACTGTTGTGTCTTCTAATATCTTGGGGAGGTCAGGATTATTGTTTACCAAAGCTTATTAGGCACTCCCCAAAAAAAAAAAAAATATAATAATATGGATTTATAAAGGGCCTTATATCTCAAAATAGTTTTAGGGCCTTTTCAAGACATTCAACTAAATAAGTACTGGTACGGTAATATGTCAGTAATGCGTTACTGGGCTTAGCACCTTACACTTATGTGTATCGTTGATTTCTTAGCAGAGATGGGCGATATGGAGCATGGGAAAATGACTTTAAAGACCTTTCTGTCTTGACATTTTGTAAAAAAAAATGATCTTTTTTTTACACAACAAAATTTAAAAGATTATAACACTTTTAAAACACCATACATCTCATATGTTCGAGAGATTCTTAAGATGCTCAAGTCTTGAAAGTAGCGGTAAAACGATGTTTTAAACTTTATGTTCCTGAAAGCATCAACCTGACCCACTATAACATCAAATATAATTTTAACTATGAGTAGTAATACAATAAAACATATCAACTTTTTAAGACAAGTTGATGAGGAGTTCATAGATATAATCAATTTTTTCCTAGGTCTAATCCTTACAGTAGAGATACACAAATTCAAACATAAAAAATGTCGGCGACTGAACTTAACTTGTTCGATTGGTGTCAGCAATTGACTGTCAGTTACTCTATAATCTATATCTAGATCTAAAATTCTAAATCTAATATATGAACTGTCTTAAAATTATATTACTATGACTACTATTATCGGCACTATCTATGTCTATAAATATTCTATAGTCCATCTAATCGTCTATAGTAACTATACTATAAATATAGTATAGAAGTATAAAAAACTATAAATGACTTATGACTATTAAGATTTATAGTTAAATAGATCTAGACTTTTCTTAGTCATCTTAGTACTTTGACTCTAGTCAGTCTAGTTCTAGATCTAGACTCTTATTAGAGTTATGAGTGACTGGGCTGGTATAACTTCCCATCGAAGTCTTCTAGACTAATATTATTATTAATACTAATCTTCTACTTAGATTTAGATCTAGTCACTTAGTCTTAGGACTTAGACTTAGAGTAGTCTACTACTCTTAGTAATTTAAATTATAAATTAGATATAGTATCTAATAGATAGATCTAGTTAAATCTAGCAAGACTAGTAGTACTAGTAGAGTAGTACTAGTAGTAGCAATTATACATAAAACACTGAACCATAATCTTCAAATACAAAATTTAATAAATACTCTGAAAGACACAAAGATAAAAGCACATTCCTCGTCCCATATGCTAGGACAAATTTTTTACAAATACTCCTTCTTCCCTATTGCTATTAGAGCATGGAATGGGTTGCCTGAGCTAGCCAGGAAAACCAGTGACTTTGCAGAATTTAAGTCATTGGTTAATATGCATGACTAAATGCATGACGCGTAGGACATAATCATCTTCTTTTTTTAAGTAACGTCTGTATTATATAAGATAAGACTCTAGTCTAGTACTACACACTCTATTATATACTGAGTCTATTACTAGAATACTAGATCTACTATCTAGATCTAGATCTAGTAGTAAGCTAAGTAAGTAAGTAAAGTAGGTTATACAGGTTATACTAGTTTAGTAGTTACTAGGTATCTCACTATCTCTAGTACGTAGAGTCGGTAGAGAGTCCTATTATAGATCTACTTATTATATTATATATTATACTATAATTTATACTACTATAAATATAATATACTTTATTATATAGACGATAGTCCAGTAGTTATTTAAATTTTAAATTATAGATCTACTATCATCTTGTGATCTACTATCTACTCATCTAGATCTATAGTTATACTATAGACTATATACTAATATAGTATAGACTATAGTAATTTAAGTAATTATAATAGTATACATAATACAGATATGAGTATACTTAGAAGATCTAGATTCTATATAAATTAGATTCAGATCTAGATCAATATTATTCTATATCTAGATCTATAGTTATAGATCTAGATCTACTCGGTCTTGTGTTCCTTTGATCTAGATCTAGAATACAGAGTCACAGAGATCTATATCTAGATCTAAATCTAAAGTATTCTAAAGTCTACCTTAAACATAAACTAAGGCGGAAGTTGACAAAACGTAGAATCTAGATTTAGATTCGGAAGTCACAATGCACAGCCCAAGTCCCTTAACTATGGCTATTCTTTAATATAAAAAAAAATCACTATAATATAACAATATTAAAATTGTACGATTAGAAAAAAACAAAACAAAAAAACTCCATAGTTTAGAATATAGATCTGGATCTAGGTCACTCATCATTAAGTCTATAGCTGATTTATGATATATTTTCATTAGTAGAAGTTTAACGTTTAGAAAAGCCTTATGTAAATACAATTAGTATAAAATAAATAAATGTTTTCTAATTAAATTGGAAATGCCCACAATCATACATATATATATATGACTTGCATTTATAAACTTTTCTATTGCGTATTCACTACATTCATGTGCATAGGCCTACTTGTGGAGATCATCTCTATTAGACGTGCGGACCGGCAGAGGAGCGGATATTACCTCAGACCACTACCTTGTCAGTGACAAATGTAAGCTCCGACTGAAACGACGACCAAAACGAGCCACACGACCCCGCCCATTCAATGTAGACAGGCTCAAAGACTGCAATATTGCAGCACAGTTCCAATTGAAAATAAAGAGCCTCTTCGAGACTCTTGTTGAAGAAGAGTGGGCCAACTGCAGAGATACCACTATTGAGTGCGCGGAAAAAGTCATCGGAAGGAGGCGAGGTTTATACAAGGAACAGTGGATACAAGACAGAACTTGGAAATTGATAGATGAGAGGAAAGATTCCAAACGTAGACGAGACCAGAAAAATGAAACAAAGGATCGCAGCCTAGCGGAAGAAGCCTATAGGGAAGAAGATATGAAAATAAAGAGAAGCTGTCGGCGAGATAACGGGAATGGATTGAACAGAAGGGTCAAGAGGCACAAGCACCTGCATGCAGAAATGACACAAGGACTCTCCATCGTAATGTCCGAGATCTCACTGGAGCAAAGAGTGGACATGGAGCACCGATAAAAGACAAGCAAGGGAAAACTTTGCTAACGAAAAAAGAACAGGATGTAAGATGGGTAGAGCACTTTAAAGCGACCCTTAACCAACCGTCTCCATACCTGACTTACACATTCAATGACCCCTCTCCGGACAATGGGTCAAGAGCAAGATAGACCCAATAACTGTAGAGGAGGTTATCATGGCTATTGCAGTGCTAAAGAACAACAAAGCACCAGTGCTAGACATGGTGTCAGCAGAAATGCTAAAACATGGAGGGGGGGGGGCAGTGCATTGTTAACAGAATGACTGATCTCTTAAATCTCTGTTGGCGAACTTCTAAAGTCCCTGATCACTTTCAAAAAGGAGTGTTTGTAAAGCTTCCAAAAAAAAGGGGCAACTTGGCAGACTGCAACAATTGGAGGGGCATTACTCTCCACTCTGTCCCGGGCAAGGTTTCATCACTGTTTTGTTGAGACGGCTTCAAGTCTGTAGCGGAGAGGCTTAGAGAAGAACAAGCAGGCTTTCGAAGAGGCAGATCATGTGCAGAGCAGATCTTCGTTCTACGAAATTTCACAGAACAAAGTCTCGAGTACCAACAACGGCTAGCGATCAGCTTCGTAGACTTCAAGAAAGCGATTGATAGTGTCCACCGAGAACACTATGGAAAATAGTTAGAGAATACGGCATCCCAGAAAAATTCATCCAGATCCTACGACACCCATACAGTCAATCTAGTTGCTGCATTAAAACAGAAGAAGGAACAACCGTGTTGTTGTTTTTTTATCATCGAGACAGGTGTGAGACAGGGGTGCATCTTATCTCCCTTCCTCTTCCTCTTAGCCATTGACTCAGTGGCGTAACTACCAATGTGCGGGTGGTGCGGGCCGCACAGGGTGCCAAGTGGAGAGGGGCACCAAAATTCCCCCAGTGTGTATTAATTTCCTATTTCCCTGAGCGTTTCAGTAAAAACGACTAATTGTATGGACACGAACAAACATAACTACTGTATTTTAAACATGAACTAACGATTTATAAACTAGTCATGTCGCTATTTTGTATTATGTCCATGACTATTTCTTCAATACAATGTAAGCTATAGAACAGTTTGAATCTAATCTACTAGATTTACTTCGGACACACGGTACATGTTGTTACTACACTGATCAATGCTCTGTAATATAAAGAAGAAAAAGATATGCCAAACTTTTTTTACTTCATTGTTTAGTCCATTGGTTTAATCTAGATATTGCGTTTACCAGAGTCCACCGACTATAGGCGAGCTGTTATTGGGTATGAATTAACTGAACAATTAAAAGCAACAAAGCAAGATGAGACGGTTATCCAGAAAAAAAAATGATGAGGCCGACATCCTGGATGATGAAAAAGAAGAAAATACTTCAATACCGCAGGTTTTAGAGACTTAAGGACAGCACACAAGCATGTTTTTAGCACACTCCTTAAAAATTCATACTGAAGAAGCTGAACCATCAGACAGTGTAAACAATACAGAAAGCAGGATAATAATCTCAAGACTGAACGACATTGGAGATTGGCCTGATGCCATCACAGATAAAATTCGCATACACCTTGTCACTCAAGGATCTGAAACAGTTCCGATCCTTGGACAGTCAATTCAGAGAGGCGTATAGACATCAAGAATCAGCAAAAGGAAAGGCTAGAAAGCTTTCAAAGGCTTGGTTTTTCCGGCAAATGTCAAACGGCGAGAAAGTTCTTAGAAAGTGTAATGTGTTATTCGCTAAAAATCTCAACAAGATCAAGTACCAAATCTTCATTTAAATCCAAAGATGGATAAAATGAGTGGTGGAGGTTATCCCCGAAAATAGAAAAACATGAGACCAGCAGAGCTCAGATTCAGTCATCGCTTGCTTGGAGGGAACTTGAAGTTCGCCTGAGAGTATGGAACAATATTGACAACAAGGCCCAAGATTCGATTATACAAGAGACGAAAACCTGGAGAGTTAGTAAAATTACTATCAAAGTACGGTCCACTCTTGAGGGAGCATGTGCTTCAAACTAAGCTTTGTTCCAGACCGAATACATACATGTCTCCACAAATACAAAATGAATTTATTACAATATTGGGGGATCACGCTAAAAAACA
Source organism: Biomphalaria sudanica (assembly GCA_036873155.1). Lineage (NCBI taxonomy): Eukaryota > Metazoa > Mollusca > Gastropoda > Planorbidae > Biomphalaria > Biomphalaria sudanica. The sequence continues at coordinate 15,393 of JAZGLO010004274.1, forward strand.
AATCATACAGCAAGTAAAACAAGCCAAATATTTCTCTATTATTTTTGACAGTACACCTGACATCTCAAAGCTGGATCAAACTTTCCAAATTTTACGGTACGCTGTCATGGATAATGACGGGTGCAGGTTTGTGAGTCTTTTGTTGACTTCATCGACACAAAGGACAAGCATGCTGCTGGAATCGCTGAGATGATTCTAGAGAAACTGCGTTCGGATGGCTTAGACATAATGGACTGCAGGGGTCAAAGCTATGATAATGCTGCGGTCATGAAAGGTCAAAACTGCGGTGTCCAAAAACGTATTCTACAAGACACTATTCATTGCCTTCTCAAACCATTCTCTTAATTTAGCAGAAATTCGAGCTGCTGAAGCTGAAGTCGATTCGGTAACATTTTTTGGTACACAGGAACGTTCACACTCCCTTTTCTCAACTTCAACACACCGCTGGGATATCCTCATCAAAATAACCTGAACTAGCCTTAAACGTTTAGTTGAGACCCGCTGGAGCGCCAGAGGAGAAGCCGTCAAGATGGTTAGGGATACATTTTCTAAAATTATTGAAACTCTGGAGACATTAACTAGCAGAGATGAACATTCATCGACTAGATCTGAAGCAGGTGGATTATTTGTTGCTATTCAGTCTTTTAATTTTCTCACCTATCTTGGATTTTGGGCTCATGTATTAACTGAAATTAATGATGCGCAATTCTACCTTCAAAAACAAGGATTGTCTATTCGAGACTGCTCACTCAAACTAAAAACATTAGAGACATTTTTAAGTAGTAATCGAGAGGACATCGCTGAAGCCTGCATTACCTTTGCCGAAAGCGTGTGTTCAGATCTGAGAATCAGTACAGAACCTCAAAAACGTGTTGGCCATAAGAAAAAGATGCCTGGTGAGAAAAGTGAGTACTCTGTACTTACACACAAAGAAGAGCTACGAAGGGAAATTTATTCTATCTTGGACAGGATTGTTCAAGAAATAATCACCCGATTCGAGCAACTTAATGATGTAGGAGATAGATATGAATGTTAGTCGCCTTCCCAGCTATTAAATACTCAGGTCGAAATCAATCTCGATAGTACTCCTAGCGACATTGATAGAAACGAATTTCTACTGAAGCCAAAGAGGCTTCAACGAATTTCCAAAACAAGGACCTGTTGAGCTCTTGAATTTTATAAAAAAAATATCAGCTAGATTATTCAGTCCCGAATATCGTCATCATGATTCGAATATTTTTGATTATTGCGGTAAGCGTCGTTACATGCGAGAGAAGTTTTTCCAAACTTAAACTGATCAAGAATTACTAGCGATCAACGATGACAAATGTACGACTTACTAATTTGGCCAATTTGTCCATTGAACAAGAGCTGGTGGAAAAAAATTGATTTCGATAAAATTATTGATACTTTTGCTAGCAAGAAATCGCGTAAAATTCATTTGTAGTTTGTTTATGTAAAAGTGATTTTTTTTTGTATTAACAATATTTGATTAATTCTTCTTCTTCTTCTTCGTTCTCATTGATTATGTTGGAGTGTTCAGATGAGTAGACCAATACATGAGATGAAATGCGCAGTGGTTTCCAGATCAGGGAGCTCTCCATATAGTTTCTTTTCTATTGGGGTGATTTGGGGCCAATGTCTTATACGAGCCTCTTGGTATAGAGAGCAGTTTTGGAGGACGTGGTCTGTATTCTCTGGTGATTCTCCACATGGGCAGATTTCACTGGTTCCAATTTTGAGTTTCCGGTACATGTGTTGTCGCATTCTGTTGTGTCCGGTCCTGAGTAGAAAGATTAGACGTTGGTCTTGTCGGGATAGCTTATAGTAAGCGTCATCTTTCTTGTGATTTGGATGAGAGCTCGTCCATTTCTCATTTATTTTATTTACTATTAATTCCTTCAATTCTTCTGGATAGAGTGCAGAGTTTATTAGTGTGTTAATTCTCCCACTCTTGGCGAGTGAGTCAGCCTTCTCATTTCCTTCTAGTTCTATATGAGCTGGGATCCATTGAATTACAGTTTTTTTGCTATTGTTGTTGAGCTTTGTAAGTGCTGTTTTGAGGTTATTAATATATGAGGAATCAGAGATTTGCAGGCTTTGGAGGGTTGTTTTTGCATCGGTTAGTAAGACAATCTGACTGTGTGGGGAACTTGGATGATTTGCTAGGATGGTAGCAGCTAGTGCTAGTGCTTCCCTTTCTGCTCTGTGACTGTCAGAGAGCTCTCCAGTTGCAATGGATTTTTCTAGTTTTCCTCCATCTGGCCATTCGATAAGTATTCCAGCTCCTCCATTTGTGGTGGCTTTGTGGGTTGAGCCATCCGTGTAAACTCTGATCCACTGATTGCTAGGATAATTATTATGTAGAAAACAGTTCACTATTTTCTTGAGCTCTGTTGGTCTGTAATCAGATTTTCTTTTAATGCTTTCAATATGGTCCCTTATAGTAGGAAGAGGGCTTTCGTCCCAGGGTGGGGATTCATTATAGTGTATCGAGGATTCCAGGGTAATATTTTCAAGTTGGTGTTTCTTTTTTAGGTTTAGAGATTCCTGTATGAAATTAGTCCTTTTGAGACGTTTTTTGGTGCCAGTTTTGAGGATTTTTGTTCTGAGTGGGTGCCTCTCCATGGTTTCCAATTTAGTGAATTGGGAAAGGATTTTTATTTCTCTTCTTTCATCCAGAGAGATCAGGGCAGCGGTTTCCTCCATAGCTCTTATGGGTGTTGTTTTGATTGCTCCTGTCATTATCCTTAGACCAATATTTTGAACCTTGTCTATTTTTCTTAGGTTGGTTTGGGCTGCTGAGCCCCATGCTGTGGCACCATATTCTAGTACAGGTCTCACGTAACTGGTATAGGTCTTTTTCAGGATGTTGTGATTTGCTCCCCAATCTGTGCCAGCTAATTTTTTCAAGAGGGATAGTCTCTGGATGCCTTTACTCTGTGTTTTATCTATTTGGCTTTTCCAGGTTAGTCTCGGGTCATAGGTGACTCCAAGGTATGTAGGGCTGTCATTTTTTTCTAAAGCTTCCTTATCTAATTTTAATTTTATTGTTTGCTGTTTTGTTGACAGTGAGAATATGGTATAGGTGGTCTTTTTTGTGTTAATGGACATGCCCCAGTCTTTGGACCAATTATTTAGTATATCGAGAGCATCTTGTAATCGGAATTTCGATGTTCCTACATATTCTTCTGTGCTAATTAAGGCAAGGTCATCTGCATACATGCTGCTTTTAACTTTTCTGGGTAGGTTTTGATTTAGATCGTTTATGAATATTAAGAAAAGTGTTGGGGATAGGACTCCTCCTTGGGGAACACCATTTTTAATACCCACTGTGTGGCTTCTTTGTCCTTGCATGCAAACAAAGGCTTTTCTATTATTTAGATATTCCTTTATCCAGTTGTACATTCTGTGGGATATGTGATGCTGGATTAGTTTGAGCAAGAGACCTTGTTCCCAGACTTTGTCAAATGCTTTTTCTAAGTCAACCCACACAATTGTTGTTGGTTTCTTTTCTTGAAAGCCATCTTCTATTTCTTGTGTGATAAAGGCGATTTGATCTTCTGTTGATCTGCCTTTTCTAAAGCCAGCCTGGGCTTCAGTGAGTAGGTTATTTGACTCAAGGATCCATGTCAGCCTTCTATTTATCACTCTTTCCATCAATTTGCAGGAACAGCTAGTGAGGCTGATGGGGCGGTAGCTATCCAGTTTGTTTCTTGGTTTGCCGTGCTTTAGTATAGGGATCATAATGGCTTTTTTTCCAGATGTTTGGAATTCTGCCAGATTTCCAGCTAGCATTGAATATTTGTAGCAGTTTTCTTTTGGCTTGATTAATGAATACATATTATTTTGAACAAAAAAGTAATGTTTTGCAATGTCATTATTTAGTTAGTTTTTTTTTGGGGGGGGGGCATCAAGATGAGGGACCGCACCAGGCATCATATACTCTAGCTACGCCACTGCATTGACTACATAATGAGGAGAGCAATGAATCAGACTGCCTTTGGTATTCCATGGCGTGAACAAAACCGAACGACGGACTTGGACTTTGCCGGTGACGTTGCACTACTTGGGGCTACAAATAAATGCATACAAGAAATGACGGAGAGCCTAGATAGAGAGGCACCCAAAATTGGCCTCCGCATAAACTTGGATAAGACTCAAATTTTGCGAGTGGGATATAAGGCAAGGGTTGCCCCCGTCAGACTTGGCGAGTCAAAGCTTGAAGAGTTGGACAAGTTCACATACCTTGGCAGCATCATAACAAATGATGGGGATGCCTACCATGATGTATCGTGCCGAATAGGAAAGGCAGGGAGCATTTTCCAAAGCCATTGGACAAAAATACACCTTCTCAACACAATCGTCATCCCAATAGAAACATATTGTAATAACTTGAGGGAGACAATTCAATGAGGTAACGATGTTCATTTATAGGTACATCACAAGTACATAAAACAACATCTGTCTTTAGCACATCATCTTTGTTTCGGCTCTCGACTTGGGCGGAAATCATTCTCTCTTCAAATGTCAACATTCTTTTCTGTATAGTTTCTGGCAGTGCACACCTTCTCCACTATCTGGAATGGCGGTGCACATGGCGTGGTTATAACATTGCCCCCTTCTTAGCGCTTTTCGTCCCGAAAAGAAACAGTGCCGTGGAGGTTCGACAGTTCAGGTGGAGGTCGATCAGTGGGAGTCACAGGTGGCAGGGAGCGTGTTCCTCACGAAGTCATCTGCACTGTTCTCTGCGGCCGTCGCTTTCTTTTCTTCCAGTTGGCCAGTCTGTTCTTAGGACGATGACGTGATCGTTTGACACATAGAGAGATAGTATTGAGCACTGTTTTCGTCAACACAGCCGTTGATCGGACACGCTGTTTCAGCAGACCTTCCTGACAGACGCATCTCAAGGGAGCTGCAGGTTCACACGAAGCCAAGTTGCAAACAAAGTCCAATGCGCCGCAGCTATCACCAGCCAACAGTCTCATGTCCAGGAGATAGGCATTTTCAAGTTCGAGTTGCAGAGGTCTTCCTCTTGTCAGCTCAGATTTTGCCTGGATTGATTGACATTCGTCTATGCCAATGTCGATGATGACAGTAGAAGTACACATGCCCTGTTGGTGTTTTCCTTGGCATCTACATTCTCTGTGTGAATTGCCGTAAGTACAGTTCATGCTTAACTTCTGGATGCAGTTGTCAAGCTTCGAATTTCTTTCGTGAGAACCGGCAGAGGTCTTTAAAGTCCACAGCTACGGGCTTGGACGCAGACCCAACGTTGTCTTGGTTTGCCCGGCTCATTGAGGTACTCGTTGCAGGTATATCAGGAACAAACGCTTCATTTGTCTCTTTCCTTTTGATTCGGTACATCCCGTTGATATCGTTGCAGCAATCGTTGTCACATTTTTTCGTCTTGAAATTCACACCCACAAGACTTGCCCACAACACAGTCACAGCGCTCCAATCCCCAGCGCCTCCATCACCACTGTTTGTGCAGCCACAATTTGTGTGTGTGAAAGTTAATTCCTATTAAGTATTGTTAAAGAGCTTCCTCTTCTTCTTCTTCCTAGTTCTCATTTTTATGTTGGAGCGTTCAGATGACTAGACCAATATATGAGATTTATTATATCTGTTAAAGAGCTAATTGTCACCCCTATTTTTTTTCTGCGTTAAATCAATGTTTTCTAACATAACCTCTCTCATCCCTATTTTTCGTTAACTGACAATGGAACCATCAAAAGAAGGAATGAGGGAAGGAGCAAAAACAAATGGGCGTGCCATCAAACGTCTATGACGACCAGCAAAATGGTTAGGCCAAACACGATCTCAAAGACATCAAAGTGGTGTTGAAGTTCATGCCGCTGGCATAGCAAAAAGTACGGTCTAATGTTTTGCAAATGATAATACGTAGGCTACAGTGTATAGTGTAATTTTTTTCATATTCTTGTTGTAATATTTAAAACAAGGTTACAAAGACAGTTTGTGTGGAAACACAAACTCAAAATCGGCCCCCGAAGTGGTCCACCCAGGCAGGTAAAAAGGCATGTTTCAATATTTTCAGAAAGAACATCAGAAGGAAATTCTACCAAAGACAAATGACATAGAAAAATGGAGAAAAAAGATTAACATATCGTGTGTCGTACCCCAGCGGTCCAGCAGACCAAAGGATAGGTGAAAGTGAATGTGAAGTTAGATGTGAACCTGGTCTAACTGATGTCTTATAATGAATATCTAATTGATCTAATTGTTTTGTAAAGGGTTAATCTCTTATTCAAATTCTCAAGAAAAAAACATTTCTGTAAAAAAAACCCCACACCTTTGGTTGAGTATTCAGTGGCCATTGTGTAGAGCAAGAGTTAACGCGATCTTATCTTATCTTATATAATACAGACGTTACTTCAAAAAAGAAGATGATTATGTCCTACGCGTCATGGATTTAGTCATGCATATTAACCAATGACTTAAATTCTGCCAAGTCACTGGTTTTTCTGGCTAGCTCAGGCAACCCATTCCATGCTCTAATAGCACTAGGGAAGAAGGAGTATTTGTACAAATTTGTCCTAGCATATGGGACGAGGAATGTGCCTTTATTTTTGTCTTTCAGAGTATTTTATTAAGTTTTGTTTTTGTATTTGAATATTATGGTTCAGTGATAATGTGAAAAACTACTTATTAATTGTTGTTTTATATTCTGTCCAACTTATATGCATAATAAATAGATTTTTTGTCTGTAATTGTAGTAGTTAGTGTGAGCTTGCGCTCCTAGATCTAATTTAATTTATATTATTTACATAGGCCAGGGCTATGATGTTTGTTATTTAGTGTCCTTTTTAATTTTTATAGTTCAGTGCTGATTATTTTGTAGTTTCCGCTATTTATAACTTTCTGCTAGTTTTAGTCTTTTTCTGTTATTTGTGTTTTACTCGTAGAGGAAAAGTAGTTTTTAAAATAGTTAACTAGCCTTAGAGCTGTGGATGTTATTTTCTATTTTTTGTCTTAGGTTAGTTCTGCTTATTTTTGTCTTTGGCATTAGTGTTGGAATAGTTGTTATTTTTTTATATCAGTTTATGTGCAGGTCTGTAGACGGCATAGAGCCCCCAGATGAGTTTAGAATAGGAATAACTTTTTATATTCCTTTTTGTATTTTTATTGGTTTAAATTTTAAGATTCTCTTTTTAATGCCGTTTAATTTGGTATATAATGTTTTGTAGTCCGTGTCTGTAGTAATTTGCTAGGTTTTATTGTTGTGTACGACTAGGTACAAATTAGGGAAATAGGTAGTCCAGTTTAGTTTTAAATAATTAGTGTGACGTCATGCTCTCCGATACGTTCGCGCTGACCAGTTATAGCTGGCTCCGGGACCACGTTGAATTCTTTTTTGTCTTGACCAGTGGTCAGTGCGGACAGTAGTGTTTGTATAGAGTTAGTTTGTGTAGTGCTATTTCGGCTGGGACCGCCTGTAAGTTGTAAATTGTTTTTATTTTTACTTTCTTTAGTTCGTATTTGTATTAATTGTTTCTAGATCTACATCTATTGCTATAGTCTAGATGCAGACTGATTAGTGTAGTGGCGTCACTGGCTAGTTAATTAGCCATGATTGCCTCTGATGGAGCCGGAAGCTCTGTAGACTTGGGTACCGGCACCCCTTTTAGCCATCCTTAATGATCCCCTTATTGTTTTTCTATTGTTTGTCTATTTGTAAATATTTTATTATTTTATCTTCTAAAAGTATTTTTATTAATGTTATAATATTGTTAGGATAGCGGTTCTAACAAGTTGGCATGTTGCCGATTTTAATTTTTAATGTAGAAGATGGCTGCGTTCTACTCAACGCTCCATGATGGCGGCTTTGTTAAGCCAAATCTAGATTTATGTTTATTATTATCTGGCCCAACATGTGTTGTGGCGTAAGCTTCTAAGTAGGTATCATAATAATAATAATGTATGGCTTTTTATTAGCAAACTGAAGGTAATAGTACTTACCTCATGCATTTAGGTATGTGTATGTGCTAGACTAGGTCTAGTTCATTATTATTTTGTTTTATTATCATAAATTATTATGAATAATTATTTTTTATGTATTTGTAATTGCAGGCTATAATTCCTGCTTAGCTGCTACTGCATTGCTGCAGCTGCATAGCTGTTGCTACTGCATTGCTGCTTAGCTGCTATAATTTCTGCCTAACTGTCTGCCGCAGTTATTACTGTTGCCTTATAGCTGTTGTTTTACTTCTGCTGTACAGCTGTCATTATTTCTGTGTAGTAGCTTACGGGCTGTAGTCCTGCTAAATAGCTGCTTTATTTGTTAGGTTTAGTTCGGTATTGTTGATCAATCGTTTAGGAGTGTGTATATTTAGTTTTATTACTGTTGTTTTGGTTGGGTGTAAATAAAGTTTATATAAGTTCCTTTTATAATTTCAGTTTGTTATTTTATTTTTAGTTAGCTAGTTTAGTTTGATTGTGCTGTCTGGTTGCTTAGGCGACTCTAGCCCCTTGGTCACCATACCGAGGTGCACAGATTGGGCCCACCCAGTAGAGCTACCATCTGCCTACTGTTGGTAAATTCAAATGTTGAGCAGCAAGTAACAACAGCTAAGGGCCTCACCCAGTAAGTAGCGCCACCCTGACCTGCTCACATTTTTGGTGTCAGAAGTGGGATCTGTGCTTAAGTGATCAGACACGCATTATTTTTTTAGGGGTTAGGCTTTTGTTAGGTTGCTTTAGGTTTGGTTAGGTTTCTTTTAGGCTTTGGATAGGCTTTGTTAGCGCATAGTAAGGATTGCATAGGTTGGTAATGATTTTAGGTTTTTGGCATCGGTAGGAAGCAATGTTAGGGAGTTTATTTTGTTGTAGGTTGATAGGAAGTTGTTAGGATATAGATAGTTTAGGTTGTTGTTTTTGGGTTTTGTTTTATGTTGTGGTTTCTCTATAGTCGGTAAAGTTTTTTTTATTGTCGTTGAAGTGTTAGGCCTAGAAGTTGATAGGATGCTAAGTATGTAGTTCTATGAGGTTGTCGGTATGGGCATCTGTAGATGAGTAGTATTTGTTGTTATGGTTAGGGTTGCTAGGTTAGGTCGGCAGCAGTGGCAGGAAGGATGCAGCGGTCCCAGTCTGAAGTTGAGGGGCCTCGGAAGGGCATGATCCGAGAAGTCTGCAGCTACCCCCATGCCTGCAGAGAGATGCCAGCCCAGCTTCAGTAGATGAAATTGCATGTCCAGAGTCAGCATCAGAAGATGACAAGTATTGGCCAGCTGTCTAGTGATAGTGGTCAACTTTTACAAACCAGATCAACAGACGACAATGCCCCTTTGTTGTAATTAGCTGTGTGGAGATTAATGGCAGTGAGTCCCAACAAGCGCCTCAACTTTACCAGATAGTAGGAGGGAGACCTGCCTTACAGTCCTTATCATCTGGTTGGTGAATTTGAACTATATTTGTGTTGATGTGAAACACTACACAGCCACCTCTGTGTTATATTAACAACTGGGCCAGTTTGTCCATTTAGGTCATCTGACAGCCCAGTTGCAACATTCAGTTTTGTGACCATTGCCACACCCTGAAAGGTCCTTTCCTGTAACATAATGCTATCAAGTCTACCTGAACCACCACTCCCTGGTGCCATGTGTTCTGGGTCAACCACTGGTTACTTCTACTGGGCAGCGGTAGAAGTCCGTCAAGAGACAGTGTACAGAGTGGACCTGTAATTTATTTTTTTCTCTTTTATTAATTATGTTTTGTTCTTTATATGTGTATGATTTAGCTACACTGTTTCTTTGTGTGGCTATGTCTTTTCATGCTTAATTATGGATGCATAATATTTTTAGTTTGTTCTTATCACGTCTTATGCTTATGTTTTTGTATAATGATATTTTTTTTGTATTTCCATGTATGCTTGACTAGTGGTGTTTGCATGTGTTGCAACCCAGTAGTTGATAGTATAAAGTCTCTATTGGGCGCTCAAAAGCCAATATTGTGCTTAATTGGGATAGTGGTATGCTTATGTGCCCTTTTCTGGTCTTGTTAATTTTCGATGTTGCCGTCAAGGTACTCGATAATGTTATTTTGCCTTGGAGGCCATGACTAAGTTGAAGATAGTGGTATATTGCAGTATTCTGTTGTTGCCTTTGGAAGGCATGTATGGGTTTTTGGAGTTGCCTTTGGGAGGCATGTAATGTTTTTTATATAGGTAGTTAATTTGTTTGACTTTTTTGAAGTACTTAAGGTACTCATCAATGTCGTGTTAAGCTGATTTGTCTGACAGTGGTCCTTGTCTTTTTTATTTTTTTATGTCTTACCACCACTATGTTAGATGCCCTGTGTTTGAGTTATAACACATTAACCTCAGGTTAGTGTTATGTCACTTTGTATGTTACTATTTTTTTTTTGTTTTGCCATATGGCTAAGCATGTCAGCTATGTCATGTTTTATTTTGTTCTGGTCTGTGTGACCCTAGAAAAGCCTTTAGTGGCTCACCATAAGTCTGTGTGACTATGGACCTGTTTGAAGCCTTGGTGGCTTAGTGTAAGTCTGTGTGACTTTGTTTTAGCCTGTGTGGCTAAGGAACTGAGTTAAGCCTCTTAGAGTTCCTGTTGGTCTGTGTGACTAAGAGTATCATGTGTCATGTTTGGCTAGGGCGTCATTTGCTCTAACCATATAGTTTTGATTATATTATTTTTTTTCCATTTGTTTAAGATGTCATGTTTTATGTTTTGCATTACCTGTATTTTTATTATGTATTTTCAGTTTCATTTTATAACTGATTGTTTTCAGTTGTAAGCTTTGCCACTTGTGAAGCCAGTTATTAGTGTTAATGTATTTTTTAGTACTGAGAGCTATGGTTATAGTTCTCCGTTCTCTTGTATGAATTCATTTTTATTTTTTCTACAGTATCAATGTTTTATGTTTTGCATTACATGTATTTTTATTATTTATGATTGTTTTCAGTTGTAAGCTTTGCCACTTGTGAAGCCATTTATTAGTGTTAATGTATTTTTTTGTACTGAGAGCTATGGTTATAGTTCTCCGTTCTCTTGTATGAATTCATTTTTATTTTTTCCTACAGTATCAATGTTTTATGTTTTGCATTTTGTGTATTTTGTTTTGCGGGGACGCAAAAGTTTTGGGCGGGGGTGAATGTGAGCTTGCGCTCCTAGATCTAATTTAATTTATATTATTTACATAGGCCAGGGCTATGATGTTTGTTATTTAGTGTCCTTTTTAATTTTTATAGTTCAGTGCTGATTATTTTGTAGTTTCCGCTATTTATAACTTTCTGCTAGTTTTAGTCTTTTTCTGTTATTTGTGTTTTACTCGTAGAGGAAAAGTAGTTTTTAAAATAGTTAACTAGCCTTAGAGCTGTGGATGTTATTTTCTATTTTTTGTCTTAGGTTAGTTCTGCTTATTTTTGTCTTTGGCATTAGTGTTGGAATAGTTGTTATTTTTTTATATCAGTTTATGTGCAGGTCTGTAGACGGCATAGAGCCCCCAGATGAGTTTAGAATAGGAATAACTTTTTATATTCCTTTTTGTATTTTTATTGGTTTAAATTTTAAGATTCTCTTTTTAATGCCGTTTAATTTGGTATATAATGTTTTGTAGTCCGTGTCTGTAGTAATTTGCTAGGTTTTATTGTTGTGTACGACTAGGTACAAATTAGGGAAATAGGTAGTCCAGTTTAGTTTTAAATAATTAGTGTGACGTCATGCTCTCCGATACGTTCGCGCTGACCAGTTATAGCTGGCTCCGGGACCACGTTGAATTCTTTTTTGTCTTGACCAGTGGTCAGTGCGGACAGTAGTGTTTGTATAGAGTTAGTTTGTGTAGTGCTATTTCGGCTGGGACCGCCTGTAAGTTGTAAATTGTTTTTATTTTTACTTTCTTTAGTTCGTATTTGTATTAATTGTTTCTAGATCTACATCTATTGCTATAGTCTAGATGCAGACTGATTAGTGTAGTGGCGTCACTGGCTAGTTAATTAGCCATGATTGCCTCTGATGGAGCCGGAAGCTCTGTAGACTTGGGTACCGGCACCCCTTTTAGCCATCCTTAATGATCCCCTTATTGTTTTTCTATTGTTTGTCTATTTGTAAATATTTTATTATTTTATCTTCTAAAAGTATTTTTATTAATGTTATAATATTGTTAGGATAGCGGTTCTAACAAGTTGGCATGTTGCCGATTTTAATTTTTAATGTAGAAGATGGCTGCGTTCTACTCAACGCTCCATGATGGCGGCTTTGTTAAGCCAAATCTAGATTTATGTTTATTATTATCTGGCCCAACATGTGTTGTGGCGTAAGCTTCTAAGTAGGTATCATAATAATAATAATGTATGGCTTTTTATTAGCAAACTGAAGGTAATAGTACTTACCTCATGCATTTAGGTATGTGTATGTGCTAGACTAGGTCTAGTTCATTATTATTTTGTTTTATTATCATAAATTATTATGAATAATTATTTTTTATGTATTTGTAATTGCAGGCTATAATTCCTGCTTAGCTGCTACTGCATTGCTGCAGCTGCATAGCTGTTGCTACTGCATTGCTGCTTAGCTGCTATAATTTCTGCCTAACTGTCTGCCGCAGTTATTACTGTTGCCTTATAGCTGTTGTTTTACTTCTGCTGTACAGCTGTCATTATTTCTGTGTAGTAGCTTACGGGCTGTAGTCCTGCTAAATAGCTGCTTTATTTGTTAGGTTTAGTTCGGTATTGTTGATCAATCGTTTAGGAGTGTGTATATTTAGTTTTATTACTGTTGTTTTGGTTGGGTGTAAATAAAGTTTATATAAGTTCCTTTTATAATTTCAGTTTGTTATTTTATTTTTAGTTAGCTAGTTTAGTTTGATTGTGCTGTCTGGTTGCTTAGGCGACTCTAGCCCCTTGGTCACCATACCGAGGTGCACAGATTGGGCCCACCCAGTAGAGCTACCATCTGCCTACTGTTGGTAAATTCAAATGTTGAGCAGCAAGTAACAACAGCTAAGGGCCTCACCCAGTAAGTAGCGCCACCCTGACCTGCTCACATTTTTGGTGTCAGAAGTGGGATCTGTGCTTAAGTGATCAGACACGCATTATTTTTTTAGGGGTTAGGCTTTTGTTAGGTTGCTTTAGGTTTGGTTAGGTTTCTTTTAGGCTTTGGATAGGCTTTGTTAGCGCATAGTAAGGATTGCATAGGTTGGTAATGATTTTAGGTTTTTGGCATCGGTAGGAAGCAATGTTAGGGAGTTTATTTTGTTGTAGGTTGATAGGAAGTTGTTAGGATATAGATAGTTTAGGTTGTTGTTTTTGGGTTTTGTTTTATGTTGTGGTTTCTCTATAGTCGGTAAAGTTTTTTTTATTGTCGTTGAAGTGTTAGGCCTAGAAGTTGATAGGATGCTAAGTATGTAGTTCTATGAGGTTGTCGGTATGGGCATCTGTAGATGAGTAGTATTTGTTGTTATGGTTAGGGTTGCTAGGTTAGGTCGGCAGCAGTGGCAGGAAGGATGCAGCGGTCCCAGTCTGAAGTTGAGGGGCCTCGGAAGGGCATGATCCGAGAAGTCTGCAGCTACCCCCATGCCTGCAGAGAGATGCCAGCCCAGCTTCAGTAGATGAAATTGCATGTCCAGAGTCAGCATCAGAAGATGACAAGTATTGGCCAGCTGTCTAGTGATAGTGGTCAACTTTTACAAACCAGATCAACAGACGACAATGCCCCTTTGTTGTAATTAGCTGTGTGGAGATTAATGGCAGTGAGTCCCAACAAGCGCCTCAACTTTACCAGATAGTAGGAGGGAGACCTGCCTTACAGTCCTTATCATCTGGTTGGTGAATTTGAACTATATTTGTGTTGATGTGAAACACTACACAGCCACCTCTGTGTTATATTAACAACTGGGCCAGTTTGTCCATTTAGGTCATCTGACAGCCCAGTTGCAACATTCAGTTTTGTGACCATTGCCACACCCTGAAAGGTCCTTTCCTGTAACATAATGCTATCAAGTCTACCTGAACCACCACTCCCTGGTGCCATGTGTTCTGGGTCAACCACTGGTTACTTCTACTGGGCAGCGGTAGAAGTCCGTCAAGAGACAGTGTACAGAGTGGACCTGTAATTTATTTTTTTCTCTTTTATTAATTATGTTTTGTTCTTTATATGTGTATGATTTAGCTACACTGTTTCTTTGTGTGGCTATGTCTTTTCATGCTTAATTATGGATGCATAATATTTTTAGTTTGTTCTTATCACGTCTTATGCTTATGTTTTTGTATAATGATATTTTTTTTGTATTTCCATGTATGCTTGACTAGTGGTGTTTGCATGTGTTGCAACCCAGTAGTTGATAGCAATACAAGTGTAAAAAAAATGTTTTGACAAAAAATAATGTAAAAGCTTTGCATAAATGTGTTCAAATATGGTAAATTGTAATCTTCCTTACTAAAGAGCATCCAGTGTTTGTTACATTAATAGTGTATAGTTGTAAAAGTGGTGTATTTTTATGAAAAAAACTACTTGCATAAATGATTTTAAAAATTAGATTTTTCGCTTTCAGAAAAGAAAAAAGTAGCCGTTGTATCAGAACTTTCAATGATCTAAAATATCATGATGTCATATTTTCATTTTCTCGTCTAGTTTCTGAGATCTAAACGGGACGTACGGACGGAAAGACAGGCCACACAAAACTAATAGCGTCTTTTCATCTTTCGGGGCCGCTAAAAAAAGAAAACGTGTTTGAGCATCTGTGTCTTGCTGCTGTCACTTTTTTTTAAAAGTTGTCTGCATTGAAAAAAATAATTCTTTGGTCGCGACCAGACCGCCCATTTGGTACCGGCCCACCGGGCATTTGCCCGTTTGCCCATATAGCCAGTCTGCCCCTGGTCAACATCCTTTTCTGTCCAGTTTCTGGCAGTGCGCACCTTCTGCATTATCTTGAATGGCGGTGCGCATAGCGGGGTTATAGCACTAATATGCATGTGAGACATGGAAGTCATCTGTCAAAATTGAGAACGACTAAATGCGGCTCAACAAAAATGGCTAAGACGGATTTTTGGAGTCTGTTGCACAGATCGGGTCTCAAACAAGGAAATCATATGCCGAACTGGGAGTCGAACACTTAGTGAGGTTGTAACAGAGCGTCGCATGAGGTTTGCTGGACATGTTCTCCGACAAAATGAACTACGCATACCAAGAGTTGCGATGACATGGAGGCCAATACGAGGAAAGCGCAAACAGGGACGTCCTCGTATAACTTGTCGCCACACCTTCATGGAGGACCTCAGAACAATGGACACCAGGTGGGAGGAGGCTTCAGACATTGCCAGTGAGGCCAGTGACAGATCTTTGTGGGAGACAGCTTGCCGCCCAATGCTCCGAACGGCTCGGGAGGACCTAAGTAATTATAAGGGAATCATGGCAAGATATCAATATATAGCCTGGGAACAAAGCAACGGTGGGTAATGCTAGTTTGTTTATTCAATACTTTTACTTTTACCTTTTTAAAAAAATATTTTTTTTGGCATGATAGAAAATATTTTAAAATATAACAAAAATAATGTTGTGATCATTTTGCGGGTGTCGGTCAGGCCTAAACTACTCAGAATTCACTAATAGGGACCATGATGTCATTTCATGTGACCGTATCTATTGCGCATGCGTCATAAGTAATAAACATACTTCCGATTTTATTCAGTGATGTTTATGCCGTACATTTGTTGAAACCATCGGAATTAAGAGTCTAGATCTAGAATCTAGTCTTGTTGACCAATTTACGAGATTTATTAATATTTGGACACCAGCGATGTCCGACTTTGATTCAAACCCCTTTGCTGACCCGAGGGCAAACAATCCCTTTTCAGTAAGCTTATAAATAGTCATAGTGCAAGACTTAGAAATTTAGATCTTTAATCTTATTATAATAGATCTAGATCATATGTATATCTAGATCAATCTCATCATCGACTCTAGAAGTTAGCTAGTCTAGAATATTTAATATAGACATAGATAGTATAATTACTAGATCTAGTAGAATAGAAACTAAAAAACTTACTTAAATTTAAATCATGATTTATTGATTATCTAAAATAAAAATTTAATCATAATCATATTCATACTCATACTCTAGGGAGGTGAAAATAAAAATCATCTTTGAAAAAACAATTTTTCGTTAGCACATCATTAAAATACTTTAAAAGAACTTTCCAATGGTGTATAAATTATGACTATGTTTAACATTAAGAAAGTTATGATCTTTTTTGTGCCGTTTTGACCTAACATTGGTTGACATGGAGAAAGTGAAATGAGAGCCTGTCGCTGGCTCAGCCGGCGAGACACACCCCCAAGGTCAAAAGTTTAAAAGTTGGAATTGAGTTTCGTAGACGATAGATCTACTTATTAAATAAGAAATTTAATAGTAGATCTAGTATTCTTAGTAAATTTCTAGCTCACAATTCTGATTTCATTTATATTTATGAACTTCAGTTGTTTAAAATGTAAATATTGATGAAATAAACAAATTATCGGGTCTAGATCTACAAGAAATGTCAGAGAGGCGGGGACAAAATGGTGGCGTTGTGATGGCAGAAAATAACAAAATATTTAAAAATTAGGATCAAAATCGCATGAATAGTTAAAAGTAATAAAACTTAAATCTAGAGAATCTAGTCATTCTAGTTTAGTTAGTAGTGTAGTAGTAGACTAGTACTGAGACGACTGAGTAGTAGTACTAGTAGTAGTAGTCTAGAGTCTAGATCTACTCTGGAATCTAGATCTATCTGATAGGGAGAGAACAAAAATCAACACCAATGAATAACTCACTCAAGTCAGGTGTACCTCAAGGAACAGTCTTAGGTCCTCTACTATTTTTAATTTACATAAAATTCATATAAATGATTTAACTTTAACTAATTGCATTAGACTAGTTCAGGGACAAAATTATTTGCAGACGATTGCATATATATTAGAGCAAAGTGCCACCTGGCAGCAAAATTTAGTTTGGATTTTTATGGCACCGTATGAGTCTGACCTATGAAAAAAC
>JAZGLO010004275.1:0-23702 GCA_036873155.1 Biomphalaria sudanica
CTGGTTGATAAATATACTTTTTATCTATTATTCATTTGTTATTAAGAACAAATTAATTGCTCTTGAAAAAAGTCATCAGCTTTATAAAGAAGGATAAACTCATGAAGAAAAAAATTAGCCTACCTTTAGAAGCTTCACATGTAAAGGATCACTGAATCTGACATAGAAAGACTTTAAGTAAGGTTCAAACATCCCCTGTTAAAAAAAAACAGACAAACGGTGCAGAAATTATCCTTTTTGTGGTTTTGAGCTGCCAAGTATTATTTTATTAACATGAAATGAAACCAATTAAAAATTCAAATTGTAAAGAAATATAATTTTTCAAATTTTTAAAATAAAAGTAATGGACAAAAAAATGTGTATGGTTAAAAATGATCAGTACATCACATTTTGTATTCTCCATTAGTTTTTAATGTGTCAGTCAAGTTATAAATGTTTCCAGCTCTCACTGCTTTGAAATAGCATAGATTTGGAACATGTATTTTTACACATTTAAATATTGTGAAGAGATGCAGCAAAGCAAACATAAGGAGGAAAAGAAATGTGTTAACTTCCTCTTTCAGGATAACAAATGTGGTAATGGTAAGTGTGACTGGCTGATTTTGACTTGCAACCAATTCAAGTTTTCATTATGACTAAACAAGAGGTGAAGACTAGGATTTTGAATTTCTTTAGAGTCCACCCAGCTCTAATAGGTAGGTACCCAACATTAGTTGAGGAAAACTAAGGCGGTTAGTCATTGTGCTGGCCACATGAAACACTAGTTAACCATTATCCACAAAACTGATGACCCGTACATCATCTGCCCTAGAGATTGCAAGGTCATATAGGGGAACTTTTGCTTTTTAAGAGGTGCATTATTCATTAAAATTGATAATTAGAAGTAGAAATCACTAATATAAACAATGCAATAATCCCCATATCATCATTAGATAAATAAATAACATATTTATGTTAAATACTGACCCTTCTCCTGTTGGTCATAGTAGCAATATTGCTCAACACAACATACTGAATCTCCCTGGGAAGTACAGTAAAATACACGTATAAAATATTTTGTCAAACTGATTTTTTTTTTTATTTAAAAAGATATCAAATCTAATGAATGGACAACTTTACTTGAAAAATTTACACATCTACCAACTAGACCAAACATAAATAGAAAAGTGAAACTTCTTAACTCAGTAATGTATGTGTTTAAAGTGAAATTGTAATAAAAATAGTAATTAAAATGTCCTGAGATGACACATTTGTCATTGTATGGAAATATATTTATATAATATATGTAAATATATATATACAAATGTATATTTTAAGATATTTTAGGACATTTTTATATGAAACTGCCCTAAATAATCAAGTTCTGTAAACATAGGCACTACTTTGTTAGTCTAAAGCCCTCGTCTGTGTCAATCAAAATCTTGATTGAATAAAAAAAAAGGCAGCTTTGAAAACTCGATATTATAGTAATTCACCTGTGACTTCTAAGCAGACGAATCAAACTTCTGGCTACAACACCAACTTCTGACTTGGGAGCACAATGATAATATAACTGTGCAACTGCCATTACAACCTAAATATGAGACAAAATCTTTGAGCTATTCTATACACTATTCTATTCTATACACTATTTTATGATTTATTCTATGGTTAACTAGATCACATTATAAAATACTCACAGCAGAGTTACGGCTATTGAGGAGAGGCTTTGATTGTCGTAGCAGAAGTCTATGATCAGAATCCATGACATATGTTATTGGCTTTTCACTTTTGCTTTGCTTACTATTGTCTTTTGTTTTTTCATTGTCTTCCGCATCTGACTCTTTATCAGAATCCTCATAGAAGGGTTGTTCACTCTCTCCTGTTGTCTCCTAGATGAGGAGAAAAAATAATTATATTCTTAAAAATAATGTTAGCTAAAATAAAATAACAAGTCAACATTGTCAAAACTGAAATATGAAATCAGGAGAGTTTAGTATATATAAATAAAAATATTATAACTTTCAAAATTTGTATTTAAAACATTTTAAAGCAAAGCTCAGAACTTACATCTTGATTAGGGGAAACAAATTGCATTCGACAATAGCGTGTTAGCATGTTTAAGATGACCACTTGTCCCCATTCCTCAACATCTACTAACAGAGTACACAATTTTCTATAGTTTTTGTGAATAAGATCAATCCTTTCAGGACAAATTTCCACAAAGGCTTGGATAGCACTTCCAGCAACCAACTGTTCAAAAATAAAATATGACATTTTTGTTGAAAATATGATACAATGTCATGATCTAGGATGATATAAAATTGTAAGGACTATTTTTTGAGATTATGAAAAAAGAATAAACAAAGATATAACTTACAGTAGTCTTATCAGCAAGCAATCTGTCCAGAACTTCTATCAACTGTTCTTTTGTTTCAGGATCTATGCTGTAAGAAATTATACAGAAATTCAATCTATTTCTCAGGCTGCATTACTTTACAATACTTTTAATCAAAGATGTTACAAATATATATCTATATGTGAAAATATAAGTTTTAAATAAACATAGATATAGATGAGAAAGACTTTTAGTCAAAATTGTTTTTATCAGTTTACGTAACACCTAAATGTTTAATTGTTAAATTAAAGATACCTATATAACTTAGGAATTGCATGAGCTGCTGTTTTTCTGACATAGGGAGACATATCCATTACTGCTTCTTTTATTGCTAACATCATAATAGGTGCTATCACTGGGACTCTGATACTTGATAAAACTCTTAAAGCGCTGGCTCTGATAAGTTGGTTTGGATCCTAAGAATGCAAGTAAAAAGAATTATACATCTCCAGATAAATGCTTCAGAATTTCTTTAGGTGATGTAGATATACAGGATTATTAGTGATTTCCTATCTTAAGGAGCTTTCTTTATGAAACAAACCTTTAGTGCTCGTTGAAAAGTGCTGATGGAGAGTAATGCCAAATCCTGCTGTTCTTCAGCATATCTAGTCAAATAAACATAAACAAGCTTCTTGACCTGAAACATTATCAGTAACAATTTGTCAAACCTTAATCAAATTTTTTAGAGAACTATATTTTTTTTTGTATGTGAAATACATTTCAATTTAAAAGTTTGGTCATCTGTAACCAACTCAAAAGATTTTTATACCAGATAAAAAAAAAAATTATATATATATTTTTTTAAAATTCTTAAGTGTATATAAAGTTCCTCTTTTAGACCTTGTAATATATAGGGAAGATGATGTAAAGGTCATCTTTTTCTGTGGCCCACAGTTAACGAGGATGTCATGTGGCCAGCACAATAACCAACTGCCTTTACTTTTCCCCAACTAATGTCAGGTACCCAATAGAGTTGGGTGGACTCAAAGATCCTGAAATAAAAATCCCAGTCTTAACCAGGATTCGAATCTAGGACCCCCAGTTCAGAAGCCAAGCCCTTTACCACTCAAACACCAGGCCTCCTGTTAAGTATATATATATATTTTTTTTTATTAAACAAATTAATGTTATTATATTGATGTATAATAATAATAATGTATTTGAATATTTGCATTATTATCTCTAAACAAATCATAACAGATTTATTAAATTCTACAATGAAATGACAAAGTTTTAACTTGATTGAAATTTAATCCCTTTAAATTCAATCCACAAAATAAATCCAAAATATGATATAAGAAAACACAAAAACAATTACAAATACAAGTATAATTAACTGCCTATATTGGACCTCCACTGACTGTACTGGTCTTTCTTTTATAGTATTTTAAGAAATGCCTTTCAAGAGACCACTCTAACCTTTCTTTAAATATTCTTTCTTTCTGGCCAGTTTGACTAATTTTTATTTATATTGGTCTAGATTATTTACTACCAATCTAAAATATTTTTTTTTCTTTCTGATCTACTTTGTTAAAATGTGCCCTTTGGATCAAATAACTTGCTTTCTAAGTGTAAACAAAAGTGTAAAGAAATCTAATAGTGCATGATAAAAATATGAAAAAGTTAAAACAAAATTAATTAAGAACATTTATGTTCATTACTTTAAAAAAAAAGGTTACCTCAAGATTCTTGGACACAACATTTTTTACCACTGGAGGAAATAAATCTGAAGCATCTTTGCCTTTAGCTACCATCTACACAAACAAATCTCAAACTTAATAGTAATATCTATACAGATTTCATGCATAATTTTTTACATACCATTGTACGCAATTTTAAGAATAATGATAATTTATGATAATTGTGTACTCACACCAATGATTCTTTTCATTGCCTCCAGTTTAAGACTGTCTTTATTACTGTCCAACATTGTTTTTAAATCTTCATGTCTGAAAAACAGATTGAAACAATGTAAAATTATGATTCATATAAATAAAAAGACTTTTTGATGTGCTGATTAGTAAATAATTTTCAAATAATGTATGGCACACATAGTATTGAATGGAAGATTAGTTGAGATCAACATGGAATTAAAGATAACTGTGTGAACACTATCTTTGTGTTTATTTTGTCTTGTTGAGACTTACATTAGTCTAAAAAAAAAAAAAGGATAAAAGGCCAGATCTATCTGTTTGATGCTATTATTGTTGCTCTTTGACCATGTTTTAAAGGAAGTGGATATGTAAATACATGACGTAAGGGAAATTTTTTAAAAATTGACTTAGTGGAAAAGGAAGAAAATATGTTTTAAAAATTTAGAAAGTTTTAATTTTTGTGCTAATTCTATTTATACTTTATATATAGACTATAGCCTTTTGGGGAAATACCTAAAATAATTACAAATGATTAATAGAAAGGAAGTTGAGTAGTGAGAGAAGGTGTCAATTACTTTTAAAAATTACAAGTATAAGAATTATGCTCTGACTTGTTGTTGTTGTTTTTTTTGGTACTTCTTAAAGAACTCCAACTTAGGTTTAGCATATTCCTAACTAGTCATAAAAGTTATCTCTATTTGTCCACTTTCATTTCACTAACATGTCAGTAACATTTGTATCCCTACTAGATATAGATCTAATTTTTAGTAATAGACTAAACAATTATTTTATTTTGATACACAAATAAAAAAAATTATTTACATTCTATATAGATAGAGTATTAAATATCAAAAACTATTATTAAAGTTTATGCTATTTTTAAGCTCCATCTTTTACAGCTTGGTAAAGGTTTGATCTTTAAAAAAAGTGAAAGTGTCTAAAAAAAACAACTCTTAAGTCAGGGTTGGTATTTTATATTCATGTGTCAATATTGGCAAACAGTTTTTTTTTTCCATGTCAATATTATAGATTGCTTATCAAACGTATTGAACACAGTAAACTGATAATATTTAAAACAAATTATTCAAGCTTCAAGTCATTTTTCATGTACACAAGACATTGCTTTGTTGTTATCACTCATTCCATGCTGTTCATCTCTCTTTCTGCTTGTGAAATTGTAAAAAGATGAATGAATATGATTCAAGTGAAAATATCAGAACAAGGACCTCTGGATAGTAAAACTGTAAATGTTTGATATATCTAGAGAGAGATATGTTCAACAGTTTTTCCCAATTTTAAACTAATAAGACTCTAAAATAATGATTAACAGTGAACATAGAATAGACTAAACTAGACATCAATAATGAAAATCAAGTGAAAATTGTGATTGAACATTTAAGATAGGATCATTTTTTTCATGAACTCACTTTTTGAAATCACTTGTAAAAAATCCACTGCTAGCTGGATCTGTGCTTACATCTCCTCCGTCCCCACTTCCAGTTGAGCTTGGTGGTCTATCATTTGCATAGGAGGCTTGGAAACCATTCCCAGCCATTATGTCAGTATTTAGCAGCTCTTTTTTTTTTTTTAGATTTGTCTACAAGAATGTATACTATACCTGTCTCTAGAGATGTGTGAATTGTGTAGTTACAGTGTAGAATCTAGATAGAAGTTCCAACAATATAGATTAGATAAATTCATAGATTATCAAACTTTTAAAACATCTTAATAATAAAATATTCTAGTGATCAATCTTTTAGGCGTAGCTCTGGATCTAGAACTATGATCTAGCTAATCTAGAGTACCCTACTCTCTCTAGATCTCAAGATATTGAGTCTATATAAAAGTGTAGTGTAGTCAATGTAGTGTAGTATTGTCTATGCTATACTTATCACTCTAGCAAAAGGTCCCAATTTGGATGAGTGGGGCATGACTTCTTTATGGGGAGCTGTGTACAGGAAAGCGCTCCCAGAAGGGTTAATACAAGCATTACAAAGACACCCTTAAGAGCTCCCTCAAAGAGTGTGATGTTGACATCCACAGCTGGGAAAGACTGTCTCTAAATGGCTCCTCATTGAGTGAAGATAGTCAGTCTCAAGACACAAGGCAAAGACAGAAGCCAGCATAAAAGAATGTGGAACTATCAAAAGACAGAGAGATGAAGCAGGCTTATTAGCAGTAGCCCAGCTTACCCATGCCATGAGTAGCTCAGTAGAGCAACAGGAATAGACTAGAATAGAATTATTATAAATATATTATCTGAGAATGAGTTACACAGAGTACATCTAGTCTTAAATCTCAATCTAGATCTAGACTCTGGTCTCTAATTAAAGAAATTAAATATCTAAATGATCATCTAGATTTTGATTATATTTAAACTACCACCTTGACCCACTGGCTATGAAATTGATTTATTTGCAGGTTACATTTAAACTATATATACTGAATTCAAGTATCACATCCTCTCCCTCTGTCTTGATTTGTAGTAAATGTTTTTTAATAAACTATTTAAAGTTAGTCCAGTATTATAGGGTTAAATATGATATCTAGATCTATATTACTATTATATATATATATATATATATATATATATATATATATATATATATATATATATATATATATATATATATATATATATATATATATATTACTATAACTAGAATATAAGTAGATCTAGACCTAGATCTATATTATTCTATCTTTATATTTATATTCTATATCTATAGTAACTGACGCCAATCGAACACCATCATGATCACCCCACTGTATTTTTTAAAATTCTCCTTTATTTCGAAGGTTATGACGAAACTAGTCCATTCCTATTGTGCATCATCCATTTCTTTATAGTTTAGATATATTTAGTTTCATTTTCACCTGGGGAAATTTTTTTTAGTTATATTCAAAGTGCATTGGTATAAAAACTTCACTTTTCTTTATATCTTGGGAAGAGTGAAGAAAGTCACGGGTTAAGTGTATTTTTTAATTCCAGCTCAACAAAACCAATATATCATCCTTCTAATCAGGCTGAGAAATATTTGCAATTATTTGTTGAAATCGTCCCTTGCTACCCAAACATGAAAATTGAGGTTAAATTAGGGAGTGTTTGAATGATGTAAGCAATCTCAGCTTCGTAAAGAATCAAACACCATTTTAATGTTAAAAATACACATCAAAGGGATATCACTCAAAGAAGACAAAATATTTAAACTACATTTTTTTTGTATTGTTATTTTTCAAAATAATGTAATGCAAACTACAAATATAAATTACTTATGTGTTGCTATTTGTATCAGTTATTAGTGGTTTACAGTAAATGTGCTATTTTTTTTAAGTAGATAGATTTACATTGATATGCACAAATTGCACTTATTTTAAAATCACGATTTTATGACACATACTTTGATGCTATTAATATTAAATTACAGTCAATGAGAAGACCAATATGTATCCAGTTGTGTTTTTTTTTCTTTTCAGATGCCTCACTTTTTTTAGCTCTGAATTATGTGTTATAAACCAATACCTAGCACATGAACTTGATTTGTTAAGAGAGATGCGCCATTCTATTTAGCTCTGTATCATGTGTTAAAACCAATACCCAAAGCATGTACTTGATGAGAAGAAATGAAGGGGGAGATATAGAATGTAGATATGGTATTTTAAAATTAAAATGTCTTTGGCAGGTGGGGGGAGAAACAGTCAAGACACAGTATCAAGAGATCATCAATAATTGATTGACCATTAAAATGTGATGTCAGCCTCAAATATAGAGTCAGTGGTGAACTCCAACATAGATGAGAGTAAAGGCATCCAGAGACTATCCCTCTTGAAAAAATTAGCTGGCACAGATTGGGGAGCTAATCACAACATCATGAGAAAGACATATACCATTTAGTTACCTGTACTAGAATATGGTGCCACAGCATGGGGCTCAGCAGCCCAAACCAAATAGACAAGGTTCAAAATATTGATCTAAGGATAATGACAGGAGCAATCAAAACAACAGTTGAACACCCATAAGAGCTATGGAGGAAACCGCTGCCCTGATCTCTCTGGATGAAAGAAGAGAAATAAAAATCCTTTCCCAATTCACTAAATTGGAAACCTTGGAGAGGCAACCACTCAGAACAAAAATCCACAAAACTGGCACAAAAAAACATCTCAAAAGGACCAATTTCATACAGGAATCTCAAAACCTAAAAAAGAAACACCAACTTGAAAAAATTACTCTGGAATCCTCGATACACTATAATGAATGTCCACCCTGGGACGAAAGCATAACATAAATAGAAAATCTGATTACAGACCAACAGAGCTCAAGGAAATAGTGAACTGTTTTCTACAAACCAATTATCCTAGCAATCAGTGGATCAGAGTTTACACGGATGGCTCATCCCATAAGCCACCACAAATGGAGGAGCTGGAATACTTATCGAATGGCCAGATGGAGGAAAACTAGACAGTCACAGAGCAGAAAGGGAAGCACTAGCACTAGTTGCTACCATGCTAGCAAATCACCCAAGTTCCCCACACAGTCAGATTGTCTTTCTAACCGATGCAAAAACAACCCTCCAAAGCTTGTAAAACTCTGATTCTTCTTATATTAAAAACCTCAGAACAGCACTTACAAAGCTCAAAAACAACAGCAAAAAAACTGTTATTCAAAGGATACCTGCTCATATACAACTAGAAGGAAATGAGAAGGCTGACTCACTCGCCAAGAGTGGGAGAACTAACTCACAAATAAACTCTGCACTCTATCCAGAAGAATTGAAGAAATTAATTGTAAATAAAATAAATGAGAAATGGACGAGCTCTCATCCAAATCACAAGAAAGATGACGCTTACTATAAGCTATCCCGACAAGACCACCATCTAATCTTTTGACTCAGGACTGGACAGAACAGAATGCGACAACACATGTACCGGAAGCTCAAAATTGGAACCAGTGAAATCTGCCCATTTGGAGCATCACCAGAGAATGCCGACCAGGTCCTGCAAAACTGCTCTCTTTACCAAGAGGCCTGTATAAGACATTGGCCCCAAAACACCCCAACAGAAAGAAAACTATATGGAGAGATCACTGATTTGGAAACCACTGCGCAGTTCATCTCATGTATTGGTCGTCATCTGAACACTCCAACATAACAATGAGAATGAAGAAGAAGAAGAAGAAGAAAGAGTCAGCTGTGCTTCTAGACCTAGACGTGTGGTGCCGAGTCTATACAATTATTTTTTTTCCTATAATGTGCTACAAAGGCACGTTACTCCTTTGAAACATATAATGTCATCACAAATGGATAAAATAATAACGACAACACATAAAACTCTCTTATTCTGCCTACACCCCCTTTCCCGGGATTCTCCTTACACAATTTCACTTTCCAACATTCACACATTTTCAGTGCAAGTAACAATTTCAAGACTCAATCCAAGCGCAGCCATTAGACTAACACACAGCAAAAAAGGGTCAGTGATAGCGCAACACACAGGCCATCAACACAAGCCCCAAAACATTGTTCAAGTTGTACTGAGAAAAATGTTGAGGGGAAAGAGAGAGGAGCCAATCACTGATCGATCGAGTACCAACGGTCAAGCCACTAATTAGGTCACAAACACTAAGGGAGCTGGAAGTGTATTATAGATACGTTGTTTGTGTGTGTGTGTGTAACAAATACTAAGCTCTAAAATATGTCTTTTGGTCAACCAGGTGGCTTGGGGAGAGCGGATTTATCTAGATCTATAGGTAACACAATTCACAGGCTACCATATAGCTTTTTAGCCCACCCCCCAAACCGAAAAATATCTAGCACTGACTTTAGGGATGTTACATACAACGAGCAATCTAGATACGTATAGCCATGCATGTTTTATTTTTAGGTCAACCAAGTAAACTGTTGTGTCTTCTAATATCTTGGGGAGGTCAGGATTATTGTTTACCAAAGCTTATTAGGCACTCCCCAAAAAAAAATAATATAATAATATGGATTTATAAAGGGCCTTATATCTCAAAATAGTTTTAGGGCCTTTTCAAGACATTCAACTAAATAAGTACTGGTACGGTAATATGTCAGTAATGCGTTACTGGGCTTAGCACCTTACACTTATGTGTATCGTTGATTTCTTAGCAGAGATGGGCAATATAGAGCATGGGAAAATGACTTTAAAGACCTTTCTGTCTTGACATTTTGTAAAAAAAAAATGATTTTTTTTTTACACAACAAAATTTAAAAGATTATAACACTTTTAAAACACCATACATCTCATATGTTCGAGAGATTCTTAAGATGCTCAATTCTTGAAAGTAGCGGTAAAACGATGTTTTAAACTTTATGTTCCTGAAAGCATCGACCTGACCCACTATAACATCAAATATAATTTTAACTATGAGTAGTAATACAATAAAACATATCAACTTTTTTAGAACAAGTTGATGAGGAGTTCATAGATATAATCAATTTTTTCCTAGGTCTAATCCTTACAGTAGAGATACACAAATTCAAACATAAAAAATGTCGGCGACTGAACTTAACTTGTTCGATTGGTGTCAGCAATTGACTGTCAGTTACTCTATAATCTATATCTAGATCTAAAATTCTAAATCTAATATATGAACTGTCTTAAAATTATATTACTATGACTACTATTATCGGCACTATCTATGTCTATAAATATTCTATAGTCCATCTAATCGTCTATAGTAACTATACTATAAATATAGTATAGAAGTATAAAAAACTATAAATGACTTATGACTATATAGATTTATAGTTAAATAGATCTAGACTTTTCTTAGTAATCTTAGTACTTTGACTCTAGTCAGTCTAGTTCTAGATCTAGACTCTTATTAGAGTTATGAGTGACTGGGCTGGTATAACTTCCCATCGAAGTCTTCTAGACTAATATTATTATTAATACTAATCTTCTACTTAGATTTAGATCTAGTCACTTAGTCTTAGGACTTAGACTTAGAGTAGTCTACTACTCTTAGTAATTTAAATTATAAATTAGATATAGTATCTAATAGATAGATCTAGTTAAATCTAGCAAGACTAGTAGTACTAGTAGTAGCAATTATACATAAAACACTGAACCATAATCTTCAAATACAAAATTTAATAAATACTCTGAAAGACACAAAGATAAAAGCACATTCCTCGTCCCATATGCTAGGACAAATTTGTACAAATACTCCTTCTTCCCTAGTGCTATTAGAGCATGGAATGGGTTGCCTGAGCTAGCCAGAAAAAACAGTGACTTGGCAGAAATTAAGTCATTGGTTAATATGCATGACTAAATGCATGACGCGTAGGACATAATCATCTTCTTTTTTGAAGTAACGTCTGTATTATATAAGATAAGACTCTAGTCTAGTACTACACACTCTATTATATACTGAGTCTATTACTAGAATACTAGATCTACTATCTAGATCTAGTAGTAAGCTAAGTAAGTAAGTAAAGTAGGTTATACAGGTCAGGTTATACTAGTTTAGTAGTTACTAGCCTTACTTAGTTACTAGGTATCTCACTATCTCTAGTACATAGAGAGTCCTATTATAGATCTACTTATATATTATACTATAATTTATAGTTATACTACTATAAATATAATATACTTTATTATATAGACGATAGTCCAGTAGTTATTTAAATTTTAAATTATAGATCTACTATCATCTTGATTTGTGATCTACTTTACTATCTACTCATCTAGATGATAGATCTATAGTTATAATTATAATAATAGTATACAGACTTACAGTATACTTAGAAGATCTAGATTCTATATAAATTAGATTCAGATCTAGATCAATATTATTCTATATCTAGATCTATAGTTATAGATCTACTCGGTCTTGTGTTCCTTTGATCTAGAATACAGAGTCACAGAGATCTATATCTAGATCTAAATCTAAAGTATTCTAAAGTCTACCTTAAACATAACTAAGGCGGAAGTTGACAAAACGTAGAATCTAGATTTAGATTCGGAAGTCACAATGCACAGCCCAAGTCCCTTAACTATTGCTATTCTTTAATATAAAAAAAAATCACTATAATATAACAATATTAAAATTGTACGATTAGAAAAAAACAAAACAAAAAAACTCCATAGTTTAGAATATAGATCTGGATCTAGGTCACTCATCATTAAGTCTATAGCTGATTTATGATATATTTTCATTAGTAGAAGTTTAACGTTTACAAAAGCCTTATGTAAATACAATTAGTATAAAATAAATAAATGTTTTCTAATTAAATTGGAAATCCCTACAATCATACATATATATATATGACTTGCATTTATAAACTTTTCTATTGCGTATTCACTACATTCATGTGCATAGGCCTACTTGTGGAGATCATCTCTATTAGACGTGCGGACCGGCAGAGGAGCGGATATTACCTCAGACCACTACCTTGTCAGTGACAAATGTAAGCTCCGACTGAAACGACGACCAAAACGAGCCACACGACCCCGCCCATTTAATGTAGACAGGCTCAAAGACTGCAATATTGCAGCACAGTTCCAATTGAAAATAAAGAGCCTCTTCGAGACTCTTGTTGAAGAAGAGTGGGCCAACTGCAGAGATACCACTATTGAGTGCGCGGAAAAAGTCATCGGAAGGAGGCGAGGTTTATACAAGGAACAGTGGATACAAGACAGAACTTGGAAATTGATAGATGAGAGGAAAGATTCCAAACGTAGACGAGACCAGAAAAATGAAACAAAGGATCGCAGCCTAGCGGAAGAAGCCTATAGGGAAGAAGATATGAAAATAAAGAGAAGCTGTCGGCGAGATAAACGGGAATGGATTGAACAGAAGGGTCAAGAGGCACAAGCACCTGCATGCAGAAATGACACAAGGACTCTCCATCGTAATGTCCGAGATCTCACTGGAGCAAAGAGTGGACATGGAGCACCGATAAAAGACAAGCAAGGGAAAACTTTGCTAACGAAAAAAGAACAGGATGTAAGATGGGTAGAGCACTTTAAAGCGACCCTTAACCAACCTGACTTACACATTCAAGGACCCCTCTCCGGACAATGATCTCAAGAGCAAGATAGACCCAATAACTGCAGAGGAGGTTACCATGGCTATTGCAGTGCTAAAGAACAACAAAGCACCAGTGCTAGACATGGTGTCAGCAGAAATGCTAAAACATGGGGGGGGGGCAGTGCATTGTTAACAGAATGACTGATCTCTTAAATCTCTGTTGGTGAACTTCTAAAGTCCCTGATCACTTTCAAAAAGGAGTGTTTGTAAAGCTTCCAAAAAAAAGGGGCAACTTGGCAGACTGCAACAATTGGAGGGGCATTACTCTCCACTCTGTCCCGGGCAAGGTTTCATCACTGTTTTGTTGAGACGGCTTCAAGTCTGTAGCGGAAAGGCTTAGAGAAGAACAAGCAGGCTTTCGAAGAGGCAGATCATGTGCAGAGCAGATCTTCGTTCTACGAAATTTCACAGAACAAAGTCTCGAGTACCAACAACGGCTAGCGATCAGCTTCGTAGACTTCAAGAAAGCGATTGATAGTGTCCACCGAGAACACTATGGAAAATAGTTAGAGAATACGGCATCCCAGAAAAATTCATCCAGATCCTACGACACCCATACAGTCAATCTAGTTGCTGCATTAAAACAGAAGAAGGAACAACCGAGTTGTTGTTTTTTTATCATCGAGACAGGTGTGAGACAGGGGTGCATCTTATCTCCCTTCCTCTTCCTCTTAGCCATTGACTCAGTGGCGTAACTACCAATGTGCGGGTGGTGCGGGCCGCACAGGGTGCCAAGTGGAGAGGGGCACCAAAATTCCCCCAGTGTGTATTAATTTCCTATTTCCCTGAGCGTTTCAGTAAAAACGACTAATTGTATGGACACAAACAAACATAACTACTGTATTTTAAACATGAACTAACGATTTATAAACTAGTCATGTCGCTATTTTGTATCATGTCCATGACTATTTCTTCAATACAATGTAAGCTATAGAACAGTTTGAATCTAATCTACTAGATTTACTTCGGACACACGGTACATGTTGTTACTACACTGATCAATGCTCTGTAATATAAAGAAGAAAAAGATATGCCAAACTTTTTTTACTTCATTGTTTAGTCCATTGGTTTAATCTAGATATTGCGTTTACCAGAGTCCACCGACTA
This sequence comes from Biomphalaria sudanica, assembly GCA_036873155.1. NCBI lineage: Eukaryota > Metazoa > Mollusca > Gastropoda > Planorbidae > Biomphalaria > Biomphalaria sudanica. Next base: position 14,417 of record JAZGLO010004275.1, read on the forward strand.
TAGGCGAGCTGTTATTGGGTATGAATTAACTGAACAATTAAAAGCAACAAAGCAAGATGAGACGGTTATCCAGGAAAAAAAATGATGAGGCCGACATCCTGGATGATGAAAAAGAAGAAAATACTTCAATACCGCAGGTTCTAGAGACTTAAGGACAGCACACAAGCATGTTTTTAGCACACTCCTTAAAAATTCATACTGAAGAAGCTGAACCATCAGACAGTGTAAACAATACAGAAAGCAGGATAATAATCTCAAGACTGAACGACATTGGAGATTGGCCTGATGCCATCACAGATAAAATTCGCATACACCTTGTCACTCAAGGATCTGAAACAGTTCCGATCCTTGGACAGTCAATTCAGAGAGGCGTATAGACATCAAGAATCAGCAAAAGGAAAGGCTAGAAAGCTTTCAAAGGCTTGGTTTTTCCGGCAAATGTCAAACGGCGAGAAAGTTCTTAGAAAGTGTAATGTGTTATTCGCTAAAAATCTCAACAAGATCAAGTACCAAATCTTCATTTAAATCCAAAGATGGATAAATTAAGTGGTGGAGGTTATCCCCGAAAATAGAAAAACATGAGACCAGCAGAGCTCAGATTCAGTCATCGCTTGCTTGGAGGGAACTTGAAGTTCGCCTGAGAGTATGGAACAATATTGACAACAAGGCCCAAGATTCGATTATACAAGAGACGAGAACCTGGAGAGTTAGTAAAATTACTATCAAAGTACGGTCCACTCTTGAGGGAGCATGTGCTTCAAACTAAGCTTTGTTCCAGACCGAATACATACATGTCTCCACAAATACAATATGAATTTATTACAATATTGGGGGATCACGCTAAAAAACAAATCATACAGCAAGTAAAACAAGCCAAATATTTCTCTATTATTTTTGACAGTACACCTGACATCTCAAAGCTGGATCAAACTTTCCAAATTTTACGGTACGCTGTCATGGATAATGACGGGTGCAGGTTTGTGAGTCTTTTGTTGACTTCATCGACACAAAGGACAAGCATGCTGCTGGAATCGCTAGATGATTCTAGAGAAACTGCGTTCGGATGGCTTAGACATAATGGACTGCAGGGGTCAAAGCTATGATAATGCTGCGGTCATGAAATGTCAAAACTGCGGTGTCCAAAAACGTATTCTACAAGTCACTATTCATTGCCTGCTCAAACCATTCTCTTAATTTAGCAGAAATTCGAGCTGCTGAAGCTGAAGTCGATTCGGTAACATTTTTTGGTACACAGGAATGTTCACACTCCCTTTTCTCAACTTCAACACACCGCTGGGATATCCTCATCAAAATAACCTGAACTAGCCTTAAACGTTTAGTTGAGACCCGCTGGAGCGCCAGAGGAGAAGCCGTCAAGATGGTTAGGGATACATTTTCTAAAATTATAGAAACTCTGGAGACATTAACTAGCAGAGATGAACATTCATCGACTAGATCTGAAGCAGGTGGATTATTTGTTGCTATTCAGTCTTTTAATTTTCTCACCTATCTTGGATTTTGGGTTCATGTATTAACTGAAATTAATGATGCGCAATTCTACCTTCAAAAACAAGGATTGTCTATTCGAGACTGCTCACTCAAACTAAAAACATTAGAGACATTTTTAAGTAGTAATCGAGAGGACATCGCTGAAGCCTGCATTACCTTTGCCGAAAGCGTGTGTTCAGATCTGAGAATCAGTACAGAACCTCAAAAACGTGTTGGCCATAAGAAAAAGATGCCTGGTGAGAAAAGTGAGTACTCTGTACTTACACACAAAGAAGAGCTACGAAGGGAAATTTATTCTATCTTGGACAGGATTGTTCAAGAAATAATCACCCGATTCGAGCAACTTCATGATGTAGGAGATAGATATGAATGTTAGTCGCCTTCCCAGCTATTAAATACTCAGGTCGAAATCAATCTCGATAGTACTCCTAGCGACATTGATAGAAACGAATTTCTACTGAAGCCAAAGAGGCTTCAACGAATTTCCAAAACAAGGACCTGTTGAGCTCTTGAATTTTATAAAAAAAATATCAGCTAGATTATTCAGTCCCGAATATCGTCATCATGATTCGAATATTTTTGATTATTGCGGTAAGCGTCGTTACATGCGAGAGAAGTTTTTCCAAACTTAAACTGATCAAGAATTACTAGCGATCAACGATGACAAATGTACGACTTACTAATTTGGCCATTTTGTCCATTGAACAAGAGCTGGTGGAAAAAAATTGATTTCGATAAAATTATTGATACTTTTGCTAGCAAGAAATCGCGTAAAATTCATTTATAGTTTGTTTATGTAAAAGTGATTTTTTTTTGTATTAACAATATTTGATTAATGAATACATATTATTTTGAACAAAAAAGTAATGTTTTGCAATGTCATTATTTAGTTAGTTGTTTTTTTTTGGGGGGGGGGGGGGGCATCAAGATGAGGGACCGCACCAGGCATCATATACTCTAGCTACGCCACTGCATTGACTACATAATGAGGAGAGCAATGAATCAGACTGCCTTTGGTATTCCATGGCGTGAACAAAACCGAACGACGGACTTGGACTTTGCCGGTGACGTTGCACTACTTGGGGCTACAAATAAATGCATACAAGAAATGACGGAGAGCCTAGATAGAGAGGCACCCAAAATTAGCCTCCGCATAAACTTGGATAAGACTCAAATTTTGCGAGTGGGATATAAGGCAAGGGTTGCCCCCGTCAGACTTGGCGAGTCAAAGCTTGAAGAGTTGGACAAGTTCACATACTTTGGCAGCATCATAACAAATGATGGGGATGCCTACCATGATGTATCGTGCCGAATAGTAAAGGCAGGGAGCATTTTCCAAAGCCATTGGACAAAAATACACCTTCTCAACACAATCGTCATCCCAATAGAAACATATTGTAATATCTTGAGGGAGACAATTCAATGAGGTAACGATGTTCATTTATAGGAACATCACAAGTACATAAAACAACATCTGTCTTTAGCACATCATCTTTGTTTCGGCTCTCGACTTGGGCGGAAATCATTCTCTCTCCAAATGTCAACATTCTTTTCTGTATAGTTTCTGGCAGTGCACACCTTCTCCACTATCTGGAATGGCGGTGCACATGGCGTGGTTATAACATTGCCCCCTTCTTAGCGCTTTTCGTCCCGAAAAGAAACAGTGCCGTGGAGGTTCGACAGTTCAGGTGGAGGTCGATCAGTGGGAGTCACAGGTGGCAGGGAGCGTGTTCCTCACGAAGTCATCTGCACTGTTCTCTGCGGTCGTCGCTTTCTTTTCTTCCAGTTGGCCAGTCTGTTCTTAGGACGATGACGTGATCGTTTGACACATAGAGAGATAGTATTGAGCACTGTTTTTGTCAACACAGCCGTTGATCGGACACTCTGTTTCAGCAGACCTTCCCGACAGACGCATCTCAAGGGAGCTGCAGGTTCACATGAAGCCAAGTTGCAAACAAAGTCCAATGCGCCGCAGTTATCACCAGCCAACAGTCTCACGTCCAGGAGATATGCATTTTCAAGTTCGAGTTGCAGAGGTCTTCCTCTTGTCAGCTCAGATTTTGCCTGGATTGATTGACATTCGTCTATGCCAATGTCGATGATGACAGTAGAAGTACACATGCCCTGTTGGTGTTTTCCTTGGCATCTACATTCTCTGTGTGAATTGCCGTAAGTACAGTTCGTGCTTAACTTCTGGATGCAGTTGTCAAGCTTCGAATTTCTTTCGTGAGAACCGGCAGAGGTCTTTAAAGTCCACAGCTACAGGCTTGGACGCAGACCCAACGTTGTCTTGGTCTGCTCAGCTCATTGAGGTACTCGTTGCAGGTATATCAGGAACAAACGCTTCAGGCACATAACAGACTTCAGTTCCTTCATTTGTCTCTTTCCTTTTGATTCGGTACATCCCGTTGATATCGTTGCAGCAATCGTTGTCACATTTTTTCGTCTTGAAATTCACACCCACAAGACTTGCCCACAACACAGTCACAGCGCTCCAATCCCCAGCGCCTCCATCACCACTGTTTGTGCAGCCACAATTTGTGTGTGTGTTAAAGTTAATTCCTATTAAGTATTGTTAAAGAGCTTCCTCTTCCTAGTTCTCATTTTTATGTTGGAGCGTTCAGATGACTAGACCAATATATGAGATTTATTATATCTGTTAAAGAGCTAATTGTCACCCCTATTTTTTTTCTGCGTTAAATCAATGTTTTCTAACATAACCTCTCTCATCCCTATTTTTCGTTAACTGACAATGGAACCATCAAAAGAAGGAATGAGGGAAGGAGCAAAAACAAATGGGCGTGCCATCAAACGTCCATGACGACCAGCAAAATGGTTAGGCCAAACACGATCTCAAAGACATCAAAGTGGTGTTGAAGTTCATGCCGCTGGCATAGCAAAAAGTACGGTCTAATGTTTTGCAAATGATAATACATGTACGTAGGCTACAGTGTATAGTGTAATTTTTTTCATATTCTTGTTGTAATAATTATTAAAAACAAGGTTACAAAGACAGTTTGTGTGGAAACACAAACTCAAAATCGGCCCCCGAAGTGGTCCACCCAGGCAGGTAAAAAGGCATGTTTCAATATTTTCAGAAAGAACATCAGAAGGAAATTCTACCAAAGACAAATGACAAAGAAAAATGGAGAAAAAAGATTAACATATCGTGTGTCGTACCCCAGCGGTCCAGCAGACCAAAGGATAGGTGAAAGTGAATGTGAAGTTAGATGTGAACCTGGTCTAACTGATGTCTTATAATGAATATCTAATTGATCTAATTGTTTTGTAAAGGGTTAATCTCTTATTCAAATTCTCAAGAAAAAAACATTTCTGTAAAAAAAAACAACCTTTGGTTGAGTATTCAGTGGCCATTGTGTAGAGCAAGAGTTAACGCGATCTTATCTTATCTTATATAATACAGACGTTACTTCAAAAAAGAAGATGATTATGTCCTACGCGTCATGCATTTAGTCATGCATATTAACCAATGACTTAAATTCTGCCAAGTCACTGGTTTTTCTGGCTAGCTCAGGCAACCCATTCCATGCTCTAATAGCACTAGGGAAGAAGGAGTATTTGTACAAATTTGTCCTAGCATATGGGACGAGGAATGTGCTTTTATCTTTGTGTCTTTCAGAGTATTTTATTAAGTTTTGTTTTTGGATTTGAAGATTATGGTTCAGTGATAATTTGAAAAACTACTTATTAATTGTTGTTTTATATTCTGTCCAACTTATATGCATAATAAATAGATTTTTTGTCTGTAATTGTAGTAGTTAGTATAACAGAACTTACTTAACTTAGCAATACAAGTGTAAAAAAAAATGTTTTGACAAAAAATAATGTAAAAGCTTTGCATAAATGTGTTCAAATATGGTAAATTGTAGTCTTCCTTACTAAAGAGCATCCAGTGTTTGTTACATTAATAGTGTATAGTTGTAAAAGTGGTGTATTTTTATGAAACAAACTACTTGCATAAGTGATTTTAAAAATTAGATTTTTCGCTTTCAGAAAAGAAAAAAGTAGCCGTTGTATCAGAACTTTCAATGATCTTAAATATCATGATGTCATATTTTCATTTTCTCGTCTAGTTTCTGAGATCTAAACGGGACGTACGGACGGACGGACGGAAAGACAGGCCACACAAAACTAATAGCGTCTTTTCATCTTTCGGGGCCGCTAAAAAAAGAAAACGTGTTTGAGCATCTGTGTCTTGCTGCTGTCACTTTTTTTAAAAAGTTGTCTGCATTGAAAAAAATAATTCTTTGGTCGCGACCAGACCGCCCATTTGGTACCGGCCCACCGGGCATTTGCCCGTTTGCCCATATAGCCAGTCTGCCCCTGGTCAACATCCTTTTCTGTCCAGTTTTTGGCAGTGCGCACCTTCTGCATTATCTTGAATGGCGGTGCGCATAGCAGGGTTATAGCACTAATATGCATGTGAGACATGGAAGTCATCTGTCAAAATTGAGAACGACTAAATGCGGCTCAACAAAAATGGCTAAGACGGATTTTTGGAGTCTGTTGCACAGATCGGGTCTCAAACAAGGAAATCATATGCCGAACTGGGAGTCGAACACTTAGTGAGGTTGTAACAGAGCGTCGCATGAGGTTTGCTGGACATGTTCTCCGACAAAATGAACTACGCATACCAAGAGTTGCGATGACATGGAGGCCAATACGAGGAAAGCGCAAACAGGGACGTCCTCGTATAACTTGTCGCCACACCTTCATGGAGGACCTCAGAACAATGGACACCAGGTGGGAGGAGGCTTCAGACATTGCCAGTGAGGCCAGTGACAGATCTTTGTGGGAGACAGCTTGCCGCCCAATGCTCCGAACGGCTCGGGAGGACCTAAGTAATTATAAGGGATCCATGGCAAGATATCAATATATAGCCTGGGAACAAAGCAACGGTGGGTAATGCTAGTTTGTTTATTCAATACTTTTACCTTTTTAAAATTATTTTTTTTTGGCATGATAGAAAATATTTTAAAATATAACAAAAATAATGTTGTGATCATTTTGCGGGTGTCGGTCAGGCCTAAACTACTCAGAATTCACTAATAGGGACCATGATGTCATTTCATGTGACCGTATCTATTGCGCATGCGTCATAAGTAATAAACATACTTCCGATTTTATTCAGTGATGTTTATGCCGTACATTTGTTGAAACCATCGGAATTAGAGTCTAGATCTAGAATCTAGTCTTGTTGACCAATTTACGAGATTTACTAATATTTGGACACCAGCGATGTCCGACTTTGATTCAAACCCCTTTGCTGACCCGAGGGCAAACAATCCCTTTTCAGTAAGCTTATAATAGTCATAGTGCAAGACTTAGTCTTAGATTTAGAAATTTAGATCTTTAATCTTATTATAATACTAATAGATCTAGATCATATGTACTAATGTAGATCAATCTCATCATCGACTCTAGAAGTTAGCTAGTCTAGAATATTTAATATAGACATAGATAGTATAATTACTAGATCTAGTAGAATAGAAACTAAAAAACTTACTTAAATTTAAATCATGATTTATTGATTATCTAAAATAAAAATTTAATCATAATCATATTCATACCCATACTCTAGGGAGGTGAAAATAAAAATCATCTTTGAAAAAACAATTTTTCGTTAGCACATCATTAAAATACTTTAAAAGAACTTTCCAATGGTGTATAAATTATGACTGTATGTTTAACATTAAGAAAGTGCCGTTTTGACCTAACATTGGTTGACATGGAGAAAGTGAAGTGAGAGCCTGTCGCTGGCTCAGCCGGCGAGACACACCCCCAAGGTCAAAAGTTAAAAAGTTGGAATTGAGTTTCGTAGACGATAGATCTACTTATTAAATAAGAAATTTAATAGTAGATCTAGTATTCGTAGTAAATTTCTAGCTCACAATTCTGATTTCATTTATATTTATGAACTTCAGTTGTTTAAAATTTAAATATTGATGAAATAAACAAATTATCAGGTCTAGATCTACAAGAAATGTCAGAGAGGCGGGGACAAAATGGTGGCGTTGTGATGGCAGAAAATAACAAAATATTTAAAAATTAGGATCAAAATTGCCTGAATCAATTTTTTTCAAATGCGTTTTAAAAAACATTGCAAGGTAAAAAATCTTTCAAAAGTATCTAGATCTGTAGCTAATAATATCTGCTACAAGATTATAATTTCATTTGTTGGTGACAAACAATATCTTCTATAATAAAAAAATAAAACCTGAAAAGTCCATTGAGGTCAATGTTATTATTTTTGTTTTCAAGTGTGTTCGATGTTGACAATAGATCGATCTGAAAATTGGTAGGAATATAGCCAGACACATGTACTAATAGTAGAAAAAAAATCAACATCGTACGACTTTTCTGTGATGAGTATCAGCAAAAATAAAAATGTATATACTTTCAATGCAAAATATTTAAATAAATATTTTTTTTTCAAAAAATTGTTAAAGACAAAAATGTTCTCCATCATCAAAAGTAATCGAATTCACTCTTTTTAGCAATGATATCTTTATATATAGTGAGCATAATCGATTTCAAACAAAGACCTATGTAGCAGTAAGGAAAACTCTTGTTCCAAAATTTCATTTCCCTACATATTCATAGATCTAGGTCTAGCTAGATCTACTATCTAACTATCTAGATATCTATAGACTTAGTCTTAGACTCTAGAAGTTGAGTAGAAGTTACTTACTTACTAGATCTAGATATCTAGATCTATACTCTAGATCTAGTACTACTACTAGTAATAGTTAAAAGTAATAAAACTTAAATCTAGAGAATCTAGTCATTCTAGTTTAGTTAGTAGTGTAGTAGTAGACTAGTACTGAGACGACTGAGTAGTAGTACTAGTAGTAGTAGTCTAGATCTACTCTGGAATCTAGATCTATCTAGATATAGACTACTATCTAGATCAGTGGATTTTAAGAATTTTCTGATAGGGAGAGAACAAAAATCAACACCAATGAATAACTCACTCAAGTCAGGTGTACCTCAAGGAACAGTCTTAGGTCCTCTACTATTTTTAATTTACATAAAATTCATAAAAATGATTTAACTTTAACTAATTGCATTAGACTAGTTCAGGGACAAAATTATTTGCAGACGATTGCATATATATTAGAGCAAAGTGCCAGCTGGCAGCAAAATTTAGTTTGGATTTTTATGGCACCGTATGAGTCTGACCTATGAAAAAACTGTTGGTATCTCTGAATTCCTCATTCTTTTGTCTATATCTATAACAATAGATCTGATTTAATTTATCACTAGGCTTAATTAAAATTAAATGTTAGGTCAAAGAGGTGTAGATTGGGTATTGCCAAGCATACTTTGCCTTGATGGGATTTCTCCCCAGTTAGTAATCTCGATCGGGTTGATGGAAGGCTCGATCAGATCAAAGAAAATATATCCAAAACGTTTTAATCTTTAATTTTCACTATGAAGTCATTTTCTTTTTACTCCAGCGCAAGAACACCATCTGTTGGTATCTCTGAATTCCTCATCCTTTTGTCTATATCTATAACAATAGATCTGATTTAATTTATCACTAGGCTTAATTAAAATTAAATATAAGGTCAAAGAGGTGTAGATTGGGTATTGCCAAGCATACTTTGCCTTGATGGGATTTCTCCCCAGTTAGTAATCTCGATCGGGTTGATGGAAGGCTCGATCAGATCAAAGAAAATATATCCAAAACGTTTTAATCTTTAATTTTCACTATGAAGTCATTTTCTTTTTACTCCAGCGCAAGAACACCATC